>OX392463.1:104583943-104941022 GCA_947623515.1 Neoascia interrupta | reverse complement strand
CGGGGGAGTAAACTCCTATCTCCGACACAAGTCTTGCTCTCTGTTCTGCCCACCTGCTGCAGCAGAAGAAGGTGTGGTAGGCGTCACCTTCATCGGAGTCCCCGTATTGGCAGGGCTGCGCTTTCTTTTTTCCCCACTTTGCAGAGGTACCGGTTGAAAAGCCCGTGTCCGCTTAGAAATTGGGTAACATAATAATTAACCTCACCGTGTTTTCTCTCGGTCCAGCTTCTACATCTCTTATGAGCCTTGCAGTCCATCTACCTTTGGTCTCAGAATTCCATCTACTTTGCCACTTTTGCCTGGTGATGACTTTTGCTTGTGCCTTTGCAGTCTCGGCTCCCAGTAAAGTTTTTTTGTCATGCACAAACTTCCGCTCCGCTGCGAGAAGGTCAATTGGTGTCACTCCTGCTATTATCAGGGCAGCTACCTCTGAGACTGTGCGGTAAGAACTTATGATCCTTAACACCCCCCGTCTTTGTACTGCTGCCATTCGATTTCTATATTTCTCGTGCTTAAGCGCATCAGCCCAGATCTCGGATCCGTATAGAAGAATTGCGTGCGTTACAGACATAAGTAGTCGGCGCCTACTCATGCTTGGGCCTCCAGTACTTGCCATGATTCTGCTGAGAGATACAGTGGCCTTTGCGGCTCGCTCCGATGCGTTCTTGATTTGCTGCCAGAAGCTTAGCTTTGAGTCAAGGACTATTCCTAAGTACTTTAGTGCTGCTTGCTCCGTATCGTCTCTTGTCCCACTCTGAATTCTAGGTTGGTTGGCATCTGTTTCCTGGTAAGAAGGACTATTTCCGTCTTTTCTGTGGCAAGACTGAGAGAATGTGCTCCCATCCAGGTTAGCACCCGTCACATGACTTGGTTAAGTTTCCGTTGGGCTTCCTGGGTGTCCCTTGCAGTAATTACTACACCAAGGTCATCTGCATATCCTACTAGGAAAGAGTTTTCAGGCATCTCTATACGAAGTATATCATCGTACGAGACATTCCACAGGTCTGTACCGAGGATTGAGCCCTGTGCTGCCCCTGTGGTGGTCTCTTTCGTACGGGGTCCCTCCGTCGTATCATAAAGCAACTCTCGGTCTTTAAGGTAATCCTTCATTATCCTCATCAAGTATTGGGGTAGCCTGAAATTATTTTCAAGGGCTCCTAGCATATCTTCCCATCGAGTGGAATTGAATGCATTGAATACAGTTTTTATTACTTGTTCAACTGCACCTATAGTGGATCGGCCTCTCCTGAAACCGAATTGTCGATTTGGTAGGTCTCCTGCCCTCTGGATTGCTG
This sequence comes from Neoascia interrupta, assembly GCA_947623515.1. NCBI lineage: Eukaryota > Metazoa > Arthropoda > Insecta > Diptera > Syrphidae > Neoascia > Neoascia interrupta. The sequence continues at coordinate 104,939,727 of OX392463.1, read as the reverse complement.
TTGTTATTCTTGGTTTCAACATCTTTTCGAGAAGTTTACCCGCTGTATCTAACAGGCATAGAGGTCTGTATGCCGATGGGGAGTCCGGGTCTCCTTTTCCTTTACTGATGAGGACGAGTCGTTGTTTTTTTCAGTTTTGGTAGAAAATTCCTTCGGTCAGGCAGCTGTTGTATATATTGAGTAAGAGCTGCGGGCAAGTTAGGGCAATTATTTTTAGTGCTTCAGCTGGGATTCCATCAGGTCCCGGGGCTTTGTTGTTTTTAAAAGACTTTGCCGCTACGGTCAGCTCTTCTGCGCTAAAAACTGATACATCTGGTTGCGGGGTTGGTTGAGTATCCGTAGGCCTAATTGGGTGGGTAGGGAAGAGTGTATCCACTATCTCACGCATCTTTCCAGCTGGCAAGATAGGGCTAGCCGCGTGGGCTCCGAGCTTACGCATTACTACTTTATACCCCAGTCCCCACGGGCCATTTTCAACTTCTTGCCGTAGTTCCTCCCATTTCCGTTTCTTGCTCAGGTTTATAGCATTTTTGAGCGCGAGTTTGGCGGCTTTGTATGCTACATGGATCGATTCTGAGATCCCCCTCTTGCCTTCGTCTTCCCCTGGTCAACTTTCTTCTATGTTGAAGGCAGCTTCTCCTAAGATTGGCAATTTCATCTGTCCACCAGTAAACTGGCTTCTTGTGGCGGTTTGCTCCAGAACGGGGCATTGAGGCATCGCAGGCCCGATGGATTAATTGCATAGTAGCTTCTGTTTTTAGTTCGGCTCCTCCCTCCAGCTCCAAAATAGCGTCCTTGTCTTCCTCAATCGCCATCGCAAAGATCTCTTCGTTTAGTCTGCTAATCCTCCACCTGGTTGCTGTCCTTGTATTTCCAGATTGAATGCTCCTGTTGCTCCTTAGCAAGCTGAAGATCATGTACTGGTGGTCACTGCCAGTATAATTTAAGATGACTTGCCAGTTTGCTATTTTCGCTGATAACGAATCTGTAGCGAAGGTTACATCCGGGATAGTTTCTGTGTACCCAGGGCGCCTGAATGTGGATGTATTTCCGACATTCATCACGTTGAGATTTAGTCTCGATGCCATTTCGAGTATATGGTTTGCACACTAAGGATAACAAGTGAGTAAGTCCAAGAGTTCGTCTGCGACAAACTTCTATATACCCGACCCTATATACCATGTAACACCAAATATTGAAATTTTTTGTTCGGAATTTATATATTATTTGCATACACCACGCCCCCAAAAGTGGGTCTGGGCTAAAAATTAAAATGAATTAATTATTATTCCGTTAGAATCATGACAAAATGCGTTAAAAAAAGAAATTATTTCGGAAAAAAATAGTTTTTTTCGTAAAAACGCCCCTAAAAGTAGGTGTAGACCTAGTAGACCTAGCAAATAGTAATATCTCGAATATTTTTTATATAATTTTTTTTCAGTTTGGAGTAAACTCTTGGAGATCTAAAATGGTGAAAGGGGGCATGGTCGATATTGTGGGCGGTCCAATTTTCGCCTTCTTAGAGGTTTTAGGCCGTTATTGCTCTGTAACAAAATTTGAGTTCCTACGACTTGTCTATCTGCCCAAGCAACACATAAACTCTTAAAGATATCTGTCAAATCAATTTGAACTCTTAGTGGAGTCTTATTTCACGGTTGTTAATACCACTGTACTTATTTTCATCTAAATGAAGTCTTTTAATATACATTATTTTCTATTCCTAAAAAAATAACTACAAAAGGTATTCAAAACTATTTTCTGTAGAGCGAATAAGGAAATGACAGCCAAAGATGTCTTTAAGACGGCAGATGAAAAGAACTCTCGATATCTTCTATTTGACCTCATTAAGATATTTTAAATACATCTAATTTGTAGTTTAGATCCATGCTTACTTCAGCATATATGGTTTATGTCTTCGATCTGTATCACTTTTCGCAGAGTAAGTTTATACATTTTAAAGATGTAAACACTGACTGGATTTGATTAGCCATATTGAATGAGAACGACATCGAAAATGGCATTTGAGTACATACGGTATCATATGGAAAAGGTGGAATTTTATTTTTCGAAAAATGTTGCAGTGCGACTTTTCTAAGGCGCGTGATTTTTAAGGGGGCAAAATATAACCTTTCCAGATAAATCTTATCTTGCCCATCAAAATTAGTTTAGGGAAATACAAAATCATAACATTATTTTTACATATTGCGCGGAATCGGATTAATGTGTTTGAGTATTTTGGAAATGTGAGGTATCTGGTGGCAGAGTTTTATTTCATTTCATTTATGTTTGTTAAATTTGTTAATGCGTGAAAGAAAAAGGACGCAACGCGATGACACAAGCTGGGCAGCGTCTCTTAATGACCTCTTAATAATGTTCGCAATATTAATCTTAAAGAACTTTTGCTCCCATACAATAAGCTCCTCCCCTTTGGGCCTTTTTAAGTCTTAAAAGGCTCTTTTAGATATCATCAAGTTTTTGTTTGCATTTGAAAAAGTGTTCTTGAAGACAACATTAAGAGCCATTTGTGTTGCTTGGGTGTACCAAAGGGCATTTCGAAAGAAAATTTGATATAGGGGTTGTCTTACGTTGAACCCAGTAGTGGGCGTGGCCGTGGGCGGATTCAACTAATTTTCACACTTTGTCTGTACAAAATAAGAACCAAGATATGCTCTAAGTTTGAGCGCCCTAGCTCAATTTTAAAACCTAAAAACTTCACACATACGGACAGACGGACATGGCTTAATCGACTCGGTCTCGATCATATCTCTAAACGGTCTTAGAGGTCTACGGTGATTATTTCACTATGCATTAAAATTAATATACCTTCGGTTGGGTATAAGCAGTTAATTAGGCGAAGTATGCAACAGACGGAACGTCATCAGAGGAAGACCGCAAGAAAGTGTCCTATGTCCGCTCATATGTACTCTGGTAATGGACGAATTGCTAAAAGCTCTGGAGAGGGAAGGCTTCATTGTGAGCGCATACGTAGACGATGTGTCAATCCTGATCCCAGTTAAATTCCCATCAATCCTCAGTGACCAACTCAGCTACGCTTTCCGTATTGCGTATTGGACAGCGACGCCAAAAAGACTGCAATTCTGGAATAAGCGCATGTATTTGACTCCGCAATTGTACTGTCCGTATGCAAATGTTCCTCAGTGGTTACTGAAGTCTTATAATTTTTCCTCTATCGAAATTTATATATTTATATATTATTTATATAAATATTATTTATATTATTATTTATATATTATTTATATTTATTTATATATTTATAATATTAAAAACTTTTTGGCAATGCTTTTTGTTGTTGCTCTTGATTAAGCATAAGTTACAATGAAAATTGTAAACATCCTAGACCACTTTAAGTATTGCTCGATGTTTATTAATGTGGTGTTATAAAAAGAGGAAAAATTATAAGACGTCGGTTACTACTGAGGAACATTTGCCTACGGACAGTGCAATTGCGGAGTCCACCTATGATTCGATTTTTGGTTTTCTGCAAATTTGTGCACCGTACGCTTTGTACTGGATCTACGACACGCAGGTTGTAGCGGTGCGTAGGCGGTGAATTGTTCTCTCGGTTATGCGGTAGATTTTGTTGGGAGCAAGCCGTGCTCACAATATATTGAAATTTCGATGTCGTTTTATTTCAATAGCCTCCCAATTAATAGCCTGCGGCTTGCGGGTAAGAACTTTAGCCTCATCAAAACGTATCTAATGGTGTTCGTTTGGATTATCCAGGATGTGTTCGCATATTGCTGATTTCTCCCGTTGGAGTTTGCTGACGGCACTAATCCTTTAAGCGGGTGGCGATGCTTCTTCTTGACTGCCCAACATATGACACCCCACAGCTACAAGGAACTGTATACACGCCACGTGTTTGAAGTGGGAAGCGATCTTAAGAAGACTGCAGGTAGCTTATCACCTTTTTTGGTGGTAAAAATATCGATTTTACCCCGTATCGCTTCAAAACTTTGCACCGTCCGTTACACCTTTTAAATATGTCAAAAACGCTTTTTTGTCCATATCATTGTCGTCCTTTTCCAATGGGCAAAGTTGGCTTCCACGTCCTTTTTTTTCGAATATCCCTTCGATTTTAAGATGTTATCGACAAAGGTTCGGTATTCAGCGACAAGATGTTCGGTATCACATATTCTGTGAGCGCGCTGTATTAAAGTGGACACGACAGATCTTAAATTTGCCGGATGGTGGTGCGAGGTAGCGTGTAGGTATCTGTTCGTGGGTGTGCCTTTTCTGTATACGGTGTATCCTAGTGTACCGTCCTGTTTCCGCATAACTCTTACGTCCAAGAAAGCAATGGAGCCATCCCGTTCCTGTTCCATTGTGAAGGTGTCGTCGACATATCTCAACCAGACCTTTAGCTTTACGTTGCAGCTGTTCAGGGCTTGCTAAGGGTAACATCGCTACACCATCTTTTTTTATATAAAACTTGTTGTTGAATGAGAAATAGCCCAAAGAAAGGCACAAGTCTAAAAGGGCCATATAGTTTTCTTCTATGTTGGTGGTTGAAATTAGTTGACGAATAATAACTAGAACCTCCTCCACCGGTACGTTAGTTCAAAGTGACTCGACGTCAAAAATTATCATAAGTTCATCCGCTTCAAGTCTTAGACCATTCAGAATCGACACAAACTGCGACGAATCTTTAATATAAGTCTGTTTTCCCAATCAACGGTCTTAGGACCTCCACCAAATGCTTAGAAAGAAGGCAGCACGGCGCATTGATTTGACTCACAATATGGACAAACAAAGTTGATTCCTTTGCTAAGAATGCTTGTAGCGGCTTCACTCAAGTAAGCATTGAACAAGTTGACCACAGCGTTGACTCGGTCGATTGTGTGTCCGGCTAGTTGTTTGTTTTGCGCACTGTACACTGAACCAAAAAAGTGTGTAGATACAATGAAAATGATTATTGGGAAAATCATATTTTACTTAATTTTCGTCCAACAAAATCGATTATTGTGGAAATAAAATGCATTTTATCGTTAGAATAAATGGTTATTGTCATAAGCAAAAGTTAGCTGACTCTGTTTTGAATTGATTCTTTGTGCTAGTGGACCAATTTTGTTGTGACAGTGAAATATTCATTGTTTACAGGGATCTAGTTTGTTGGGGCAATGAAAATATTTATTAATTGGTGAGTTTTATTTGTTGTTCCAATTATTTGTTTCACTGGCGGAAAGGAATGTATATGCTGGGACAGTAAAATCATTCATTAAAGTGATTAAATATTTACACTGTGCGAATAAAAGATTTTGTTAATTTAAAGAAACTATTTTGTTGAGATAACGAAAATATTTATTAAATTGGTAAAGTTTATTTGTTGTGACAATACATTTTTTGTTGCGAAATAAATTCAATTTGTTAGGCCAATGAAATATTTCGCTAAAACAATATTTTTTTTTATTGTTCAAATCAACTTTTTTATTGATTTGGAAAAATGACTTTGTTTGCAGAAAGAAATCATTTGTTGATTTCAGTGATCCCATTTCTTGATAACCATGCACGTTGATTCAAGCAAAGATTTGTTTTATTTTTAATTCACCCAGCTTTCTGGGACCATACTTACTTTTTCTTATGTTTCCATGTTGTTTTCCGATAATTAACAGAAAATAAAAAAGCTTTTTTTAAATGAAAGTGTATTTAATTTGGTTGAACCAACTAGTTTGTCGGGAAGTATATCTCTGCAATCTAAAAAAAAAATTAAATTCAATTGCAAATTACACATTAAGATCCTAAAAAAGTACTTGTAATAATTGAAACAACTACAAGTTTTGTATAAAATTCAGTATAGTTAAAAATAAAATAATATTTTTCAAAATAATTCACTTACTCTCAGATAGTTCTACTGTCTTAATTACGTCGATGACTTCCTGTTTATGACTTCCATATGTCGATGTTATTCACTGTTTTTACTGCATGAGCTGCAGAATTCATGAAGAATTAAAACAATTTACTTTAAAAAAATAAACAAAAAAATATGAAATATGAAGAATTGAACATGTTCAAAAAAAAAATAGTTTATAATAGAAAATCTAATACTCACAGTTTTATAACTCTGCACTCTTGATAATGTACATTTAAAAACTTTTATTTAGCAACACTTCTTTTAGAACAATTATTAACAATTATTAAAAAAAAACTTTTCCTTCAAAGTTTGCAAAAACGATTAGAGTTAGAGCTCTCGACACTACACTTCAACGACTTACACTGGAATAGGAAATCAAATAGATTGCTACCAATATGTGACGTAAAACTGCGTTTTATTCTTCACTTTGTTTATTGTGACATTGAATATTATATTGCAACGATAAATGTTTTGTTAATGAAATATCTGTAGTTATTTGCACAATAAATAGTTCACTGCCATTATAATTGGTGTTTATCCTGCCAATAAATGGTTAGTATACACAATAAATGTTATATTGAGCCAACAAATGATTCGTTTTAAATTAACTGTTTCGGTAAAGAACTGAAAATACAAAATTATAAGGAAATCTACTTGTGGCTTGTGGCAACAAATTTAATTTATTGCGATAAAAAATGATTTATTAACACGACTAACCATTTACTGAATTTCAGTATTATTTTATTATGCCAACAAATACTTTATTGTAACGCAACGGTTTCTTGGAAGTCGTGGGAGCAAAAAACTTACTCGGAAAAAAAATAGTCAAGATAGAAAAATAGCCAACAAATAGTTTATAAGAAGACAACGGTTTTTCGGAAATCGTGGAAGCATATTACTTACTTAGAAAAAAACATTCGCCATTTAAAGTAATAAGTAGTTAATTCGGACAATAAAAGTTTATTGAAACAGTAAATATTTTTCATTCGGAAATGAAATGGTTTCTTGCGACATTAAAGCATGTGGCGTGACCTCAACATACAATAAACGTTTTGTTGTGCAAAATTTACAGATGCGTAATCATTTTCCGGTGATCGTGGGAATAAAAAATTTATTTGAAAAAAAAAAACGAAATGCTATTTAATGGTCAATTGGGACAATGAACAGTTTATTGAGAAAATAAATGTAGTTTATCTCGATAATAAATGATTTATAACGACAAAAAATGTTTGTGGAGTGATCTTTTTAACGAATACTTCGTTGAAATGTAACAGAGAGGTGGTAGATTTCTTCGCTTTACAAAATTTTTGATTGACACAATGGATGACTTTATTACGACAACAAGGCACATTGTTGTAGACAAAAGCCAATGAATCCATTTCAATTAAAATATTTATTGACATTTTATAACCGTTTTATTGGGTCAATAAACGATCACTTGAATCAAGATTGCATCATTTTAGGAGATTTTTCGTTGGCGCAATGAGTGAGTTTGTTATGCCAAAGAAAACGTTTACTTTAGCAAGCAATCGGTTATTGATTTTGCAAATTTTATTTTCAATAAATGGACTTTTCTTGTCCCAATAAATCGTTTATTGAGCGGGGTTGACTGGAGGCAATTATATTTCGTAGTGTCAACGAAAAAGTTGTTGAGACAATTGTCAATAAACGGCGTTTATTGATATTATAAACGATATTTTTTTCAGTGTAGAGCTTGCTGAACTTTTGTTGTTGCGTTGAGGTTGAGCACTCGTAGGTTGTCTTTGCTCGCAGAAAAGTAACCTTGTCACAAATATTGAAACCATTCGCACTTAGAACATATGCAAGGTGTTGATGCATATTAAACAATTTCATTGAAATGATTCGTCGTAATTCGTGTCAATTTTGAATGGCCTAAAATTTGTAGCGGATGAAGTATGATAAGTTTTGACGTCAAGTACCTTCTTGGTGGAGGAGGTTCTAGTTATTACTCGTCAACTAATTTCAACCACCAACATAGACGAAAATCATATGGCCCTTTTCAAATGTTGCCTTTCCTAGGGCTATTTCTCATTCAACAACAAGTTTTGTCTACAAAAAGATGGTGAAGCGATGGGGTTACCCTTAGCTCCCTTGGTTGCTGATTTGTGGATGGAAAATTTTGAGATAAACGTCATGAACAGCTGCAACGTAAAGCCAAAGGTCTGGTTGAGATATGTCGACGACACCTTCTGAATCTTAAAAGTTGCTGCCGTGACGAGTTTTCTAGAACATCTGAGCTCGCAGCACCCCAAAACTAAGTTCACAATGGAACAGGAACGGGATGGCTCCATTGTTTTCTTGGACGTAAGGGTTATGCGGAAACAGACAGTACAATAGGACACACCGTATTCAGAAAAGGCACACACACAAACAGATACATACATGCTACCTCCCACGACCATTCTGCAAATTTAAGATTCGTCGTGCTTACGTTAATACACAGCGAGTTATATGTGTTTGTTCTCTTCAGAGAACATCAAACCAATTTTTGAAATAAATGAATCAAACGAACTAGTCTAAACGACTTTATTTTCTGATTCTATGATCTGTACACTTTCATGGTCGAAATAAATCCCTACTTTTGGTTTAGTCACTTTAATCATTCTCGACTGCATAAATGTAAAGTGCTGTTATTGCATTTCCTGTTTACCAAAGAAAGTACATTATCAGTATTGCTCAATTAATTGGTAAATGTTCTGTCAACATAATTCATTTAGTCTGTGTCGAGAATGATTTAAGTTTGCAATCAATTTAATAATTTCCGGCCCTACGTTTCCTGTCGGCATCATGTTACCGGCACTTTAGGACTCGCGCTCACAAAATATGTGATACCGAACATTTTGCCGCTGAATTAACCTTTGTCGATATCATCTTAAAATCGAATGGATATTAAAAAACAAAGGACGTGGAAGCAAAATTTACCCCGGAAAAAGGACGACAATGATATGGACAAAAAAAAGTTTTTGCAATATTTAAAAGGTGTTACCGACAGAGTGGGCTAAGTTTTGAAGCGGTACGGGGTAAAATCGATATTTTTACCTCCAAGAAAGGCGACAAACTACCTTCAGTCACCTAAAGATCGCTTCCCACTTCAAACACCCGGTGTGTATTCGGTTCCCTGCAGTTGTGTTGGGCAGACAAGAAGAAGCATCGCCACCCGCTTGAAGGAGCACATTAGTGCCGTCAGAAAACGCCAACGGGAGAAATCAGCAATATGCAAACACATCCTGGACAATCCAAGCGAACACCATTGGATACGTTTTGATGTGGCTAAGATTCTTGCCCTCGATTTGCATTATATCTCTCGCATAGTTTGTAGTTTGGGAGGCTATTGAAATAAAACGACATAAAAATTTCAATAGGGACGACAGTTTTAAACTCTCGAAAACTTTGGATCCCATAATTAACACCACACGGTTGACCTCAACGAGGCTTTTGACACCAAGGGATATTGTGAGCACGGCTTGCTCCCAACAAAATCTACCGCATAAACGAGAGAACAATTCATCACCTACGCACCGCTACAACCTGCAGCTTCAGGCAGTTTCCCGGTGACCACGCTCATTGAAACTTGAGCGAAACGTTCGGGGTCAGTACGTAAGAGCTCATTTTAATTAATACGCGGTAATATCTGTAAAACATTTAAATTGTCTATTAGCCACTGCGAAAACCTCAAAAGTTACATTCTTTCAAAATTTAAATTTTTCTTTTTATAGCACCACACCCCATTAATAAACATCAAGCAATACGTATAGTGGACTTAAATGTTTATCAACAAAACTTCTATGGAAAGAGATTTATAAGGCTTACCAGCAAACATTAACTGAGAGCTAATAGCTTTAAGAAACTCAAGTGCGGCGCCAAATATTGAAGACCTCACGGATTTAATTAAAATAGTTGCTCACCGCATCACTTCAGTGAAATCCATCTGTGATCCCAGCAAGCAAAAGCGGTTTGTCTTTGATTGCAAACGTGCTAGAGAGGAATCTCTCAGTCTAAATATTTATACGCAGAAGCAGATAAGCAGTGACGAAGCGTCATATAGACATTTAAGACAGTTTTTACCCAAGCCAAAACCAAAACCAAGAGCTTATTTCTTTTGGGTTTTGCCATTAATCCATTCCATTAATTGAAATTGAAATAAACTAAAGGCAGCGATAAATTTGTTATATGAAAGAAATATACAAGGCAACCATATACTCAAACACACCACATTAATGCCATTTGATTCTTGCATAATACATTTTCACCACGCACGAAAGTGACAAGCGAAAGGCAGAAAATGTGTGTTGGGTCGTCACTGCGGACAGCAATCGGATGTCTTCGTTATACAGCAACAGCAGGAACAACGATATGCAACATCACTCATTTTTTGGATTCGTGCATGGGAAAGGTAGACAGAATTGAAAATGTCTAATCGTTCGTTTATTTTGAATTGGCTTCAAAGAAGAACACTTTTTGAGTGGCTGTGGTTGTGCCTGTGAACAAAATTCTGTTAAGAAAGAGGACAAGAATGAAGGGGAAGATGATAAAGGAAAGAATATAGAATTATTTTGCTTGGAATTATGTAGTTATTTCATATCTATCCAAATGGTTGCGAATGCTGTGCGTAGCTTTTTTAGTTCTTGTTGTTTTAGTTATTTTAATGCTTAGCTGTCAGAGAAGGTCAGGCATTTTTTAAAGTAAGTAGGTATCAACCTTAAAAATATAGGTAAGGATTTGTTGATTGAGGTATTGTTGATATCTTGAAAGCAAAACGAAAAGCAATAAATAACTATAAAAAATAAAGTATCAAAGCTTCTTGAGTGCTACCTTCTTAAGTGCCCTCTTATTCTTGCTACCTTCACGTAGTAAAAGTAGCTCTTTTACTTAAACGGGCTTTAAAGTATACGTTCATACCTATGCAATTCGTATTATGGTAAAAACAAAACGCAAGATAAATAAATCAAAATGAGTCTTAATGTCTACCCAGTTTGCTCGAGTGCCGGACGTCCATGCAAATAAGCGCTTTAAAGTCATTTGCAAGAATTTTCCGAGCGTCGTATTGCACTTTTAAATATTACAAAGTGCTCAGCGGAGTATTGGCGAGTTTTAAACTTATTTATAGAAACAAAGGTTTCATCGCGTTAGGCCCCAAAGCGGAAGAACTAAAAAAATAATTTCTCTAACCTGCTCACCACACCACTCGTCTCTAAGCCGCTTCATTATGCAGAGCCCTGGTTTGCCAACGAACTCGTCGATGCTCCCATAACTATTAATGAGGTCCAAAATATAATTCAAAACGCTAAAAACAAGAAACCCCCCGGTGAAGACCATATACCATTCGAGTTTTTCAAGAACTGTACCCAGGAATTTTTATTAGCGCTAGTAATAGAGTTCAATCGAATTTTTGATAATGCAGATATCCCGGAAAGCTTTCTTAAATCGATTATATATCCATTATAAAAGAAAGGAGACCTCAGCAACGCGTCGAACCACAAAGGTATATCTTTTTTAAATACGTCAGCCAATCTTTTTGATGCTGAGCCTTTTAAACGTCTCATTCAGTGGGGGAATATCAAAAAAATTCTCTATGAATATCTAGCGGGGTTCCGACAAACCTGCTCGACGATAGACCAAATATTTTTGATAACAAGCATTGCTGAAATTTACAAGAGGAAACACAAAAAGCTGTATGGTTTATTTGTAGATTTCAGAGCAGCTTTTGACTCTGTTTCTCAAGAGGCACTCTTCTGCAAGAATTTTAAATTAATGGTGTTAAGAAGGGAGTACACCTACAAAAAGCTCCAATTCCTGACGTCGTATATCTCGCTGGCAAATCTGAAAGCTCGTTCGTTCGCTTGCTTTTTGCGTGATGAGCTTTTTGCGTGATGACTGAGGCACACTTCACTGGTCTAATATTTTTTTGCTGATTTTTGTTGAATAGAAAAAAAAACTGGTCATGCAAGAAAGATAGAAGAGAAGCTACTTATAATACAATCATTTTTCAAATGTGCGTTGTTTAGATCAATACTTGGGGTGTAAAATTTGTTTTCAGTGATTGGGACGAGTAAAAGTAGTTAGGTAGTTATAGTTTCACTACAATCTATTCCACAAGGCATAGAAAATAATAGTTTTACTCCATAAGGATAGGAGTAGAAAGGAGGGCCTTGGCTTTTTATACCCTATTCCAAAGGAATGGAGTATATTAAGTTTGATACAGGCGAAAATGTAACATAGAGATATAATGACGATAAACCCCGAAGACCTTAAGGGCATATGATCGAGACCGAATTCTGAGACGAATGAGCCATGTCCGTCCGTCCGTATGTCACCAATTTTAAGGCCTTAAATTTTGAGCTAGGAAGCTGAAATTTTGTACGTAAGCTCTCTGTCATTCGAAGCAATACAAGTTTTAAAGGTTTTTAAATCCGCCCACAGACACGCCCACAATCGGTCTAAATGTGCAACAACCTCCGGTGCTTACAAGACTGTAAGACGTCGTGAAAAGCTGAAATTTGTTATTTAGCATCTTCTAATGATAACAAGTCATACAAAATAAAAATAAAGTCCGCAGACCGCCACTTGTGGGCGTGGCATCGATTGAAAGTGGAATCTTTCACATGTAATTTATTCAATATATTCGTTTCAAATCGAAAAAAATTCACCTAATATATTATGTAGAAAACATTTTTTTTTTTTAAGTTTCTTTCATACAGAGTTTTTAGCCACGACCACGTTTGGAGGCAGAATTTAAAAAAAAATCTCTAATTTTCCAGAAAATATGGATTTCGATTATTTTTTAGCCTAACTTAAGTAAGGTTAAAAAATAAAATTTAGCACATTAGCTTCACCGGGTTCTATACTAGATTTCGTTTCTACAAAGTTTTTAGCCACGCCCATGTTTAGAGGTTGATATTACGAAATTGTTGAATTTTACCCAAAAAATTACATTTTTGGCGTCGAATTAAAGAGTAATTTTTCAAATGCAATATATTCAATATTTTTGTTCCAAATTGAAAATTTTTTTCTTAGGTTGTTATGTAGAAAATTTTAAGTTCTACATTTGGTCAATATACAAAGTTTGGGGCCACACCCATATTTAGAGGCACAATTCCATAAAAACCTATAAATTTCCAGAAAAACATGGATTTCGACTGCTTTTCAGCTTAACTAAGTATAGAATAAGAAACAAAATTTACCACATAAGGAACACGGGATACTATTTCAGATTTCGTTCATACAAAGTTTTCAGCCACGCCCATCTGTAGAGGTCAATTTCAATTTTGGTCAGGTGAACAAAAACTTAAAAGGAATGATTTATTTTTCTATTTAAAATGATGCATAAATGGTAACGGGACGGGGATGGAAAGGAGAGTAGGAATGAAAAGGAGAGTAGGAATGAAAAGGAGAGTAGGAATGAAAAGGAGAGTAGGAATGAAAAGGAGAATAGGAATATGAATATTGTATACCGCGGTCCGTTAAAGACGGGCCGAAGCTATTATATACGCACTGTTGCACTTGCTCACTGGTTATACCACCATCCCATAGGACAAGAGGAGTATTGAGTTTGTCACATAGTTTGTAACACGGTGAAATAATGATGGTAGACCCCCAAGACCTTAAGGGCTTATGATCGAGACCGAATTCTGAATCGAATGAGCCATGTCCGTCCGTCCACCCGTCCGTCCGTCTGTATGTCACATGTTTTTAGGCCTTAAGCTTTGAGCTAGGGTGCTGAAACTTCGTACGTAAGGTTCGCGTCATGCGAAGCAGTACAAGTGTAAGCATTTCTGAAATCCGCCAAAAGACACGCCCACAATCGGTCTAAATGTGCAACTACCTCCAGAGTTTTCAAAACTGTAACACGTTCTAAAAGGCTGAAATTTGACATTTAGCATCTTCTAATGTATGTAAGACACAAAAAAAAAATTTAATTGGTAAAACTTCTCTAGTGGGCGTGGCATCTATTTTAAGGGTAAATTTCAAATGCAGTTTACTCAATTAATATTTTATAATATATATTAATAAAATATATATTATAATATATATATATTTTATTAATTAATATTTTTAATATTTTATGTAGAATATTATTAATATTTTATGTAGAAAACGCTTAGTTCCACATTTCGTTTACACAAGACTTTGGGCCACGCCCACATTTAGAGGCAGAATTCAAGAAAAACCTAAAATTTTCCAGAAAAACTAAATTTCGACTGGCCATGAAACAAAAAAAGTAGCAGTTTAGGTAAACGAGACTTCGTTCCAGATTTCGTTCATATAAAGTTTTAAGCCACGCCCCCTTTTAGGGGACGATTTTTCAAAAATATTGAATCTGAACCAAGAAATTGCATTTTTAAGTTCATTTAAGTGTAACTTGGAAATATCTGTGGAAATATCTTATGATTAATAGTTTGTAATTAGCGGCGGTTGGACCACGCCCCTTATCGAAGTTTGCATTACTTATAAAATGTCAAAAAATAACTATGCCATCAGCATTTTAGCGGTCCGTCGAAAAAAGGAAAATGAAAAAGAAGTCATCGCCCGCAATCTTTTACATGATAGATGTTTTAAAGCGTGATTTCTGAGATAAGTTTGTTTTTAATCAGGATGACATTATATTAAAATCATTGGTACACATAAATTTATTTGCATAGATGCAATCGCCTTTCACTTAGATAGGTTACTACTTTTCTAAGCGTTACTACAATGGATGCGTTTAGTGCATTTGTGTCTGCTTTGACAGGTTGAAAATGCCATAAATTTTTAGCGGTCCATCCAAAAACGGAAAATGGAAAAGCATTCGTCGCCCATAATCTTTTACATCATAAATATTTTAAAGCATGATTTCCATTAATGTCATTGGTACATATAAATTTATTGACATAGATGCAATCGTCTTTCACTTAGATAGGTTACTACTTTTCTAGATATATTGTTGATAAAAATAATTGATGTTTGCCCTGCCCTTACACACAGGATGAAACAAGTGGTTGGTTAGTTTTTTTCGTTTTCAGTTTTTCTTTTTTTATACCTACGTGCACTATGAGAAACATAAGCTACGAAAAAGGGTTGGAAAGTAGCTTACAAAAAAACTTTAATAAACCAAAGTCCTAAATAATAAATATAGCCAACATTGACTGAAACCCAACACCCTTCATTCTGTACTGAATAGGTACAGATCTGTAGGTCCCAGACGTTTTCGAAATTCGTAAAAAATTGATTTTTGAGTTCATTTTCATCATCATTTTCGCATGCCGCTCATCCCTTAAAAGGGTCGCGGAGTGAGGGCGGCCAAATGGTCCTTCCATCGGTCTCGATCCTCCGCCACCAACTCAAGGGACTCCGGCGCAATCCCCAGGCGGGACTCAGAGAAGTTCTTTACATGATCCCACCACCTGCTTCTTGGCCTACCAAGGGGGCGACGCACTCGCAACTCGGCTAGCATGACCCGTCTGGGAAACCGAACAACGTGTCCAAATCATCGAAGAATTGATCGCTCCACTCGAAGAAGTAGTTGCTCAACATTAAGATTCCCATGAATACTGACGTTTATCACTCTATCCTTTTGAGTCACACCAGCAACGCACCTCAGGAATCTCATTTCGATCTAATCTCACCCACGATCTAATTCTTTCGGTTATTACCCAAATTTCATGACCATAGATAAGGTTCGGAACGAACACTGAATTAAAAACTGAGATCTTTGCTTCTACTCCAAACTCAGCTTTCCTGATGACCAGCCGGCGCAGTTCCTTTACTATTGCTCCAGCTTGGCTAATTCTACAGCACAACTCAAAATCACTCTTCTCATCTTTCGTGAAAAAGACCCTGAGATACTTAAACTTCTCCACCTGTTTTATTGGAACTCCATTTATGTGCAGAGTACACTGCACAGGAGTTCGGGAAACAACCATCACTTTCGATTAGTTCACGTTTACTTTCATCCCAGCATCACCACAGACGGCTGTAAACATATCCAGTGCTCGTTGAAGTTCCTCTTTAGATGGCCCAATCATCTGCGAAAAGCAGATAATTCATCCTGATGCCATATATGCTTTTCATATATGCTATGAAAAGGAGCGGCGACAGAACACAGCCCTGTCGAAGTTCAACGTGCACATCAAAAGGACGGGTCTTGACGCCATTAATCCGTACACAGCTTCTGCAGTTTCCATACAAAGACTGGATGGCTCTCAGAAGAGGCTCACTCAGCGCATGGTCCTGTAAAACTCTACACAGTGTATCCCGAGGGAACTTGAGCATTTCTGGCCGGATTTCATTAACTACAGCAGACTTGCCACATTTTAGAGATTTAATCGATTCAGTGACTCTCGTCAGCAGTGGGAATGTCATCTTCAGTGCCGAAAAGTGTTCTCTCCATCTGAGACTATCCATCGCAAGACATCGCTCTCATCAACCAATAAACCAATAACCAACAAACAATAAACCAATAAACCAATAAGCCAATAACCAATAAACAAAATAATTATTTACAATAAAAAATAATTAAATATTAAAAATTAAAATTTAAAAATATAATGTAAATATTTACTAAGAAGAGGTGGGAAAGTAAGACAAAGTCAAGAAATATAGAACAACAGTTGAAAGAAGTAAGGTAAAGATTATTGCTGTTGGAGAGAAAAGTGATTTCGTAACGCGGCTTTAAAATTTGTAGCTCTATTAATCCCCTTAATATGTAAGGGTAGTGAGTTCCTCAACCTAAAGGCAAGGATAAAAAACAACCTTGAAGAATTGAGATAATTATACCTTGGCAAGTTGATGTTAAATGTTCGACGAGAATAAGAAAAATACAGCTTCGAATATAGATAATTTGTTTATCTGGTCGTTATAAGCTTGTGCATAAATTGGAAATTTCTTATTTGCATATACTGCTGTAATGTACAACCCAGAAGATCATTCACATATCTCGATATATGTTCGTATCTGCCTAACCCATGTATGTACCGCTCTGAATCGTTGAAAGCTACTTGTAGCTTGTTTCTAGAAACAGAATCAAGACTGCTAAAAACAACATCGGCATATATTATTATAGGGATAATAAACATTTGAACAAGTCGCTTACGAGTCTCAAGAGGAGTAAAATTCGCAGTCAACCAAAGCCTTCGCAAGCAGCCATAGATACGTCCTATGACATAATTTGCTTGACTACAGAATGAAAGACCGCGGTTTAATACGATGCCGAGGATGGTTACAGACTCTACTATGGCCAATCTCGAGCCTGACACGTAGAAATCAGGCATAAGGCATGAACTGAAATACCTTTTTGAAATAGGCAATACCTGGCATTTGGATGGATTTAGATGCAGCCCATTTCTGTTAGCCCACTCATTTATAGCTGATAAATCTTCATTTAAGCGAACTGTCAATACATTTAGTAGATTCATAGGCAAGGAAATGTACAACTGGACATCGTCAGCATACAAGTAAACACAAACGTGAGTGCAAACAAGAGGAAGATCATTTATAAACATTGAAAACAAAATTGGACCCAGTGTTGACCCTTGAGGAACACCGTGCACAAAGGCAAAGATGATGCTGCTTTATTCCCAACAATGAATAACTTTTCAATAGATTCACAGCTCTTACGCTTAAACCAAAGAGATTCTTAAGCTTCCACAGAAGTATTTTGTGATTTACTTTATCAAACGCTTTTGAAAAATGCAACAAACAAAGTAAAGTTGTAAAATCTTTATCAAATTCTAGCCTGACGTCATCCAAAATCTTCACCATAGCAGACGAACAACTGTGGCTAAAGCCTGGTTGTAGAGGATTAAATAAGGAGTAACGTGCTAAGTGATCTTTGATTTGTGTGTTATATGACTTAATACATAGGGCAAGAGAATCTCTAAAAATTTAAGCGGTATACCATCTTCACCTAAAGCATTTGATTTGATAGACGCAATGATCAAAATAACTTCACTCTCCGTTGTGAGTTCAAATTCAGCTTCCCTCTCCACAAGGTTTGCAGTGTTTGATGAAAAATCAAACAAAAAATCTGCCATGGCATTATCAACCAAATGAGCGTTAAGTTCATTCGGATCTAAGGACCAATTTTGGTTTCCTCCTTTGCTGAGACCAATTCGTCGAAGATTTTTCCACAATTCTTCGGGTGGCAAGGACGTAGTAAGCTTTGAGGAGTAATAATTTCGTTTTGAGTTGCGAACAATGCTAGTTGCAATGTTGCGCGAGTTTTTTTAAGCTGCTAAATTGTATGAAGAACTCCGAAACATCCTGTGCAAAGCGCTCTCTGAAATCAGAGTCAGCATCCTGCAACCTTTCCCACCGTATGCGGTTCCCCAGTCTTGGTTTGGCCTGGGTGGCAAAGGAATACTGTCACTGAAAAACAATTTACACAATTACAACAATTTAATTCATATTTTCATGCACCAGATATATGTTTGAACCATAATTTAACTATCTATGTGGGATTTACTCCACAAACTAAACAAAACGTTTCACTGTTTAATTTCTTTACTTTACGTATAGTTTTCTTCTCTTTTTCTTAAAGCTAGTTCTTACAATATTTGGCTCTTGATGGAGACACAAAACACTTTTTCTTATCTACACTTCTCGGGGTTGTTAATGCAACTCCTGGCTAGCTTGGTTTCGCCTTTCTTCTATCGCTTGTGCGATGTGTGGTTCTGAATGTGTGTGTGTGTATGTTCTGTTTTTTGTCGAGTCTGGTTGGTTCCACAGCAGTGGCGTGATCTGTGGCCACCGTTAGTCCTGTCAGGATTATTTGTTATGTACTCTGTCTTCTACTGTTATTGTGCGTGAAACACAATTATGCCTGTGACACAATTATGCCTTTGACACAATCCCACATTCGGCCATCCTGATCTTTCACTCGCCCCGAGTGAACTCTAACACCACTTCTTCATAAACTCGGCCACTGTCGTCGTCTTACCCGGACCCTCAGAATCTCCAACCTTCTCTACTTCATATCTACCATGATTGTGCTTTGCAACTACTTTATATGGTCCTAGAAATCTAGGCCTTAACTTCATCCCTGTACCAAACTGTGTCCGCTTAATGGCGACTAAGTCATTTACCTCATACTCGGTTTTAGGTTTCCGATTTCTGTTAAAAGTCCTACGATTTTCTTTCTGGATAACCGACATGTTTTCTTTTGCTTCTTCCCGCCTCTTACTTGCTGCCTCTCATCATCTTAATCATTAGCGAATTCCTCTTCTAACATAGCCCTTAGATCTTGGTTATCTTTGCTCCGCATTTCTAGACCTGTTAAAATCTTGAATGGTCGCAATCTGCAAGTGCTGTATGTTTTCGGCTTTGCAGTAGTCATTAAATGCGGTTGACGTAAATGCTGCTCCCCTGTCGGAAATTATTCAACCTTACCGTTGAATAATGTGAAAAATAATAACTTGAAAAATGTCCTTGCCTATGAGCAATTTTGATTATCTCGTCTTCCATCAGAGAAGGCACTACTACAAGTTCCTTAAAGGGATCTTTATATAGAATACCATTCTTAATGTAGAATTCTTCGTAACTGTCTTTTTCTAACACCTTTAGAACTGCTCTTATCCAATCGTCTGACAACTGGTTCTCTCTAAAACGATGTACCATTGAATCTTCCATGAATACACAGAATGCTCTACTCAACGCATCTACATGCTTCATCTTTGAGCCAGATCGATGCTCTATTACAAAATCGAATTCTTGAAGGAACATTGCCCAACGAGCTACACGCAGAGGAACATCTGCCTTCTTTATGGTCATTGCGAATGCATTGCAATCTGTCACAATCTTGAAACTTTTCCCTACAATATATATCCTCCATTTCTTCAGGGCTTCTATAATTGCCTCTAGCTCATAAGAGTGAAACTTTTCTTCATTGGGCTTTGTCTTGCGACTCATAAATTGGACTGGATGGAACTGTTGATCATCAGGATCCTTTTGAAGCAACACAGCTCCGTACCCATACATACACGCATCCATATGAACTTCTGTTAATGCCTTAGGATCATATAGTTTAAGGACTGGTGCGTTTATGAGAGCTAACTTCACATGTTGGAACGCTGCCAACTGTTCTTCTTTAAGGATAAATGCAACATCCTTCCTAAGTAAGTCTGAATTCGAACGAACGACAATTCGTACTGTCCATAATGTGTGACAAAGGCTGTATACTTCCGTGAACTTGCCTCGATTGGTACATGAAAGAATCCGTCCCTTAGGTCAAGTGTCGTGAAGACATTTGCACCCTGCAACTTTTCAAGCACATCATCTATCAGAGGCATTGGGAAATTATCCCTAATAATTTTCTCATTGATCTTCCTATAGTCACAGCATAATCTTTTAGAACCATCCTTCTTTGACACGAGGACAATAGGCGAAGCATACTCCGAAGTGCTTGCCTGAATGATACCTGCATCTAAACAAATTTTTATTTGCTCCTTCACCCACAGTTGGTCTGGAGCTGAAATGCGTCTCGCTCTTTGGAACACCGGTATATCATCCTTTACTATGATTCTCATCGCAACGGGTGATTGTAACTTTCTCTCTGGCCTATACTCCCTGATCATTGTGGATAGGGTATCAGCATAGTCACTCCTTAGATGACTTAAATCTACACTGAACTCACTCTGCCATTCTCCCTTCTCTGTGGCCATACACATAGAGGCGTATTCCTGCGGCCAATCCAAACTCGATTTCTTTTCGGCTTCGCTGCCTGCACTAGCTCCCTCAAACTTCTTAGCTAGTACTTCACTATTCCCTTTCCTAACTAAGTGTGAGTCCTCCTCGGCTTTACTACCGACACTAGCTTCCTTCAACTTCTTGGCTAGTCCCTCACTATATTCTTCTATATCTGACGAAATCTTTGCACAACTATCTCTGTTCTCGACATCTTGAATGTCCTCTACTACTTTCCGTTTGAAGACGGCACCATTTCTCCTAACTACAATGTCTACGTCTTGAAGGACGTTGTTACCTATCACTGCTGCGAGTGGGATGTCATTGTCCTTTGCGACATGAAAAGTGATATCCAATACAACTTCATCGATCTCTATTCTCATACGAAAACTTCCTAACATTTTCAACCTGCTTCCGGTCATTCCTACTAAACTTCTTGTATCGCTATCCAGCGAGACATCTTTGAACATCATCAACGTATCACAACGGATTAAACATAGATCACACCCTGTGTCGATAAGGGCAGAGAACACACACCCGTTCGCCTCTATATACCTTGATTCCTCCTGACTGGTCATAGAATGATTATTACTTTCTCTCTTTGTGATCTCTTTACACTCCGCTGCCCGGTGACCTAACTGACCACATTTAAAACATTTGATTTTGTTTTTAGGGCAGGTTCTAGCTTAATGTGAATCATCACCACAAATAAAACATTTCCTACCATTCAAAGCACTTGCTGCTTGACGCGATGTTGACGGTATATGACCATCCCTGACTATTTGCCTTGGTGGGCCCATCTTCTCTACTGCACCTGATCTCCTTACTCTCATAGATCTTAATCTGTTCTTTTAACTCCTTAATGCTGGTTGCTGAGTACAGACACGCTTTGTTAAACCTCATATCAGGAATTCCCTCTATGAAATATTCCATTGTACTTTCTTCGTCTAATTCGATGGATTTACCTAACTCGTTAAGGCAGTACAGGTACTCGAGTAGAGTTTCATCCTGTCTCTTACGGCGGCTTCTCAATGCTCGAAGAATTTCGGCTGAAGAGGATTTTAATCCGAATTCTTCGGTTAATGCTTCTTTGAGTCCCTTCCAATCTGATGCCTGTCTGACCCCTAACAAATAACCTAGCTGCACCTTCAAGCGATTGCTTCACGTAAATAAACCTTTGCAAACTACTCCATCCTACAATCGTGGCGCTTTCTTCGAACTCGCTGATCCACTGATTGATGTCGAGTGGGCCCGAGCCTGAGAACTTAGCTATAGAGTCGGCCATGTCTCTAAGGGTGAACTGGGGTTTGACAACGACAGCAGCTTCGTCCTGAATTTCCTCGTCACTACTACTAATTTCCGGTCTAGAAAGGCCGTAATGTGCCAACAATCTGTCCTGTAAATCACGTTTTCGTCCTACTGTTACAAGCCCTAGCTCGATAGCCTTCTCCTGCAGACCTTCGCGGGTCAACGAAAGAATGGTTTGTGTGTCCATTTACAAAATTAATTTTTTTTCAAATGAAAAGGTTAAACTTTAAGATTTACGTTTGAGCTTTTAATAATTTAAATCGGAAAAAAAAGTTTAACGTGCAAAAGAATGCAATAATTCAGAAGGAATTTTGGGGAAAATATAAAATGAATCAAACAAAAAAAAAGTATTCACCGAACCAGGAACACACCAACTCCGCAACACAGGAACACAGTAGCAACTCAGCAACAGCAACGGCACAGCAGCAACACAGAAACTTCCTTCACTTTGGTTATCGTATCGTTTTCGTTGGGGTGTTCGCCGCTTGGTGGTTTTTCACCCAAGGTGTACCACAAGCAATTTGGCCAAAACCCTTTTAATAGTCTTTTCACTTATACACTGTTCGTGTACCGGGGACTGTACTTTGTCACCGTCACACTCTTGTCTTTAGATATCACAAACGGGATTTATGTCGCCGTTGTTCACTTAACATGTGCATACGCGCACTTCACTTTATAGTTTTTTTTTTTTTTTTTTCGTTTTTTTCTTGGGATAATACCCTTTTACCGCCTTTGCACAATATTTTGCACACACAAATTATTATAGTTTTTCCTTCGCGCACTTTTCAGAATGTATCGCGGGTCATTTGATTTAGAAATCGCACATGCCCTTTTTTAGTTTTTTATGTGCGTATTCGCACGACACGCGCACACCACACTTTTCCGGATTTGTCGATTTAGCGATCGAACGAAATCCCGGTTGAGTCCCCAAAATTTGTGGGATTTACTCCACAAATTAAACAAAACGTTTCACTGTTTAATTTCTTTATTTCACGTATAGTTTTCTTCTCTTTTTCTTAAAGCTAGCTCTTACAAAATTTGGCTCTTGATGGAGACACAAAACACACTTTCTTATTCGCGGCGAAGGAAATTCGGTTCTACACTTCTCGGGGTTGTTAATGCAACTCCTGGCTAGCTTGGTTTCGCCTTTTCTTCTATCTCTTGTGCGATGTGCGGTTCTAAATGTGTGTGTGTGTATGTTCTGTTTTTTGTCGAGTCTGGTTGGTTCCACAGCAGTGGCGTGATCTGTGGCTACCGTTAGTCCTGTCAGGGTTATTTGTTATGTACTCTGTCTTCTACTGTTGTTGTTCGTGAACACAATTATGCCTGTGACACAATCCCACATCTATATAAGAGAAGTCTCAAGAATAATTTGCATACATCACTCCACTATTTGTATGTAGTCCACTATTTGTATATTCCATTGGAGGAAAGTGCAGAGATATTTGTATTACATACAAAAAAAAAGACCGTCAAGTATGAAGAAGGTACCTTTTGTTGAAGGTTATAGTCATCTATATTGCGCAGTTTGTGTAACATTCTATTTATTTATTAAAATTATTTCTGGATATATTTTACACTCTGTAATATACTTTTTTCGTAGTGCTGTCTACTGTTCTCATATTGAGTGATTCTATATAATCATCACCCAACATAATAATCTATATATTATATTGGGTGATTTTATATTGGATTTCGTTACTCTAAAAATAGGCTGGCGAAAAGCTTTACCGTTTCGAAAATAGAGGGAAGGACATACTCTCTTTAAAAAATGGTTTTCGAAAATGTTTTCTCGTTTTTCAATTAATTCTTCGAAGTTTTTGAATATTCGAAGTCTGCTATAATTTTGTATAAAATTTAAGAAGATGGAACATGCCCGGTGTTAATTTAAAAATTACACTTTATACCGTTTGGGATATAGAGGATACCGATGCGTTCTTTTGACCTTTTTTATAATTTTTTAAATTTCAAATCCATAAAACAAATATTTTGAAGTTTTTTTCAGTTCCCATGGATGATTTTTAATTATATGGCCATCGGTTTATGCGCAAACCGTAAAACAAGCTCCTATTTTATTTCGTTTTTTAAATAGGCATCTAAAAAGTTAGGTTAAAAACGGCAATTTAAAAAAAATTAACGCAGCCTTCCTTCTTTTTGTAGGCTTTGTACTTTAACCGAATCTGAAAAAGATCGCTTATACCGTTAAGCTACTATAAGACTTAAAAGAATTGTTTTTGAAAATGCCTTTATGTTTTTCAGTTAAATCTTGAAATTTCAAAATCTGCTATAATTTTCCTTAAAATTTTGAATTATTTCTGATTCAAATTTTTTTTTCTCAAAAACGTTTTGATGTTTTCGAAAAGTTTTACTTTCTAATTAAAGCTTAGTATTTCTTAACCCTAAGTTTTGTTTTTTTAGTTCTTGCCTACTAAACTTCTTGAAAAAAACACTAAAAAACATTAAGTCCATTTTCACATAAAATTTCAAACTGTAATTAAACCGTTATTTGTTTAATTACAAATAAAACAATTTCAGTTTTATAATTTCACAATGAAACGCTTTATCTATCAAACAAACTTATTTAACGGTGTTTCTTACTTACTTACGCTTATTCAACTTTACTACTTAGAATTAACACTTTATTTCAATTCAATCCTTTTTACTTTATTACCGATTTACATAAGTCAACGTTTATAAAATAACTGTGCCGTACGAGCCTGTCACCCGTGTATTCATACAAAATTAAGCACCTTCTAGTACGTTCCATACTTCCACTTTAGTAATTTTCCATTGGTACTCTTCCGCTGAATTCCAAGGAGGGGAAATCGAAATTCGAACTTCGAATATGGCAGCTGACTGAAATGACAGTTGGGTATGTTCTGTTAGTGAATCGAGCGGGTGCATTCAGCGATTCCTGCATGTCTTTTATTTCTTGTCTCTACATTACGTTGCCCTCCTCTTAGTTTTGTTCGTCCCGAACAAGTATGTCATCATTGCTTGTAGCGATGTAGGCGATCAACATGGACAACTTTCATCTTGGCTCTTGGTCCTCGTTGGATTCGGAACACGACATAATTAATTCGCGTTACAACTTGGCAGGGACCTTCCCAGTCCTGGTGAAGCTTTGGCGATCTTCCCTCTTTTCGATGTCTGTTGTAGAGCCATACTTGATCTCTTTCATTAAACTCGTGTGCTGTTGCTCGCGCATCGTACCTGGTCTTCATGCAGTCGCTTGCAACTTTTATATTGCTTCTGGTCCTCTGCTGTATGTCGTTGATCCTTTCTCTAAGGTCCAACACTTACTCCTCTTTGCATGTTGGGTCTCCAATATGGAATCCGACTTTGAGCTCACTGGGTAGCCTGGCAGTTCGTCCAAACAAAACTTCAGATGAAGTGTATCCAGTTCTACTATGAATAGCGTTTCGGTAGGCCATGAGGAGTAAAGGTATTCGCCGATCCCAATCCCATTGATTCTCGTCCACTTACCCGCAGAGCACCATCTTGTACCTGCAGAGAATCCCACTGCGCCCAGTATGCCTGTAAGGTAGGACTTCTGGCAGAGATATTTCTTGCATTCGGCTTCTCCATAGATTCCTTTCATGCAAGGCTCGATGTCAGGATCCTCTTGTTGCGCATTACGAAGTTCATCAGTACTGCAGCCTTCTGCAGGTTCAGCTCTTACGCTCTGGGCAGAAAAATATTAGTCCTTTTCCCCTTGTCGCACCAATGCTTACAATGGGGCTCACATGGTCTCCGCGATAACGCGTCCGCATTGCAGTGCAGTCTTTCTTTGCGATGTTGCATCTCGAAGTCATAAGACTGCAATAGCTCGATCCATCTTGCGACTTGGCCCTCAGGATTTTTGAACTGATGTAACCATTTGAGAGCGGCGTTATCTGTACGCAAGATGAACTTCTGGCCACTCAGGTACTTCTTGAAGTGTTTTGTCGCCAGTATTAGAGCAAGGAGTTCTTGCCTTGTAAAACAGTAATTTCTCTCTGGTCGGGTAAGAACTTTGCTGAAGTATGCTACCACTTTTCCCTGCCCGGCGCCAACACCCACATTGCAGGCGTCTGCGTCCACAATTAATGTCTTGCCAGGGATGGAGTGAGCTAGTATCGGTCCCTCGCAAAGTTGCTGCTTGAGATGCTGAAAGCTTCTTTCGAACTCACTTGACCATTTAAATTGTCTTCCCTTCTCAGTCAGCTGGCGCAGACACTTTAAGAAGCCGGTGAAATCCTTGACGAACCTTCTGTAGTATTTAGGAAGACCGGGAAAACTATTACTGGTGTTTGTCTTCGGGAACTGGCCAACTTCTCACAGCTTTCATTTTCTCTGTATCCTGGCGTAGGCTTTTGCTACTTCTGTTGCTCCGAAGCTTGTCCAGCAGGTTGAATTTTTTTCCCTGCCAGATGCTTCTTCATTTTGCCTTCTTCTAGCGCAATGTGGGAAGCTTGCTTGTCTAGGTGGAGCTCTGCACTGTCGCTGTAGGTGTCCCAACTTGTTGCAATTCCAGCACCATGTTCTCCTCGACCGTTGTTCGTGTTTTGTCTTTTCATTTCCACGCGTTGACATGAGCACTCTAAGACAGCAATTTCCCTGATGCGATGACTACCTTGCAAAGGTTTGTCTGCTGCGATCGTCTTCTCACCTGCCATTCTTACAGCCATTTGTAGCTTTCCATTCGCAATAGCATAAGTAAACGCTAGTGTTGGGATATGACAAATTCGCCAATCGCTCGATGTCGGCTTGCAACTGTTGAAGCGTCTCACCCCTTGTCTGAACTTCTCGTCGTAACTGGACCCGGTAAACTTGCTGCATGTGGTCGTCGCCAAATCTCATCTCAATGGCCTTTACCATGGCGTCATAGTCCTTTTGTTTTTCTTCAGGGATGGTCTGCAGCAACTCGACAGCTATTCCCCTGAGCGCAAGGGTAAGAGCAATCGACTTATCTTCGTTACTCCAGTTGTTCGTCAACGCGGCGGCTTCGAACTGCCTCTTGTAAATCGGCCAGGATGTCTGACCATCGAACACAGGCGGCTGCATTTCTTTGCGTCGTGGGCTGTCTATGGAATATTCCCGAACTTTCTGCTTCTTGATGTAGTCGCGCTCTTTAGCTAGCTGTCCGTACTGTTAGTTCACCTTTTCCACTTGAGGTTCCACTTTATCTATTTCGCTTCGAAATTTTGATCTATTGCCTCGATTTGATCTTTAAAAATCGAACTTTGGGCATTAAGTTTCGTTTCGACTTTGCCGTACAGACTTTCGAGTTGCTTCTCTAGAGCATTCTTTTGTTCATCAAATTTGATTTCGAGAACTTTCTTTTGATCCTCAAAAGCGTTCTTTTGTTCTTCAAAATCGTTCTCTTGTTCCTCAAAAGCGTTCTTTCGTTCCTCAAAGCGTTCCTTTGTTCTTTCTGACCGTTCTCTAGTTTCTCGAATTTCCCTTCGAGAGCGTTCTTTTGTTCTTCGAACTTTTTCAATAGCAACTTCATGAAAGCGGGCATTACATCGGCAGTACTCACTGTGCTTTGTTGCTGTTCTTCTTGAACTTCGAACAGCATCGTGTCTGTGTCTCCACTTTCCTCGGAGCAATAATTTTTAGCCACGAAGTCTGGAGATGTTGTCAATTGTTCAATTTTTCGACCCATTTTGAATTGTCTACACACAATTTTCACAACACAATCTTTTAACGTTTTATATCTGTTCAAGAAAATTTACTCGCGAATAGCAAATCACTGACACTGTTTTAATAACTTAGTTAGTTTTAGCTTTATCGCACAATCAGTTTCAATATATACGAAATATTCCACAATCAAATTTGTGTAAGTCACAGACACTGTTCACACACGATATCTCTGGAAAATTCCACTGCAAAAATAAACCGTTTTAGTCACTGACGCTACTTACGCGCACTTTCTCTAGAAAACTGCACTTAAAACTGTTTGACACACTAATACTGTTCCGGAAAATTCCACTGTAGAGTTTACCCGCGCAATTATGAGTTTTATCCCCAATTTCTGACAAATGTGATGTGTCTGGGGTTCGTCGAATTAAACTCAATTTCACTTTAAAATTTCACAATGAAACCTTATTTATCAAACAAACTTATTTAAATTCAAATTACACTGTCCTTCAACTTTACTACCGATTTTCACAAAATCAACGTTTAAAAAATAGCTGTGCCGAACAAGCCTGTCACCCTTGTATTTATACAAAATTAAGCACCTTCAAGTACGTTCCATACTTCTAGTACGTTCCATAACTTTGGTAATTTTCCATTGGTACTCTTCCGCTGAATTCCAAGAGGGAAAATCGGTATTCAAACTTCGAATATGCCAGCTGACTGAAATGACAGTTGGGTATGTTCGTTAAGTGAATCAAGCGGGTGTGTTCATTCAGCGATTCCTGCATGTCGTTTATTTCTTGTCGCCACATTACAATACACATCTTGGAATAATAGAATTTTTCAATTTAATTTTTTAAAGTTGTAAATAATGTGCAAATCTAAAAGATTAAAAAGACTAAATCTAAAAGATTTGCTCGGTTGTAGATAATGTGAAATCTAAACGATTCGCTCGGTTTTCACTGAAACCGAAAACGCACTTCACACTTGAATCGGGATGAGTCTTTTTCACACCCCGAAAGTTAAAGATCAACTTCTCAGAAATCAAAACCATATAATCGATTAAGCTACTTACTTCACTTGTTTACTACCTAGTTCATTAACGGTTAAACGTTTATTAAACGGTTTAAGCTTGGCACAACAACTCAGTGTTTCTTCAGTTTGTTTCATGATATTCAACTGCATTATTCAATTGATTCAACTGCATTCTGGTAAAGCCGATTGCAGGTACCTAATCAGCTTTAGGTTAAGCTTATATTTTTACATTGACGATTTATGCGAACAAAATATTCTTACCTAGAGCTTACTTTTGAGAATTCCTTTTTTGCTTGCGTTTTTATACACACAGATAATTACCTTATGGTGCAAACAAATATCTGGTGCTTGAAAACATGGCTTTCTGCTCATCTTAGGATACACATAATAAGTTTGATAAAATGATTGACCTTTAGTGTATTACGGGCGCTTTAATATAAATTTTTTTTCGAAAATTTTTATTTTAAATGGTCTCGCACGGCGAAAGCCGCGCTCAAATGGTCTTGGACCTACAGATATGTAATCAGCACAGAATGACGAATGTTTGAGCTTTGATCAATTTCGGTTATATTAATTACCTCAAAAATCGATTTTGTAAGAATTTCGAAAACGTTTAAATGATCTGGGATCTACAGAACTGTATTCAGTACAGAATGACAAGTGCTGAAGTTTCAGTCAATTTTGTTTATATGTATTTATTATTTCAAAAATCGATTTTTTAAGAACTTCGAAAACGTCTGGCACTGTGACAGCCACGCTCGAATGGTCTGGGACTTTCATATTGGATGTAAGAGAGGGTCTTTCTAAAGTTTTTTCAAAAAGTCTGGCACAGGTCTCGACACGCTTGATTCGTCTGGAAACTGAAAGTTCGTGGTTAAATGAATAAACTATATACGATGAAATCATTATTGGCTTCTCAATTGGATAAAATTACATTCCGGCTTACTATACCCCACTAATGCCACGCCCAACAGCTGCCAGACTTTAGTTTTTGAAGTAAGTTCGACACCAGCTCTCGAATCATCTACTTTTTCCCCGTTTCACTTTTACACCCAAAATTTGCTGCGGGCTCTTAGACTACAGCAGCTGCACCCCATTACCAAACAAGTGAGTAAGTTCAAGAGTTTATCTGTGACAAACTTCTATATGCCCGACCCAATATACCATGTAACACCAAATCTTAAAGTTCCCGAATTCATAAAAATATTTGTATAGGCTTTAACATATAACATCGAACTAATAGCGACCTAGCCAAAAGAGTCAAAACACAACGTCTACGATGGCTGGGTCATATAGAGCGGATGGACACCAACGCCCCGGCCCGGAAAATCTTCGAATTCACACCGCAGAGATGGCGCGGTAGAGGAGCACCGAGACTCAGCTGGCGCACGCAAGTGGAAGGGGACCTCAGCCAATTTCGCGTGCGAAACTGGAGACGGCTAGCTAGAGACAGAGCTGGCTGGCGAAGCTTGTTGGCTGAGGCCCAGGTCCACCCCCGCCACCTTAAGTAAGTAAGTAAGTACTTGTATATGCCACGCCCCCAAAAGTGGGCATGGGCTTAAAATTTAAATCAATTTCGTTAGTATCATGAGAAAATACGGTAAAAAAGAAAATTATTTAAGAAAAAACTGTTTTTTCCTAAAAATGCCCCTTTCAAAACTTTGTATGGAGCAAACTTAGCAAATAGTAATATTCTTAATATTCGTCATAATTTTTTTTTCGATTTGGAGTCAACTCACCGAGAAATTTTTAAAGATCTCACATGTTTACCCCTGCAAGGTCGGGGTTAGAATAGCCTTGAGGTAAGGTATGCCTGTCGTAAGAGCCGACTAAAATCCACCGGAAGAAGTATTCTTTAATGTTTTAACTGATGCTGTCGATGTTGCTCCATTTGGGGCAATTTTTAGCAGTAAGGTTTTAACTTATAGATGAATCTGAAGGTTAAATTAAAATCCAGAAGCGTCTGTCACACTTGGTGCGGCTCACTGGTCGGCGTCTGTCTCCAAAGGGGCGGCTGTATTTAAAAATGAAAATAGAAGTGACTTACCTATTTCTCATAAAAACGACAAGTTAAAAAAAAAAATGGCAATGAACAAAACGAAAGATTTGATTACCCCAGGTGGCAGCCCAGCTATGCTGGAAAATCCACCCTCTTCGGAGGCAGGCTCTACGGATTCTGGGGAGAGCCTTTTATTGCTTATAAATCCTTTTGAGAAAAGGACAAAACTAAATCGATCACCGCCACCTAGATCGAACATATCCGGAAAAAGCAGTCCACCGGTAAACCACGACTCAGTGAAAATTAAGAGCTTAGAAAAGGAGAATAATCAACTCCGAGCTAAGCTTACTGAAATGGAGCAGCTCTTCCACGATCTAAAAACGGAAGTTGACTCTCTGCGAAAAGAAAACGAGGATATTAAAATACTCGTTTAACGAAAGACTGTGAGGTAACGAAAGAGTATGTAACACCGAACCGACCAGCAGTCGAATGCTTCACGGACGAGGACGAACTTGCACTTGAGACCGATTCAGTTTTAAAGAAAAGGTCTAGCAAGAAGCGTAAGGCGAATTCCTCTCCCGAAGTAGAACAAAAAGAAGATAAGCCCTCTGGCTCAAACAAGGGTAAACCAAAAGCGAAAATTCGTCCACCCCCCGCAATAAACATCGTCGTGGTAGCAGACTTCGGGAGATTGCGCAGCCTTCTTGCAAACACGGTGAAAACAGAAAACTATAAGCTTACCTCGCACCGAAATAATGTGTGGAAAGTAAATGTTGACAAGGCCGATTCCTATCGTGTGCTGTCTCTTAGACTGAATGCAGAAAGAATCGAGTGGTATACTTATCAAAATAAGTACGAAAACCACTGCGAGTCATTGTAAGGGGGCTCCACCCATCATGCACAAAAGAAGACGTTGTAAAAGACGTAAAATCTAAAGGCCTTAAAATTATTGATGCCGTATATTTCATCAAAAAGGAAAAGCAACGCACAGAAGGAGAAAGAGACACTGTGATCAGACGCGGCCTTCCAATTTTATTGCTCTTTTTTGAAAGAACTGAGAGCATAAACGATATTTATAAAATGAAAATGATACTTTACATCAGGGTTAAAATCGAAACCATGCAAAAGGGCAATAGACTGATACCACAATGTAAGCGATGCCAAGAATTCAGGCACACAAGTGCCTACTGCCAAAAAGAACCACGTGGCGTGAAATATGCCGGAAAACACCTCTCAACAGAGTGCAAAGTTGACATAAAGGCTCCACCAGTTTACGCCAATGACCACGGAAACCACCCTGCAAACTATCGAGGATGCGAAGTAGCCATAGAGCTGCAAAAGGGACGAGAACCTCTTAAGGAAAATACTCGAGGTCAGAATCAAAGCCTAGGACGTCCAAAAACTGCTGAAACTCCTAAGCCAAAGACTCCAAAGCCGTTCAAAAGTGCGAGATTGGCAAAGGAGGCGTCGACAAAAGGCGTTAAGGCTCCACAAAAGAGCGGCGCCAGTTCAAGTGCAGCGGAAAAACCGCCACGCAAACGAAAACAAGGCAAGATCGCCCACAACAGATGCAGTGTCTCAGATCCTCGCTGTAATCTTGGAAAAACTTGAGGATCAGACTAAAATCAACAATCTTATATTTGACAAACTGAGCACGCTCGAGTTTAAGCCTCGAAAAAATTACAAGAGCACATGAATATGAAACAGTAATTTAAAATACTAACATGGAATGCAAACGGCCTTCTGAATAAAATAGACGAACTAGAAGTATTTCTACCTAAAAATAATATTGATATTTGCATGATTACGGAAACTCACGTTAAAAACGGGTCTAGACCCAAACTTAAAGGTTACAATGACTTTCACGCACTTCACCCTTCGCAAAATTCGAGAGGAGGATCCTCCCTCTACATTAAGAACTGCAAAAAGCACTTCAAGAACACAGAAGTTGAGCTAGACTCTATGCAGATCAGTTCAGTTTCTGTAAAAATTGACTGCTTATACCGTTTTCACACCGAGCCAGAATCTAGATTCAGAGTAAAAAAGTCCCAAATCTAATTAAAATCCTTTAGATTTCCCATAAATTTATGGGATTCAGAATCTAGATCAGAATCTAGATTCACGCAGAATCGAATACAAATGTACTAGAGGAGGATCCTCCCTCTACATTAAGAACTGCATAAAGCACTTCAAGAACACAGAAGTTGAGCTAGACTCTATGCAGATCAGAGAGGAGGATCCTCCCTCTACATTAAGAACTGCATAAAGCACTTCAAGAACACAGAAGTTGAGCTAGACTCTATGCAGATCAGTTCAGTTTCTGTAAAAATTGACTGCTTATACCGTTTTCACACCGAGCCAGAATCTAGATTCAGAGTAAAGAAGTCCCAAATTTAATTAAAATCCATTAGATTTCCCATAAATTTATGGGATTCAGAATCTAGATCAGAATCTAGATTCATGCAGAATCGAATACAAATGTACTAGATTTGTATTCGATTTTGTTGGAATCATCTATTGTGAATGCATCGCCGATGACAAAACAGCTGATGAAGTTTGTTTACAAAATAAATTCAAGAAATATTTTCATTTTTTTTTTTATACAATTCAATAGTGAAATGATTTTTAAGTATATCCCAGTGCTTGTTGTGTTCTTACAATAGTTTTTTTTACTTATTCGAAGCCATTTAACTTGTGACAACTGTGACAAATTGTACGGCATGTGTTCAATTAATCGAAACGTCAACGAAATCTACATAATTTTCGCAGTGTGAAAGCCTCAATTCGATTTTGAAATCGAATTGCTCAGAGTCTAGATTCTGGACTCGGTGTGAAAACGGTATTTGATTACAAAGTTGCATCTTGTTATTTCCCTCCAGGATATAGACTGGTGGAAGACGATCTTGATCGTATGAATGACTTCATTGGGTCCAATTTTGTCATTGGGGGTGACTTTAACGCGAAGCATAATTTTTGGGGTTCACGATGTAATTCAACAAGAGGCAGAATGAAAACAGTATGAAACGTGGGGTGGACTTTTTCTCCACGGGTAAACCAACATATTGGCTAACCGATAGGAATAAAAAGCCTGACCTTGTAGACTTTTTCA
Source organism: Neoascia interrupta (assembly GCA_947623515.1). NCBI lineage: Eukaryota > Metazoa > Arthropoda > Insecta > Diptera > Syrphidae > Neoascia > Neoascia interrupta. The sequence continues at coordinate 104,906,103 of OX392463.1, read as the reverse complement.
TCGCAAAAACCTCTTGAACCACCTCTCTAACAAACTGAAAGGAATGTTGCAAGATTTTAAAAATCATGAGACCACTGAATACCTTGAAGGCTTGTCGGCGGATAGGAGCTCAAACTACTCGCTGTGGAAAGCAGTTAAGTTTATCAAGAAACCTTTAATCCCCTCGGCACCAATAAAAAAAAGCTAACGGCGAAGAGAAGACAAAGAGAAAGCGATTTTTTTTGCTGAACATTTAGAAGAAACATTCAAGCCTTTCGACGGTCCGTGGTTGGCTGACGTTCAAAACAACAACGCGGAACCTGATAGCTTTAGAATGAAAAAAGTTTCGTTGGTTAAACTCAGGCATACAATAAGCAAACTTGAAGATAATAAGGCCCTGGGTTACGACCTGATCAACGGCAAAATATTGAAAGAACGACCAAAAAAGGCACTAGTCAAGCTACTTTATATGATAAACGATTCTCTTAGAAGATTCTCTAAGAGGAACTTCTACACGTTCCAAGGCAATGGAAAGTTGCTGAAGTCATTATGGTTCCAAAACCGGGGAAATGTGCATATGAAAAGAAATCTTATAGGTCCATAGCGCTTCTGCCGATAATATTGAAAGTACTCGAGAAACTTCTGCTGAAGCGATTACAACCAATAATTGCAAAAAGACGCTTGATCCCGGATCATGAATTTGGTTTCAGACCTTACCATTCCACAATAGATCAAGTCTACAGATTAACGCATGAAATTGAAAAAGACTTAGAGGGGAAAAAAATATGTTCAAGTACTTTCCTCGACGTATCACAAGCCTTCGACACGGTATGGCACGAAAGCTTGAAATATAAGCTACGGCAAAACTTGCCGGAAGACATGTTTAAAATATTGGAAAATTATCTTGAAAGCAGACTCTTTCGTGTTAGGTTTAGTTGTGGATACTCGAATTTCAAGAAAATTCGGGCTGGCGTAGCCCAGGGAAGCGTCCTCGGTCTGACGCTGTTCCTGCTCTACACATGGGACATACTTCTAGATGACGAGACAGTCGTGGCCACGTTTGCGGACGATACGGCCATCCTGTCAACAGGACAGGTGAATCAGTCGAGTCATCAACGAGAAACTTCCAACGAGCATTGGACAAAATTTGTGTCTGGACGGAGACTTTGCGAATCGCTCTTAACGAGAAAAAGTCTACGCATGTGAATTTCACTTACAGAAGGGTTAACAAATTACCTCTGTTCATAAATTCTGCACAAATACCTTATGCAAATGAAGCGAAATATCTAGGGATGACACTGGATGCTAAACCAAGGTGGAAACCCCACGTGAAGAAGCGAGCTCGAGATTAGGCTCAGGGAAATGTATTGGCTTATCGGAAGATTTTCGAAATTAAGCATATATAACAAACTGCTTGTACCGGCAGGTGTTAAAGCCTTTTTGGACATACGCTATACAACTTTGAAGTTGTACCGAGCCGAGCAACATGTCGATGTTGCATACTTTCCAAAACAAGACACTAAGAGCAATTGTGAATGCTCCATGGTATATAAGGTATGGTGATATTCACAGAGATTTAGGAATAGCTACCGTGAGCGAAGAAGTAACAAACTTTGCTCGAAAGCTGAATGCTCGCCTTCATGTTCATTGCAACATTGAAATGATCCGTACTCTCAACGAGACTCTTAACGAAGTAAACAACTAGCGATGACTACAAAGAACAAGACCCTTCGTTCATCCCTTCGTTCATCCGTAGGGTGAAGCCGCACGAATGAACGGCTTTAGTAGGTGCATCCACTGGATAGCAACCTACCCAATGCGATAAACTCTACGGAAGCGTAAACTACTTGTTAAGTTGTAGTCAAGAAGTATTATGAGGGAGCGAAAATTTACTACTATGAAGTGCGCTCTGTCAGTTTCATAGTGACTCTCATAAATGGGTTTTTTTTAGCACGTGGAAATCGGGCATAACCAATATCGGCTACTTCGGCATTATATACCTGCTATAGTGGGCTTATTCGTATCTTTGAAAGATTTTGGAGTTTAAGCCTCCGTCCACCCTAGTATTCAAAAAAAAAATGTTAAAAGTGGGCATGGTTGATATTGTGGGCGGTCCAAGTTTTGCCTTGTTAAAGGTCTTAGGCCAACATTGCTCAGTACCAAAATTTAAGTACCCGTGCCTTTCCTAACTTGACCTTAAGGCATTTTGTAAAAAAATGTGAAGTAGAGGTTGTACGAGCGCGATCAACCGTCAATAGAAAATTGGTACTGCAATTAGCAGACTAACAAAAATCTATTGAATTTTTTTTTTGTTTTCTCGCGCACAATCAGCTGTGCCTAGAGACACTTTTACACAGGCAGTGCAAGCCGAAATTACTAAAACACACCGGGGTCAATGTCCTGTGGGATTTGCGATGGCCACCTATATAATTTAAATGTGTAAAACACGAAACGTAGCTATCAGTACAGCCTTTTTCTTGCACACACAAACCGCTATTTGTGAAGCGAAGCTGTTATATTGCACACACCAGTGCGTATGCACTAAACGTCGATGATGAAGATAAGTTGAACAAGAGCAAGCAAGTCTTGTGACAAGCTTAGCGCAAAACTGATAGGCGAATGTATGTATGTATTCAATGCAAGTGTTAATGCACTAAACGTCGATGATGGAGATAAGTTACCGATGAACAAGAGCAAGCAAGTCTTGTGACAAGCTTAGCGCAAAACTGATAGGCGAATGTATGTATGCATTCACTGCAAGAGATGATGCGCTCTCCTACCGAAGACGAAGCGAAGTAAAACGAAAAGAAAAAGACAGCGATTGCTGTACTACGTTATAAAACTAATTTAATGGCTTATTGTCCCTTTATATATTTACAATTTGGTAATCGTCTATTCCTCTTTGTGTTACGTTATAATGATAAAATAAATATGGCTGATTAAGTGATAAGCGCAATATTTGAATTCTTGCAGAAAATAGACTCGTTCACAATAGTGAACTTTACGTTCAAATTACTGGTATAATTTTTAAATTCAAACAATTCAATGTTTTAAGTTACGTTAATTCAATTAAGTAGTTCAAACTAAACAACAAAAGATAAGTAAAAGTATTTAGGTTGGGTGAAGTTTCACCATTCCGGCCCCTTTGAAAGGGCCCTTTTAAGCAGGAACTAGCGCTAACTTGCGAATTGGTCTTCAAATGACACCTCTTGATGTTTTGATGTCTGCAACGCGCACTCGTGCATCTTGACCTGGGATGACTTCGACTACTCGACCAAGCAGCCATTTCGGTGGTGGAACGTTGCACAGTGGTTTTTGTTCTATGAGAGATGCGTCAAAAATCCATAACTTTTAAAAAAATCGGTTTTGATAAATAAAATTGACTGTTTCGCAATCAAGATATTTTATTTTATTTAAAAAAAAAATTAGAAGTTAATAACAAATCACAGTTAAAAATAAAGAAAAAAATCGAAATTCAACTGAATAATGCAAAGAAAATATATTTTAAGGAAATAATTGATAATAATTCAAAAAGTTTAGTTAAGGTAAAAAATTAGATTAAAGTAGGTATTAAACTCAAGTGCGGCTTGTACTTAAAAGAAAAATAATGAAAATATATTTTTTCGTTAAAATAATAATTGTACAATAATATTATCTGTAATTAACTGAAAAATATAATAATAGGAATATTATTATAACTATACATATAAGAATTATTATATTTTTATTCATGAAAATAAATACAATTATTTATATTTATCAGAAAGCAGAGCTAAAACATCCTGGGATAGACTTGTTTTCTTTTTTTGGGGTAGTTTCCTTAAGCCTGTTATGTAGGGGTCAGAACTTAAAAGTAGACGATTTAACAAATCTTGGTTCGTCGTTATTCTGGAAGTTTTTCGTGTGTGATTAAGTCTAGAGGTCTTTATGTCTTTGTTTTTGGCCTCAGCTGCCTCCTCAGATAATTCCAATAGGCAGCAAAGCCAATACCGCCCAGTGCCAATACCGCCCGTTTTTGGCTGATCTACAATCAATCCCAATTTTGTTCTAAATTGAAATTGAACATGTTTTTTGCGTTTTAATAGTATCTCCTTCTCCTCCTTAGTTCTTACTTGCCATTTTTTTAAGCTAAGTCGGTATGAAATATGAATGAAATACTCAAAAAATCGTATCCATGCATGAAGGGGAGACAAACCAAACTCAAATCTTTCAGTATGCACGTGCATTAAGCATTTGTCGATGTCGTTCATTTCAGATGGTATAGCATCGCAAATGTAACACCTAGAAGAGCTAGTATAACTGAGAGCTGAACAGATCTTTCCATCAATCATTATTAACTGCAAAGTGTGACAAATAGAGATATTTTGGTCATTAAGCTTTATTGCAGTGGCAACTAAAGATGCTATTTTATCCTTGTAATATCTTTCTTCCTCCATAGAGGCAGCTGTGGTTTCTTTTTTAAATTGAAATCGAATAGGCCTGCAGTATCTGGTTGAGGAAGGACGGGGATTTTTCCAAATAATTTGGTTATTTGAGGAATCAATTAATCTCAAAGGTACATAAGACGTAACAAATAAACTTTCATACTTATTGCCCGAATTGGAAAACGATTGTTTATATTCGCTATGGCCACTACTACCGTCAAACCCCCACTTCCCAATTAAAACTAAACTATCCAAGGATGTTCTAGGCACATTGTTAAATACTTCCTTTTGAGACTGAAAAACAGCTGCAGATAACTTAGCGTTAACAAACTCTTTTATAATTAAATACTAATGTTTTGACAGTTTGGCTTCCGTAACAAGTGACAAAACTTCCTTCGAAACGAATCGAGTAAAATCCATATTGGAAGAAATTGTATTTTCTCGCATTGAGTCACCAATTGACTCATCAAAATTAGACAGCTCAGCTATTCTTCTTTGCTTCGTTCTGGCGCAAGCGTGGCCGTCCACGCTTTCCAGATTGCATAGATTCCTCTGCCGAATAACATATTTTTTGAGAAAAAATAATTTGTTGTGCAGACATTCTTTTAATAAAGTATTTAATCGGTCGCAAATATAGTAAATCCGTGATTTAAGGCAGACGAAGTTCAAATTTTCTTTGTGTGGAGTATTTATAGATTCTGTCAAGATGTTAAATACTTGCACAGATTTTTCAATTAAGCTTCCTTTTTTTGTCACATAAATGTCATAAATGTACATTCTAGACAAAGACCAGGTGTACGATGTGCCTAAAGGAAGTTTAAAATAAAAATATATAAAAAAAATTGGTATGCACTTAGCAACACTTCAACCTAAATTGTACCGTTAGTGGGTGATTGTGGGTGATAAGATTGGAATTTTTGGAAATCTAGAATTGGGTTCTATAAACAAGATGCAATTTTATCATTAGGTAAGGAATAGGGACATGTTAAAACTTCACGTAAGGTTACAAAAAAAGGAACAAAGAGTTACTTAAAACTCTACTGGGTTGTAGCAGTAAAACGTTGAAAATAAAAAAATTAATTTCACAAATGAGGTACCAAATTACTGTACATACCCTGCTGTTGAAATTACATTGAATATATTTTTGTTAATTCAACTGTTGAACTAATAGATTTCACTTTAAAATAAATCAACTACCTTGCACTTATTCTAGTGTTTGGAGGGACGCGCGATACGCTCACTTCAGATGGGAAAACAAAACTGATAACAAGTGATATTATTGACGAAATGTTTGTTAATGTAAATATTAAACCTTTCTGTACTATAAAAAGTTAAAAAGTGCAAAAAAAAATGACTGTAATTTTTTTATTTTTGTCGTATGGGAGAAACCACTGTGCATTGTGTTCATGTACGAGGACCATGGCTCAAACGTGTAAATTTGGTGTTGTGTCGGCCCACTTGGTACGTCCTTGAAGTTCACTGATGTTTTCTTTCGCCCATCGTTGCCAAAAATGGGATTTTACAGTGTTAATGCGACGCCATCGTTGTAGGTAGCTGATGTCTGGTCCCAGATCTAGCGCTTCGGGGATAAACAGTCAGGGGGCGAGGGCTCCTAGGTCACGTGGATCTGATGACAGCGGTGTTAGCGGCCTGGAAATCATCACCGCTTCTATCTCCACTAGTGCTGTGGACAGCTCTTCAAAGGTGAGTTGGCATTGGCGAGGTTTCGGTTCAAATGCCCCTTGGCTGTCTTCACTGTTGACTCCCAGATGCCACGAAGATGTGGCACCCTGGATGGAAGAAACAAAATATGTATGTTATTTTCGATGCAAAAAAATTTTTTATCGAAGTTTGAGTTTGAATTCAAATAACAGAAATCCAGGAGCGTCTGTCTCGGGACGAGCGGCTTCCTGGTCGGCGTCTGTTAAAGTTAAAGAATTAAGCTTTCTTTCTTCCCACACTGTAAATAAATAAATTCACTACCTTGCTTGCCATAATGCACTTTCCTCTGTAATCTAGCATTTGTATGGAATAAAATTTATTACTACAACCTCAGCGCGTATTCACCTTTATCGTAGTTCAAGTCTGTTGCACCCAACCCATAGTATTGTAAATTAAACGTAAACGCACTCATTTAATAGTTTTTTTTGTACATTTAGCATACACGCGCATAGGATAGGGTTACATATCTTGCACCAAACTTCTTTTGTCTATTAAGCCCTAAGACGAATTAAAAATAATTAGGCGTAAGCAAATTTTGTATGTAAATAGTTCGGTCAATAACAAATTTTATCATTCGCGACAAAACAGAGCTTAAAAGTTTAATTAGTTTTTCTTCCTGTGAGTCTGCTGGGAGCTGTTTTGGTTAATTGTTTTGGTTAATTATTATTCAAGTCAACTAGGTGTTACAGTGTACCACTGCAGCCACCTTTCCAGTCACAGTACATGCACTGTGGTCTGGCAACAATTTACTAAACTTCAACTTACGATAGAAGCATCGTAAACAGTCGCAGTGCAGATTTCTGACATGGCCTCGTCGGCCCATAAACTTCTTCAGTGCTCCGATAAGTGCTTCTGTAGTTAATTCACTGACGACTTCGATATGATCTGCCTTTGTAGCAAAGCAGCAAAATACCGATAAATAAAATTTTTGTGGTCGGCTTCCTTTAGTGCGATAATGGACCCATAATGGTCCGCAAAAGTCAACTCCTGAATTTATGAATGGATGTGCTGGTTGTACGCTATGAGCTGGAAATTTTTCCATCATTTGAGAATACGTAGTAGGTTTGGCTTTGTACGGGCAATGTTTTTTCCTTGGATTTGCCAAAATCTTTGTATGGTAATCGCTAGGAGCCCTTGGGGTCCAATGTGATTGTTTTCCATGTGCAAATCTGTCATAAGCATCTTGACAAATGGATGTGTGTGTGGCAATAACATTTAATGCTTGGTGTCGTATGGAGGATCTGACGATTGTAATCTACCTCCAACTCGTAATAGTCCCGCTTCGTCCAGAAATACGGCAAGGCGGATCAAATCGCTCTTTTTGTGAACCTCTTCTTGAGCTTTAAGTGCACGTTTGTCCTTTATAAATGCTTGTTCCTGCATATCCTTCACAATTAGTTGTAGTGCGTTTTCTAGGTGTGACGATGGTTGACGATGGCAAAATCCTTTTCACGGGTTTCCTTCTACCCTGTTTGAGAGCTTGTATTGTGTCTTTAGCCTTGCGATTCTTTAATGACTGAATGAACCGGAGCCAGTAGGCTGTTATTCTCTGTAGTTTACCAAATGAGTTAGAGTGCCTCACTCCCCCGAATATGTTTGTTGAGTTACTATAAGTTATCAATGCAACTACCTTCTCGTATGGTGACGGCCAAAGTGCTTCAGTACCATGTAGAAATCTTGGACCATATTTCCACAATATATGATATTGAAGCTTTTCTGGCGCAATTCCTCTTGAAAAGACATCTGCTGGATTGTCGCTGGAACTTACATGTCGCCACGGGATAGGTTCCGTGAGTTTCTGGATGCTTGTGATTCGACGTCCCACAAACTTTTGGATTGACTTAGCATTGGAATTTATCCAACTCAGCACAATTTGAGAGTCCGTTTACATAAACCGGCCGGCATCAGTCAGTTTAAGATCTGCCCTCACACGTGTTAACAATACGGCGGCTAATAGCGCTGCACATAACTCTAACCGAGGAATTGTCATGGATTTAGCTCCTGATGGTGTTTTTGGCGACTCTAGACTTGGAGCATAACAATCGCACAATGATGGTTCCATCCTTGTTAACGGATCTGATGTATACCGCTGCGCCGTAAGCCCTTTCTGACGCGTCAACGAATGTATGTATCTGAACGGATGACGCGATGCTGTTCCCAAACACTTGCCGAGAATTTGTAAACTTGTCTAGTTCTGGGAGTCCCTGATAGAACTTCTTCCACCTGGTGTACATTTCTTCCGGTAGAGCTGCATTCCAGTCGTAGTTGAGCTCCCACAATTCTTGAAGAAACAATTTTGCCACAATTATCATGGGAACTACTATTCCAAGTGAATCAAAAAGATCGGCTATGTCTGATGCCACCGATTTCTTGGTGAACGTTGTTGATGTTGCACTTAAGGAGTTTGTTTTAATGCAGAAAGCATCTGATTTGGGTCGCCAGATTAATCCCAGAGTTTTTACAGCTCCTTCGTCGGTGCCGTTGGCAAGCAGAATTTTCTGATCTTCCACTGGGAAAAGGAGTTTTTTCATTGTTGGAGCACCACTTCTTTAGTTGAAGTCCTCCCTCCCAAAGCAAGGATGGCAATTGTCCTTGAATCTGCTTTGTTTCGGTTAAACTGTCTGCACCTGGCATTACGTCATCAACGTAGAAGTCTCTCTGCAAGACTTGCGATCCTAATGGATACCTTGTTTTATATTCGTTGGCTAACATCTGGAGACATCTCGTAGCAAAGTATGGAGCTGATGTTGTTCCATATGTATCGGTAGAAAGCTTAAAGCATTTTAGTGGTTTGGTTGGATCGTCTCTCCACCAGATTAGTTGAAAAATCTGGTCGTCTTCTCGCATACGTATTTGTCGATACATTTTTGAGTGTCAGCTTTGATGACGAAGCCTAAAACGCAACAGTATGGTAAAAAGATCCTCTTGAATTCTTGGTCCGGCGTAGGTTATGTCGTTTAAAGATAGATTTAAAGATAGATAGACGATGTTTTCGCAGATGCATCGAAGACGACTCTCAATTGCGTGGTGCGCGCTTTCTGGTTTAAGGACGCAGTGGTGTGGTAAGAAGAAGTGCGGTGTTTGAATGCCTTTGTAATTGAATTCTTTTATGTGGAGCAGCTGAAGGCACTCATTCATGAACATTTCATATTTACTCTTCAATTCTCCAGAATTTTCCACCTGCCAGTATACGGTTTGATGTGGAGCTGCGTAATTCTTTGGTTTCCAAAATTTGCAGATTGCCTTGTCCAGCGATTCCACTTGGGTGTTAATTCCGCATGTTGAAGATAATGTGTATATTTCGCCAGCTCTACCTGTTACAATCCATCCAAGACAGGTGTTCTGTAGTAGGAGCAAATCCTCTCCAAACTTTATTTGTCCAATGCAAAGGAATTGGTGGTAGTGCTCTGCACCGATGAGCAAGTCAACACGGTTGGTTTTGTAAAATTGCGGATCCGCCAACTTGATGTTTTTCGGTATTTCCCATGATGACGCGTCGATTGACCTTGAAGGTTGTGCGGCAGAGATTATTTGCGGCATGACAACGGCTTCTATTCTTGTAGAGAACTCTTTAGTTTGAGAACATAATTGAACGATCGCTCTAAGTTGGGCTTCCCGTTTCGATTTACAAATGCCATTCAGTATTATTTGGTTACGGGTGAGTGGTATTTTTAAATTCCGCATCATTTTTTTAGTTATTTGTTCACTTGTGAGCCGGGGTCTAAGACCGCTCGATATTGTATAGCAGCCCCGCTGTTGTTGATCAGATTAACTAAACCAGTGCTAAGAAATACATAGCCTTCTTTTCTCCAAGTACCAGATTCGGATAAGTTGAACCAGCTCGCTCAAATTGCCAAATGTCGTCTTGCCAAAGTTTGACGGCGACTACATGAAGTGGAGACAGTTCCATGATTTGTTTGCAGAGCTGGTACATAGGCAGCCGATGGCCAATTGCCAAAAGATATATTATCTTGTCCGGGTAAGGATCGGCCGAATTTAAACCTGGCAGCTAGGTATAAAATGCACCCCCTCCCCAACCATGAAAAGAAAACGAAAACAGCCTCGGATATTTGCTGATCCTGGTAATCCAGGGCACCCTTTGGAGCTAGGCCTGAGGGGTGTCAGCATGCGAGCGCTTGGTAGTCCCGCTCGGCATCCGACTGGGTTTAACCCGAAGAAGTTTACGAGCAGCCCGTCAATGGTGCCGCTATCCATTACGGGTCGGAGGGGGACAGCGCCAAGTCAAAATGAGGGCTTAGGTTACTCAACTCAAAATTGGCACATGGAATGTATTGTCAATAACGAGGATGGTACTTGAACTGGTTGAGGAGGCCATGTATGCAACTGGCATCTCCTCAACTAAGTTTAAGGATTCTGGAACCAAAGACTGCGATGGTTGGGAGAAGCTCTTCTGGTCTGGCATCCCAAATCACATGACTGCACAGGTGGGTGTGTGGTTACTCACAAGCCCCCGGTTGTCACGATATGTATTCGATGTCATTCCCTTAGGGGGAAGGATTCTGATCTTAAAGCTTAAGTTTTAATGATTGACTCTGGCTTTGGTTCAGGTTTAAGCACCAAATCGAGAGTCAGAGTAAAAGTCCACTTTGAGCGAAGTGGATGCTGCCCTGGGCAGAGTGGCAGAAATGGGTTTCTTTCTTCTTTCTCGTCCGTACTCACATGTGCATTGAAGTCAGAAATGGGGAACTTCAATGCACATGTGGGTCGGGACGACAGTGCTTGGAAGAGTGTGATCGGGAGGCACGGTGACCCGGATGAAAACAGGAACTGAGGGAAGCTGTTGCACTTTTGCTGTGCATATGTCCATCATGAACACCTTTTTCCCACACAAAGCCATTCACAAATACACATGGTACAAGCACAGTCTGAATCAGAGGTCACTGATTGATTTCTTTGATAAACCATCGTGTGTTCAAAGAATGATTTGTGATGTTCGAGTTTTGAGCTGAGTTGTCAACTGATCACCACTTAGTGCTGTGTAAATTGTTTTTCAGTGACAGTATTCCTTTTCCACCCAGGCAAAAACCAAGACTGGTGACCCGCATATGGTGAAAAAGGTTGCAAGATGCTGACTCCAATTTCAGAGAGCACTTGGCATGTTTCGGAAAAGTTTGAACAAATTCCAACTGATCTTTTGAATGTAAGGGAGGAGTTTTTTAAGGCAGCTGTTTTTATCGGCAGTTCTCTGCAGGAAATGTTTATGAAGTAAAGCGTCTTGGGGTAGCGGCTGGTGGTGAGAAAAATGAGAGCCAACATTGCGTGGGTCCAATGTAGAAATGAGGGGCGAATGACTTCCAATCTGGCAGTCAGAACAGCCAAGGAACAGTCATGGAAAAAGTTCGGCGAGAAATTGGAGCACGATTTCAGATCTGCAAACAAGATATTTTGGCAAACCATTTGTCGGCTCAGAGGAAGGAAGTTGAATATCATTCAAGGGGTTAAATCAAAGGACGGTACACTTCCTTCAAAGAGAAGAGAGCAATGTCTTGCGCAGATGGAGAGGGCACTTTTCGAATCTGTTCAAACCCCAACAGTGCACTGAATATGGCATTCCCACTGCCAACTAGATAAGGGCGGAGAATAGTCCCACAGTAGACAAAGTCACTGAAGCGATTAGTTCGCTAAAAGTTGGCAAGTCTGCTGGAGTTGATGAAATCCAGCTAGAAATGCTCAAGGCAATGGTGAAGATGGTGTTAAATGGCTAACACGTGTCATTAAGGTGGCCTAGGATAGCGGTAGGGCACCTTGCGATTGGTAAACAGGAGTTATAGAGCCCATTTTCAAAAAAAGGAACAGGAGAGATTGCGCCAACTATAGGGGCATATCTCTCTTAAGTCTTCCGGGAAAAGTATTTGCAAATGTGTTGGAAACGCCTGGCAGAGGCACAAGCGACCAGCTTTTTGCTCTGAAGGTTATTCTTGAGAAGGCCTGGGAATATGCCAAACCGGTCTATGCGTGTTTTGTAGATCTTGAAAAGGCAGTGGAGAGTTTTGCTGTACTATACATTTAAGGGACCTCTTCTGAGAGCCATCCAGTCTTTGTATGGAAACTGCAGAAGCTATGTACGGATTAATGTTGTCAAATCCCGTCCTTTTGATGGGCGCGTTGGACTTCGCCAGGGCTGAGTTCTTGTCGCCGCTCCTTTTCATAGCATATATGGACTGGATGGTGAAGCGCAGTCTTAGCGAGCAATGTTTCGAATTGGCTGGCATCAGGATGAGCCATCTGCTTTTCGCAGATGATTTGGCCACCCTTGCATCATCGAAAGAGGAACATCAACGAGCACTAGATGGGTTTGCAGCCTTCTGGGGTGATGCTGGAATGAAAGTAAGCGTGAACAAATCGGAAGTGATCGTTGCTTTCCGAACTCCTATGCAGTGTACCCTGCATATAAATGGAGTTCCATTAAAACAGGTGGAGAAGTTTAAATAACTCGGGGTCTTTTTCACTTAAGATGAAAGGAGTGATACTGAGTTGTCTTGTAGAATTGGCCAAGCTGGAGCTACTATTAAAGGAATTGCCCCGGCCGGTCATCAGGAAAGCTGAGCTGAACTGAGAAAGTTCTAAGTATTAAATTCAGTGTTCATTCCGACCGTCATCTATGGTCATTAAATTTGGGTAATGAACGAAAGAATTAGATCGCGGGTAAAAGCTGCTAAAATAAGATTACTGAGGTGCGTTGCTGGAGTTACTCTAAAGGATAGAGTGAGAAATGTCAGTATTCGTGGCAATCTTAATGTTGAGCAGCTACTTCTTCGAGTGGCGATCAATTCTTCGATGGTTTGGACACGTTGTTCGCATGCCCCCTGACAGACTTCCTAGACAGATTATGCTAGCCGAAATGCGAGCGCTTCGCTCCCCTGGTAGGCCAAGAAAAAGGTGGTGGGATTAAGTAAAGAACCTCTCTGAGTCCCGCCTGGGGATTGCGCCGGAGTCTCTTGAGTTGGTGGCAGAGGATCGAGAACGATTCAAAGACCATTTAGACACCCTCGCTCCGTGACCGTTAAGAGGATAAGAGGCATTCGAAAATTATGTTGATGAAGTTTGAGTTTAGTTCTCAAACATAAGTTTGTGTAGTTCGTTAAGTTTTGTTTGAGCTCCGACAAAGTTTGTTGCGTTGTCGCAATTTATGTCTTTGGGTAGACCTCGACGACCTATCATACGTTTAAGCGCTGCTAAAAATGCGTCCGAGGAGAGATCGGAGACGGCTTTCAAATGCACTGCCTTTGAAGCGAAGCAGACAAAAACCGCAACGTAAGTTTTCTAAGGAACTTTTCCTCGAATTCTATAGTGCGTATATATCGGTCCACAGAAATCGACACCACAGGATGAGAATGGTCTTGAAACTGTTACCCTTGACGATGCCAGATCTCCCATTAGTTGTTCAAGTGGTTTTGGGCGATATTTGACGCAGTGTATGCAATTCTGCACCATTATTCTTGCAAGGGTTCGAGCGTTCATGATCCAAAATCTACTGCGCATGAGAGCTAACAGAGCCTTTGGCCCTGCATGGAAATGTGACCTGGTCAAATGTCTTACAAAACTCCTAACAGACCATTGATCATTTCGAAGCAGATAAGGATGTTTACGTTCTTCTGATACAATTTTGAAGACGACCTCCTACTCTAAGAAATCTTACAGCTTTTACTCGATCGAAGAATTGAGATAGCCATTTTATTGAACCCTTAAGGTTTTTTTCCCTGCGGACGGATCTTATCACATCCCCAAAAAAGAACGCTGCATTAGAGAAACGATGCGAAGTAGCTACAGTTCGATCCATTTCCCAAGCAGTGAGTGGTCCAGTTGGACGGACTGGCTTCCGATCGCAAAACCGCAAACTGTAGGAAAAAATTCGTAGAAGTTCTGAAATGGAGTTAAGCCTTTCCAAAGCGTTTAAAAGTGGAGTTGTCAGTTGCGTTTGACATACGAGCACGACCTTGCGCTTTTCAAGCTCTAGTTCACTTGATGATAGCTGGTTGCAAGAATTTTGTGGCCAATCCTGAATGTTCTTTTTTTGTGTCATTTTATTTTTATTTATTTATTTATTTATTTATTTATTTATTTATTTATTTATTTATTTATAAAGTTCATAGTACAATAGTAATCTTTGGTTTACATAGTTTAAAATCTACATTGTTAGCTTTGTTCAGATCGTAACATCCTCAATTGTAGTCTAAAGTTTGACCTTGAAATTGATACTTTGTCTTTAGCCTATGTTCCCACTTTGTGATACAAAACATCAGTATCAAGTGAGTTTGAAAAGTGTTTATAAATACATCAAGCAAAATGGAGGATTTAAAAGAGTCGCAGCGTGAAAGGAGACTGTGTGTTTATTATACTCTTAATTTGGATTTATAAGTTACGCTATATTTGCCGCAGATATCTACAGCAAAAATGAATGAATTAGTGCGATATTATGGACAAATGATTTAAATATTTAAGTGACTGTTATTTATTTATTATTTTATTTAGCTCAAAATTAAAAGATAACCTTGAAAAGTGATTCAACCTCTGATCTCTCTATAAGCCAATATCTTACTTTCCGAAGAAATGTTCTTCTACAATTTACGCCCTTTATTTACAACAAGCTACCCAAATATCTAAGGGTAGCTTGTTGTAAATAAAGGGCGCAAGAACAGTTGCAAATCTTCTATAATGCTTTCTCCTAGCTCTAGGAACCATTGCAGCGTTACTAGTTCTGAGAGAGTTAGCATAATTTCTACGAGTATTACTGAAGCCGCTTCGCAGGTAGAACAATTTAAATCTTTGGAAATATAATGATAACGAAGTGGCAGGATCTTTAAATTCTGAAACAATGGGAGGGATGGTTCCCACCTTAGTTTGAACCGAATAGTTCTAATGACTTTTTTTGTGCAGTAATTAAAGGTTTTAAGTTGCTAATATATGCACTACCCCAATAAGTTAGGCTGTACTCCAAACGTGAATTAACAAGTTGATAGTAAAAAGTAGTTAGTATGCTGCCCGGCACAAGCCTTTGGAGGTGATAAAGTTTATTCATTGCTATATAGATAACTTGTTTCACTTTAGCTATATGAGACTTCCAGCACAACTTGGCGTTTAAAGTCTCACCTAGATAATTAAAATCAGACACTGACTCAAGTTCCAAGCACTTTATGTCACATGTTGACGTGTTATAAACTTGATGATGGTAGAGGATGCCGTTGATATCATAAGGGCTCGAGAGTGAGAAAAACATAACTTTTTAACCAATTTCTTAAAAGTAACAAGTCCGTATTCTATGGAAGATGTTGCATACGATAAACCTATGTCATCCGCCAAGGCGATCATTGATCCATTTAAATCTAAATGAAAAATTGAGTTAATATAGATTATAAATCGCAGAGGGCCAAGAGCCGATCCCTGGGGCACACCGCTTTCTCCTCTGGTAGCGCTCCACTAAAATTCTTTCCTATGCGAACATATTCCACTCTAGTCTTAAAATAGCAGCTAAGCTAACTTTTTTTTCCCGTGGGTAGGAAAAACCTTCATAGGAACTACGAGGACCGGCCGCGCGTGCTCATAGTAGTGTGAGATTCTTACTCACTAAAAACCCTCCCATTTTCCGTCAGACTACGACTAAGTTTACTTAACAAGTAATTCAAGCTTCTGTAGTAATCGCGTGTGGCAGGCTGCCTTCCAACGAAGGCACCTACAATACCGTCAATTTATGCGGTTTCATCTTATGCTGCTAGATCTAACGGTCTCATTCGTTGTAGTCGGCGCGTAAGATTTGTCTGATCCAGAGTTCGGATAGTTTCATTGTTGCAATGTCCGCGAAGACGAGTTCTAAGTTTGCGAGCAAAGTTTGTTACCTCGTCAGACACGGTTGCGATTCCTAGATCTCGGTTTAGATCGCTATTTCTTATGTACCATGGAGCATTAACGATTGCTCTGAGTGTCTTATTTTGAAAAGTTTCTAAAATATATATATTGCTTGGTTTGGTACAACCCCATAATTGCATACCGTACGTACAAGATGGTTTTAGCACTTGCTTATACAAAAACAGTTTGTTATATATGCTTAGTTTCGAAAATCTTCCGATAAGGCAATTCATTTCTCTTAACTTGATTTCGAGCTCGTCGCGTTTCTTTTTAACGTGCGGCTTCCATTTAAGTTTTGCGTCTAGAGTCATTCCTAGATATTTCGCTTCATTTGAGTACGGGATTTGCACCGAGTTAATGAATAAAGGTTTGTTGTTTATCTTTTTATAAGTAAAGTTAACATGCGTTGACTTAGTCTCGTTAAGGACGACTCGCCAGCTCTTCGTCCAGTCGCATATTTTGTCTAAAGCGCGCTGGAGTTTCCCTGTTGATAATTCAACTGTCGTGTCAATAGCGAGAATAGCAGTGTCGTCTGCGAACGTAGCTAAAATTGTTCCCTCATCGTGGGGAATGTCTCTTGTATAAAGTAAAAATAATATGGGGCCGAGAACGCTTCCTTGCGGGACACCGGCATTTATCTCTTTGAATTCCGAGTACTCATTTTCGTACCTTACGCGAGAGATTCTGTCTTTAAGGTAAGACTCTAAGATTCAATAGAGTTTTTCTGGTAAGCTAAGCCTTAACTTGTACTTCAGGCCTTCGTGCCACACCTTGTCGAAGGCTTGCGATACGTCGAGAAAAGCGCTAGTACACATCTTTTTCGCTTCCAGAGCTTTTTCGATTTCGTTTGTTATTCGATAGACCTGTTCGATTGTTGAATGCTTTTTCCTAAATCCGAATTGGTGATACGGAATCAATCGTCTTTCTTCAATGATTGGTTGCAACCTTTTAAGCAACAGTTTCTCGAATACCTTAGATATTATCGGCAGTAGCGAAATAGGTCTGTATGACTTTTTTTGTTTGGACATTTTCCTGGTTTCGGAACCATTATGACCTCGGCCACTTTCCATTGCCTTGGAACGTATAAAACTCTCATGGAAGCGTTAATGATATAGAGTAGCTTGACCAAAGTTTTTTTCGGTAGCTCCTTTAGAATTTCGCTAGTAATTAAGTCGAAGCCAGGGGCTTTTTATGTTTTTCAGATTATTTATCGTTTGACGAAGTTCAGCCAATGACACATTTTATATTCTATAATTATCTTGTACCGCATAAGGATTGAGCTCCTCGACCAACGGTTCCCCGTCAAACAGTTTGAATGTTTCTTTTAGGTAATCTGCAAATAAATCCGCTTTTTCTTTGTCTCCTCTTGCCCATTTGCCGTTGGCTTTTCTTAATGGCACAAAGTGTGCTATAGGCTTCTTAACGGACTTGACTGCTTTCCAAAGAGAGTAGCTCGAACCTTTATCGGCAGTCAAACTTTCGAGGTAAGCAGTAGTCTCGCGACTTTTAAAATCTTGAAGTTCGTGCTGCAGTTTGTTAGAAAGGTGGTTCAAGATGGTCTTATCCGGGGGTGCTCGCGAACGTTGCCATCTCTTGCGCGCTCTCCTCTTTTCGCATATTAGCTCTTCTATTTCTCGCGGATATATTGTTCCGCTGTTCGATAATTCGGACCTCCGAAAAGAAGTGTTATTCCACGCAGCGCTCTGAATAACTCTCAGGAGTTTATCTAATTCGTCTTCTATTTCAAGTGGCGTTTTGAGCGGTACATATAAAGCTATGTTTTCTTTGCAGTATTTTCTAAAGCCGTCCCAGTCGGTGTTGTTGTTATTAAATCTAGGAGCTCTATTCTTTTTCGCTAGGCTTCCGCCGATTTCCAAAAGAACTGCCGAGTGATCTGAACAGAGATCAAAGCGTTCTTCTACGTTCGTAAGGTAACGAGGTACCCCCTTGGCGATAAAGAAGTCGACGAGATCAGGTATTTTATTTCTGTCGGTTGGCCAATATGTTGGCTTTCCCGTCGATAAGATCACGCCGCGTTTTGTACTTGCTTTAAATACGGCTCTGCCTCTTTTTGAAATGCACCGTGAGCCCCAATAAGTATTTTTCGCGTTTAAGTCTGAAGATGAAGTTTGACCCAAGTGAATCAAAGAGCAGAGCAAGATCTTCATCCGCCATCCGATACTGCGGAGGAAAATAGCTCGTCGCGATGTTGTAATTTATGTGACTTAATTTTACTGAGACTGAGGTTATTTGCATAGAGTCAAGTTCTATTTCTTCGTTTTTGGAGTGCTTAATGCAGTCTTTAATGTAGAGAGAGGATCCACCTCTCGCCTTTTCTGAAGGATGATGCGCGTGATAGTCAATGTAACCTTTTATTTTGCGTGCTGAACCCTTTTTAAAGTAGGTTTCCGAAATCAGGCATATGTCTACATTATTCTGCCGTAAGAATACTTCTAGTTCGTCAATTTTTTGCAAAAGGCCGTTTGCATTCCATGTAATTATTTTGATTGACTTTCCCATATTCATGAATTTTTATTAAATGCTTTTCGAGGTTTAAACTCGAGCTCGCTCAAGTTGTTGAATATTACTTGATTAAGTTTCGCCTGTTGCTCAAACTTTTCTAAAATCATGCCTAGAACTTGAGAGACCGAATCTGATGCGGCCGATTGTGGCTTACTTTCACGTTACGCGACTTGAGCGTACGATCTTGGACCAACAATTGTGGATTCTCCCTTTTGACTCCGGTGGGAATAAGGACCAGCGACGTTTTCTTTCGCATTTTGAATTTTGGCCTTAATCAAACTCTTACCCTTTGTCGACTTAGGGGTTTTTGGCTTATCTACTTTAGGATGTTTAAGGCTCAGGCTCTTATTTTCACATGTCGTTTTTGCAACTCAATGGCAATTTCGCAACCTCGGTAGCTCGCTGGGTGACTTCCCCTGCAATTGGCGCAAACCGCGGGGGCCTGACTGCTGACATTGCAATCCGTCGAGAGATGTTCGCTGGCGCATTTTACGCATCGCGGCTTTTTCTGGCAGTACGCTTGCGTGTGTCGGAAACCTTGGTATCGCTTATATTGGGGAACTAGCCTGTTGCCCTTCCGCTTGGGCTCGATTTTTACCTTGATGTTAAGGATTGATTTAATTTTGTAGATTTCGTTTATATTTTCAGTTCTTTCAAAAGAAAGCACAAAAATTTGCAGGCCGCGTCGGACAATAGCGGAATCTTTGCCTTCGTCCGTACGTTGCTTCTCTTTCTTTATTATGTTCACGGCGTCAAGAATTTTAAAGCCTTGGGCTTGAACGTTTTGTATTATTTCGTCCTTGGTACAGGATGGGTGTAGTACCCTCGCAATACCCCGCAGCGGCTTTTCGAGGTGATTTTCATAAGTAAACCTTTTGATTTTCTCTAATTTTAACTTTTGTGACAGTGACCGATAGGCATCAGAGTCATCGACGTTAACTTTCCATACGTTGTTTCGAAGTGATGTTAAGTTATATTTCGTCCCAAGAGTATTTTTAAGGATGTTTCGCAACTTTCCGCAGTCCGCGATCCCAACGACATTTATTGCAGGTCGTCGGCGGTTTTTTTCTTGGGTTATTCCTATCGCCTTGTTTGATACGACTGGTGTTTCTTCTTTTTGCTGCACGGTTTCTACTTCGGGTGAAGAACCGGCCTTTCGTTTTTTGGTAAGCCTTTTCCTAAAGACCGGATTCATTTCGCGTGCAAGTTCTACCTCGTCCGTCTGGTATTCACATTGACGTTTCGGTGTTTCCTCGCATACTATAGTACCACGGGGGTTCCTTAAGGCTTCATTTTCTTTACGTAACGAATCTACTTCGCTTTTAAGCTCATGGTAGAGACGTTCCATTTCATTAAGCTTAGCACGGAGTTGGTAATGAAATCATTCGTTTTGTCTATTGCATAGTTTGTATGCGCTAAGCGCTCGGCATACGGAGGGTGGATTTTAGTCGCCTTTTACGACAGGCATGCCTTACCTCGGTTATATTCTAACCTCTACCCGAAGGGAGCAGTTTGTAACATAGAGAAATAATCACCGTAGTCCCCCAAGACCTTAAAGGCATATGATCGAGACCGAATTGTAAGTCGAATGAGCCATGTCCGTCCGTCCGTCTGTCGGTTGTCTTTAGGCCTTAAATTTTGAGCTTAGATCTTGAAACTTGATATTTGTTCTTTTTAGGTTCCGAAGCAGTACAAGTGTAAAATTTTTTGAAATCCGCCCACTGACACACCCACGTTGCTTAATACCATGAAAAATCAAAGTTGTCGTAGAAAGCTGAAATTTGGTATGGGATACCCTCGCTAAAGTTATTGTAGTATCCAACGATTCGGCTAGGCGGATTGTAACCCTCCCACTAGTTTTATTATATTTTTTATCAGATGCGTATCACGTGTTGATCGCAGTTTCCTATTAAAAATTTGATTATTTACTTAAAAACGTCCCCAAAAGTGGGCGTGACAAAAATTTATTTATTTGAGTTTATATCTTACGCACATATTTGAACATTTTATAGTGCAAGTTTTTTGGATTTAAAGCAAATATATCAAATAAAAACCGTTTATTAAAATGCATATTAAAAATTACCACGCCTACAAGGAGGTGGTTTTCGCTTTTTTCTAAATGCCAATCACAAAACACTTACGCGAGGATATTGGACAACAAATTTCAGTTTCCTACGACAATTTTGATTTTTCATGCTATTAAGTAATGGGCGGATTTCAAAAAATTTTACACTTGTACTGTTTCGGGACCTAAAAAGAGCAGATATCAAGTCTCAAGTTCCTTGTTCGAAATGTAAGACCTAAAACTACCGACAGACGGACGGACGGGCGGACGGACTGACATGGCTCATTCGACTTACAATTCGGTCTCGATCATATGCTTTTAAGGTCTTGGGGGTCTACGGTGATTATTTCTCTATGTTACAAACTATGGATTTAACTTAGTATACCTCCTATCCTATGGGATGGGGTATACAAACCGTTTATTAGAATGCATATTAAATATGACCACGCCTACAAGGGGGCGATTTTCGCTTTTTTCTTAAATGCCAATCACAATATCCTTAAGCGAAGATATCGCATACCGAAATTCAGCTTCCTTCCTACGACAACTTTAATTTTTCATGCTAATAAGTAAAGTAGTACTGCTTTGGGACCTAGAACTACTTGTACTGCTTCGGGACCCAGAAAGAACAGATATCAAATTTCAAGTTCCGAGCTAAAAATTTAAGGCCTTAAAACTACCGACAGACGGACGGACGGATATGGCTCATTCGACTTACAATTCGGTCTCGATCATATGCCCTTAAGGTCTTGGGGGTCTACGGTGATTATTTTTCAATGTTACAAACTATAAATCAAACTTAATATACCTCCTATCCTATGGGATGGGGTATAAAAATTATGTTATTGAAAAGGGGTTGATGCCACGCCCTGTTTTAAGAAAGAATATTCTTAACAGACAAATTCTTAACACGATTTCAGTTAATAGAAACTGAAATTTAACAATGGGAAGTTATCGGGATGGGTTACCTTTTGTGTTTTGACCCACTTTTCGAATATTTGCTTTCCTCTATTTTAAATTGTAGAGTTTCTACAAATATTCCAAAAGCGCCAGACGAACAACTACAGTTGTAAGTCTGGTTCCATGCTTCTAGATTAAGTGATTGTCTCTATTTAAAAAAATTCTTTTTCCGTAGTGACATTCTGTTCCTGCTGTTTCATATTTTTTCCCTTGTTGTTTTATTTATCATCGATTCAAAGCGCAGTGAAGACATGATGAGAACGTAGCTATCACTACTAGTTGGCAGATCTAGAATATCAATATTCATATCTCCAATTACGCAGATATTGGAATTGTTCACCCCACACAGTAGCTGTTTGAATTCTTTTAAAAATATATCCTCATCAACAAACTGTAGCCGATAGACACCTACAACGTCTAAAAGAACATATCCTAGTTGAACTTTTAAGATTATGCAGTCAGCACTCTCGAGATCCGGTATAGAAAATTCAACTTTTTCAACGTTTTCGCTAACAAAAACAGCTACCCCACCCGCTGCGTAATTATACCCTATTCCACAGGAATGGAATATGTTAAGTTTGATACAGGCGAAAATGTAACATAGAGAAATAATGACGATAGACCCTAAAGACCTTAAGGGCATATTATGGAGATTATGTCCGTTCGTATGTCACCAATTTTTAGGCCTTAAATTTTGAGCTAAGAAGCTGAAATTTCGTACGTAAACTCTCTGTCATCCGAAGCAATACAAGTGTTTCCATTTTTTAAATCCGCCTACAGACACGCCCACTATCGGTCTAAATGTGCAACAACCTCCGGTGCTTACAAGACTGTAAGACGTCGTGAAAAGCTGAAATTTATTATTTAGTATCTTCTTATGATTACAAATCATAAGAAAATAAAAATAAAGTCCGCTTAAAATCAGACACTGACTCAAATTCCAAGCACTTTATGTCACATGTTGACGTGTTATAAACTTGATTATGGTAGATGATGCCGTTGATATGATAAGGGCTCGAGAGTGAGAAAAACATAACTTTTGACTTGTTGCTTAAAACCATTTTATGAAAAGTAAACCAATTTCTTAAAAGCAACAAGTCCGTATTCTATGGAAGATGTTGCATACGATAACCCTATGTCATCCGCCAAGGCGATCATTGATCCATTTTAATCTAAATGAAAAATTGAGTTAATATAGATTATAAATCGCAGAGGGCCAAGAGCCGATCCCTAGGGCACACCGCTTTCTCCTCTGGTAGCGCTCCACTAAAATTCTTTCCTATGCGAACATATTCCACTCTAGTCTTAAAATAGCAGCTAAGCTAACTTAAACAAGTAAGTAAAAGCAAGAATTCGTCTGTAACGAACTTCTATATACCCGACCCTCTTTACCCATTAACACCAAATTTAAAATTTTTTGGTCTGTTTCATATATTAAATGTCAATTGTTTGTATTGGCCACGCCCCTAAAAGAGGGCGTAGGCTGAAAATTTAAATCGATTAACTGTAATTTCGTTGGAATCAAGAGAAAATGCGTTAAAAGCGAATATTTATGCTTAAAAAAACAGTTTTTTCCCAAAAATGCCACCTAAAGGTGAGCGGAGCTCAATGCTTTGTATGCAACAATCTTAGCAAATGGTAAGATCTTTAATATCTTTAATATTTGTTACAATTTTTTTTTTTCAATTTAGAATTAATTTCCCGAGAAATCAGGTTTTCAAAGATTTCAGATATTTAAAGTGGGCATGGTCAATAGAGTGGGCGGTCCAATTTTTGCCTAGCTAAAGGCTTCTGGACGATATTGCTCTCCACCAAAATTTGAGTTCATATGTTTTGTCTATCTTGACCAAAAGGCATTTTGAAATAAAATGTAAATGTGTGGTTGTCTGACATGCACGCCAATTGTGGGCGTGACTGTATGCGGATCTTCTCAATTTTCATATTTTGTCTGTACAAAATGAGAACCAAGCAACGCTGCAAGTTTCAGCTTCCTCGCTCAATTTTAAAGACCTCAAAACAGCATACATACGGACAGACGGACGGACAGACGGACATGGCTTATTCGACTTATCTGTCGGCCTCGATCATATCTCTAAAAGGTCTTAGGGGTCTACGGTGATTTTTTGACTGTGTTACAAACTATGCATTAAATCGGTCGGGTATAAAAACTTCCTCTGAAACCAAGTCTGTAAAGCTTCTTTAATAGGATTTTGTGAGAGAATAAATCAAAGGCTTTTGTTAAGTTTAGAAAGTGGCAGCTGTCTTTTTAATTTTATCTAAGCCCTTGTAGATTTTTTCTAAAAAGCAGATCAAAGCATCTTCAGTTGATTAACCTTTAGTGAATCCAAATTGTGCTTTATTAAGAAGCTTAAACTTTTCTATAAAATTAAGCATTATTCGTGTAGCAATTTTCGTGTAGATTTTTGAAAACACAGAGAGGAGAGCAACGGGGTTATAGTTCTAAGGGTCACAAGTATCGCCTTTTTTCAAAATTGGGATTATGACCGAGGTTTTCAAACAATTGGGAATAATTCCATATTGAAAGCTTTTATTGATAAGGAATGTGAGTGGATTACTTATGTGGGTGATTTTTTTTAATAATTACGCTACTTATTCCATCCATACCACATGAATGTTGAAGTTTTAGGGCAGAGACATTGGTTACTTCACCTTCCGAAACTAAACTGAAGAAAAAGGATGAGGAATTGAAATTATCTAGAAACGAGTCTTGAAAAATTAGTTCTTGATTATGACCTGAGTCCGGACTTGCCTTATTTGCAAAATTGCTAAAACATCTACGACGGATTACAAAATACCTGACCATACCAAAAAAAACTGCCACGCCTCCAAAAAGTTGGCGGGATACAAAAATATAACTGTTGAATGCCTTATACTAGTTGGTTGCATACATTTCGGTCTAAAACTCCGCCTTTTTAACTTAAAAGAAATCACTTTTTTTAACGCCACGCCCACTGTTGGAGCAGAAAACCATATTCATCGTCATAAAAAATCACGAATAGTTCTAGTTTCATTAAAAACTTTATCTCATGGAATGAAATTGTAAAATTTGAATTTAGCGCCCAAATTATACCATTCGCCATATTTTGTTATTTGTTAATTCACCGCATAGCTTTTTAGTTTTCGAAATAACGTAAAAAGCGGCTTTTCACTGTGCTTGATTTTGTATAAAAACCCAACTGAAGAATAAAGCTTTTATGAGTTATTATACAAACCCTTAGGGGAAAATATCGCCTTTTTTTGCTCGTTTCGCTTCATTCGTTTCGCTTTATTCGTTTCGCCAAGTTATCCGGTTAGCCATCGCAAGGCGGATGAAAACACTTAAGGCTGCTTCGAGAGGAAAATTCTTCGGACGATTTACGGTCCCGTCTGCATAGACGGAGAGTGGAGGAGGAGATATAACATCGAACTGTACGGGCTGTACAGCGATACCGACCTAGCCAAAAGAGTCAAAACACAACGTCTACGATGGCTGGGTCATCTAGAGCGGATGGACACCAACGCCCCGGCCCGGAAAATCTTCGAATCCACACCGCAGGGACGACGCGGTAGAGGAGCACCGAGACTCAGGTGGCGCACGCAAGTGGAAGGGGACCTCAGCCAACTTCGCGTGCGAAACTGGAGACGGCTAGCTAGGGACAGAGCTGGCTGGCGAAGCTTGTTGGCTGAGGCCCAGGTCCACCCCGGACTGTAGCGCCACCTTAAGCCTTAAGCAAGTTAGCCGGTGCAACCTATAGTTATATAATTCCGCTCTCTTTTGTATCGCAAGTTTGAAATCGGCTTACTTCAGCAGCCAGGATCCAATTTATTAAGAATCGTCTTTTAAAAGATCCCAAGGCTGACGTTCGAATTGTAGTTGAACGTACATTTTGGCGCCCAACCGGTTTAGAACTCACTAACTCCGTGAAAATATAATAGTGACACAGTTACCTACAATCTATAAAGTAAAAAAGTGCTCTTAATAACGCTCTATGACTCTAATAAACTAAAAAGAATAAAGACAAGTACATTTTTACAAAAGAACAAAGTGTGTGCAGTGTCACAAGCTAAAAAGCAAGTGTTAAACTATCAGCGAGTGCAAAAAGAATTCACATAGACAAAGAAAAAACCCTCAAGTGAAATTCTCGGTTCGGTTTCGGTTCGCGATCGGTAGTGCAAGTAGCTGAGCCTGGAAAAAATTTTCATCTCTAACCACATCTTCAAGAAGCAGCGGAGTCAGAGAAGGAAAATCATCATCGAATGTCTGCCAGATAGAACAAACCTGCGGTGGAGAAAGTAACAAATAGTGGGTAGATAAGTAAAGTCCCCACCCCCAGGTACGTGATACATTAAGTCAAATTATTTGAATGTGCGCTCATGAATAGTAATCATTGCTCTTAACTTTGTCGCTTCAATATACGCACCTTCTACATAATTTGGAGAATATCGCGTAATTATATTTAAACAACACATCAAACACATCACATAAAACTAACAGTGCATTAACAGTGCATATTAACATAGTATCTGCATCTACATATGTATGATATTATCTCAACTTTAAATAAAATAGTAACATAACATTTGAAACAACATTATTGCTGCATACAAATTTCGCCACATTCCCACAATCTACTTTTCATATCAAGATCATTTTGTTCCGCCTCGATGTTATCACGATCTTAGTAAAATTAGAATCCACACACAAAAAGCTTTGTTAAAACACGTTCCACAAGCTCTGATCGCACAATACATTTGATTTTCGAGGATATCGGTCGTCGCTTTCTCGTTTGCTCAGAGGCTCATAGCTACAATCGTTCGTTTTTTCGTTAGTCCCTTCGTTCGCATACAACTCGTTGTTGGAGCTTCGTGACCAAGTCACCATTAAGCTTTATTTTAAGCTAAGCTCATACCCAAAAAAAAAAAAAACTGGTCAACTTTCGCAAGCAGCGTATGTATGCATTGCACTCTGGTGTTCTTTCATCGCATAGATTTGTTACTTCGCTTGATTTTCGCTTTGGAGGTTCATCGTTTTTGTCGTCGTCGTGGGAGAAGAGGCTTCATCAATCATATGCTCTGAAAGAAAGCTTTGGCTTGGAGTGTTCGTATTTTGCACAGGCAGCATCACAATTTCTCAAACGCATCGTTGGAGGTTGAATTTTAATCATTTCTTCTGATTAACTCGTTGTTGTAGTAGAAAATACAAGTCGCAGTTTGAATAAGATCCAATCCATAAACATTATAAGAGATTCTTATAACGCTTATACTTAATTAGCTGATAAACCTAGTAACTCTTCGCATAGCTCTTTGGAAAGCAAATTGAAAAATTTAAGTTCCACATACATTCATACATTCATCATTCAGCAATTCAACAAGAGGCAGAGCCCTCTTTAAAGCAAGTACAAAACGCGGCGTGATCTTCTTATCGACGGGAAAGCCAACATATTGGCCAACCGACAGAAATAAAATACCTGATCTCGTCGACTTCTTTATCGCCAAGGGGGTACCTCGTTACCTTACGAACGTAGAAGAACGCTTTGATCTCTGTTCAGATCACTCGGCAGTTCTTTTGAAAATCGGCGGAAGCCTAGCGAAAAAGAATAGAGCGCCTAGATTAACTAACAACAACACCGACTGGGACGGCTTTAGAAAATACTGCAAAGAAAACATAGCTTTAAATGTACCGCTCAAAACGCCACTTGAAATAGAAGACGAATTAGACAAACTCGTGAGAGTTATTCAGAGCGCTGCGTGGAATAACACTTCTTTTCGGAGGTCCGAATTATCGAACAGCGGAACAATATATCCGCGAGAAATAGAAGAGCTAATATGCGAAAAGAGGAGAGCGCGCAAGAGATGGCAACGTTCGCGAGCACCCCCGGATAAGACAATCTTGAACCACCTTTCTAACAAACTGAAGCACGAACTTCAAGATTTTAAAGGTCGCGAGACTACTGCTTACCTCGAAAGTTTGACTGCCGATAAAGGTTCGAACTACTCTCTTTGGAAAGCAGTCAAGTCCGTTAAGAAGCCTATAGCACACTCTGCGCCATTAAGAAAAGCCAACGGCGAATGGGCAAGAGAAGACAAAGAAAAAGCGGATTTATTTGCAGATTACCTAGAAGAAACATTCAAACCGTTTGACGGGGAACCGTTGGTCGAGGAGCTCAATCCTTATGCGGTACAAGATAATTATAAAATAAAAACCGTGTCATTGGCTGAACTTCGTCAAACGATAAATAATCTGAAAAACAACAAAGCCCCTGGCTACGACTTAATTACTAGCGAAATTCTAAAGGAGCTACCGAAAAAAGCTTTGGTCAAGATACTCTATATCATTAACGCTTCCATGAGAGTTTTATACGTTCCAAGGCAATGGAAAGTGGCCGAGGTCATAATGGTTCCGAAACCAGGAAAATGTCCAAACGACAAAAAGTCATACAGACCTATTTCGCTACTGCCGATAATAGCTAAGGTGTTCGAGAAACTGTTGCTTAAAAGGTTGCAACCAATCATTGAAGAAAGACGATTGATTCCGGATCACCAATTCGGATTTAGAAAAAAACATTCAACAATCGACCAGGTCTATCGTATAACAAACGAAATCGAAAAAGCTCTGGAAGCGAAAAAGATATGTACTAGCGCTTTTCTCGACGTATCGCAAGCCTTCGATAAGGTGTGGCACGAAGGCCTGAAGTACAAATTAAGGCTTTGCTTACCAGAAAAACTCTATAGAATCTTAGAGTCTTACCTTAAAGACAGAATATTTCGCGTAAGGTACGAAAATGAGTACTCGGAATTCAAAGAGATAAATGCCGGTGTCCCGCAAGGAAGCGTTCTCGGCCCAATATTATTTTTGCTCTATACAAGAGACATACCCCACGATGAGGGAACAACTTTAGCTACGTTCGCAGATGACACTGCTATTCTCGCTATTGATACGACAGTTGAATTATCAACAGGGAAACTCCAGCGCGCTTTAGACAAAATATGCGACTGGACGAAGAGCTGGCGAGTGGTCCTTAACGAGACTAAGTCAACGCATGTTAACTTTACTTACAAAAAGATAAACAACAAACCTTTATTCATTAACTCGGTACAAATTCCGTACTCAAATGAAGCGAAATATCTAGGAATGACTCTAGACGCAAAACTTAAATGGAAGCCGCACGTTAAAAAGAAACGCGACGAGCTCGAAATCAAGTTAAGAGAAATGAATTGGCTTATCGGAAGATTTTCGAAACTAAGCATATAT
Organism: Neoascia interrupta; assembly: GCA_947623515.1. Taxonomy (NCBI): domain Eukaryota; kingdom Metazoa; phylum Arthropoda; class Insecta; order Diptera; family Syrphidae; genus Neoascia; species Neoascia interrupta. The sequence continues at coordinate 104,877,314 of OX392463.1, read as the reverse complement.
AACAAACTGCTTTTGTATAAGCAAGTGCTAAAACCATCTTGGACGTACGGTATACAACTTTGGGGTTGTACTAAACCAAGCAATATATCTATTTTAGAAACTTTTCAAAATAAGACACTCAGAGCAATCGTTAATGCTCCATGGTATATAAGAAATAGCGATCTACACCGAGATCTAGGAATCGCAACCGTGTCTGACGAGGTAACAAACTTTGCTCGCAAACTTAGTACTCGTCTTCGCGGACACTGCAACAATTAAATCATCCGAACTTTGGATCAGACAAATCTTACGCGCCGACTACAACGAATGAGACCGTTAGATCTAGCAGCATAAGATGAAACCGCATAAATTGACGGTATTGTAGGTGCCTTCGTTGGAAGGCAGCCTGCCACACGCGATTATTACAGAAGCTTGAACTACTTGTTAAGGAAACTTAGTCGTAGTCTGACGGAAAATGGGAGGTTTTTTAGTGAGTAAGAATCTCACACTACTATGAGCACGCGCGGCCGGTCCTCGTAGTGCCTATAAAGGTTTTTCCTACCCACGGAAAAAAAAAAAAAAAAAAAAAAAAAAAAAAAAAAAAATACATTCATCATAGTCGTTGGTTTTGGTCAGGAAATTGCTTTTACCTTTTCGATTAGCTGAGCTTACTTGCAGTAAATTAGTTAATTTCTCAACATGGTAGACCCGGATCCAAATTCAAATCCTAATTCTACGAATGCGTCTGTCGAAGAATTACGGCAGCAACGTGCGTCAACGAAAGGGAGCATTACAAGGCTTAAAAATTACGTAGACTCGAAATCGGAAACGCTCACTGCAATGGAGCTCGAGTGTCGACTGGGAATCCTAGAGTCCTATTTTAAACAGGTGCTCCCATATCAAACTCAAATAGAGCGATTAGCACCTTCTGACACTGGCCGCAGCGACCTAGAGGATTTGTATATTTCCTCTAAAACAAAAATTCTCTCGCTTTTGGGATCAGGGAGGCGCACAAGTGTTGCAGAAACAACCTTTTCAGTGCCACATTCAGTGAATCATTTGCCCAAGCTTAAGCTTCCTCGGTTCAATGGAAAATATTCAAATTATAAGAACTTCATTCACTCATTCACGGCAATGGTCGATAATGATCCGAGACGGAAAAATTTAATCATTTGTTGACGTGTCTGAGTGATCAAGCACTCGGCACAGTCAAGGCATTCCAAGTCACGGAAGAAAACTATCCAAAAGCATTAGCAAGGCTTAAGGAACGATACGACAATGACACGATTATATTCCTCGAATATATTTCCGAACTATTCGAGCTACCTAAGGTTCCCAAGGCTTCCGCTGTTGCGCTTCGAGGTTTAGTTGATGACGTTTCAGCTCTGTTCAATTCTCTGCAGTCGCTCGGGTCTTTCCAAAAAATATGCAATGCAATTGTGATATATATTGCGATGTCTAAAGTTGATTCGGAAACACAATCCAAGTGGGACGAACACTTAGACTACAAGAAGCTTCCAGAGTGGACGGACTGTGCAGAGGTTCTTAGTAAACGTTGCCAATATCTCGAAGTGAGAGATGGTAAGCAATTGAGGACAGAATCGAACCAATCAAAGAATGTTAAGGCGAAACCCACGCATCTAACTCAACGTCAGCAAACTTCCCTAGCGGCTACCAAACCTGTGACTGCTCAACGCTTTTGTGCATTTTGTCAAAACAATACCCATTCGATTTCTATTTGTACGAATTTTATTGGCCTTTCAGTAATGGATCGATTTTCAAAGGCAAAGCGGTTAGGTCTATGCTTGAATTGCTTAGGAAAGGGTCACGGAGTAGCGAAATGTCCATCAACATACAGATGCAAACAGTGTAAGCAACCACACCATAGCCTGCTGCATCGTTATCAACAATCGGAGAACACTACTGAACAACCCTCATCATCAGCAGCATCCAACACGACAGTTGAACGGGATCGCGGTTCGGATGCTCAAGTCATTTTAGCAACAGCCTTAGTTTTGGTCAAGGACGCTACAGGTGGATTCCAATTAGGAAGAGTTCTCTTAGATTCTGGTTCTCAGGTTAATTTTATATGTGAGAAATTCGCCAAGGATCTTCAATTGCATAAAGAAGGAAAGAATGTCGATATCGTTGGTATAGGATCGTCGGAAACTAGGATTCGGTTCCAAACACAAACAACTGTTCGCTCTAGGTACAAAAACTTTGAAACAACTTTAGAATTTCTGATTGCTCCATCGATTACTGGATATCAGCCAGAGTCAGCACTCAGCGTGAAAAACTGGAATGTTCCCTCCAATCTCGAACTTGCCGATGAATTCTTCCATAAACCATCACGGATAGATTTGTTGTTAGGTGCTGAAGCTTTCTTAGAACTTATACAAGTTGGCCAAATTAAACTAGGACAAGAGCTTCCTTTACTACAAAAAACTTTGTTGGGATGGATCGTTTCGGGGAAGTATAAAGGGTCCTTAGACACAACAAGAAAATCATGTTGCCTAGCTTCGCAGGAGGACTATCTCACTCAGTACGTCGAAAAATTCTGGGAAGTCGAGGAGGTTGTTGTCCACAGGTCGGAATGGACAGAGGAGCAAAAAGACTGCGAGGAACATTTTGTGGAGAACATTGAGACTTTGTCTAATGGCCGTCTTATGGTTCAACTCCCCTTTAAAGATGATCCAAGTGTGCTAGGAACATCATACAATATTGCATTCAATCGATTCTTAACTCTAGAACGTCGACTCTCCAAAAATAGTTCACTTAAATCGCAGTACGCAGAATTTCTAAATAAATACATGCTTTTGTGGCACATGGCTCTAGTAGAAGAACCCGATTTGAAAAAACCACATTACTACCCCCCCATCAGTGCGTTATTCGGCCGAATAGCGTATCTACCCAATTAAGAGTAGTTTTCGATGCTTCGTGCCGGACTTCATCAAACGTTTCGCTCAACGGAATCCTTATGGTCAGACCGACAATACAGGATAATCTGCTCATTATATTGCTTCGCTTTCGAATGCACCAGTACGCTCTTACGGCAGACATCGTAAAAATGTATCGGCAAATTTTAGTGCACCCATCTCATCGAAAGTTTCAACTCATTTTGTGGAGAGAGAATGAACATACACCAGTTAAAACGTATCAACTGAATACGGTCACCTATGGTACGTCCTCAGCTCCGTTCTTAGCTATTAGATGCCTTAAATATTTAGCAGACAAACACAAACAGCATCTTAAACTAGGCGCCCATGTCCTTGAGAAAGAATTTTATGTCGACGACATGTTAACTGGAGCAGATGATTTAGATACGCTGGCGCAATTGCAAAGAGAAGTCATAACCATTCTACAGGCAGCAGGACTCGAACTTTCAAAATGGAACAGTAATAGCTCTAAAATTGTAGAAGCAGTTCAACCTAAACATAAGGAAATCAAGATAAATGAGTCTAATCTTAGTAGCACATTGGGCATAACATGGGATCCACAAATCGACACGTTTCTCTTTTCATACAAACCCAATAAAACCTATGCTAAATTTACAAAGAAATCGATACTTTCTCTGTCATCATCACTTTTCGATCCAATGGGCCTTGTCAGTCCTATACTTATTAACGCAAAAATTATATTGCAAAAGCTGTGGATTGAGAAAGTGGGCTGGGATGCAACGATTTCCCAAGCCATCGAAGATGAGTGGCGACAATTTATGCAGGAGCTACATTCGTTGCAAAACCTGAAAGTTCCCAGATTCGTTTTTTCTGCTAATAGGGAAAGTTTCCAAGTTCACGGCTTTGCCGACGCATCCATGAACGCATACGGCTGCTGTGTATACCTAAGGTCCATAAATGCCAGCGGTAAAGTCGAAATTAAATTTTTTGTTGCTAAGTCCAAGGTTGCTCCTGTAAAAAGACAACCGCTTCCTCGTCTGGAGCTCTGTGCAGCTCATCTGTTGTCTAAGCTATGGACAAAGATTCAAACAATCTTCACAACGAAACCATCTGCAGTGTACTTTTGGACAGATTCCTCAATAGTGCTTCACTGGATTGCAACACATTCTTCCAAATTATCCACATTCGTTGGCAACAGAGTAGCTGAAATACAGGAGAATACGCGTGAAGTTCTTTGAAAGCATGTGCCCTCGCTACAAAATCCAGCCGACATAGTATCAAGAGGTTCCGCGGTAAAGGAGCTTGAAACGTCGATGTGGTTCACTGGACCTAGTTTTTTATTGAACAATGAAGGTAACTGGCCACCTACAGTCGAAATCCCTCTCTCTTCAGAAGAATCCGCCTTGGAAAAGAAGAAAACAGTTCTCGTATGTAAAAGGCAGGAACCCAGTTATCTGTATCAGATTATTGAAAGGTCCAGTTCTTACACTGACCTCGTTCGCTTATTTGCTTACATCCTACGAGCTCGAAAGAAAGGTCCAAATCGAAGCTCTCAACGAACTCTAAACCCTCTATTTTTATCGGTCAAAGAGCTGGACGATGCTCTCCTCCGCATTGTATATTTAATTCAGCAAAATTCGTTTTCGGAAGAAATTAAAGCAATCCAAACCAATCGGGATCTGAAGGGGGCAACTAAATGGCTTAACCCTTTCATTCAACTTAAAGATGGCATTCCATTACTAAGAGTAGGAGGACGCTTAAAAAACAGTTACCTCCCGGAGAATGGCAAACACCCACTTCTACTACCAAAGGACTGTAACTTCACACAGGTTTTAGTTAGGCATCTGCATCGAAAAAATTTTCATGCTGGCCCAAAGGCACTTGTCGCGTTGGTAAGGAGTCGTTTCTGGATCGTCAACGCAAGGGAGATCGCCCGCCGGAGAGTTAGAAATTGCATCCATTGCGTTAAATATCGACCAAAGCTATTGGAACAAATCATGGGTGATTTGCCAGGGAAAAGGACAACACCATCACGACCTTTCATCTGCTGCGGGGTAGACTTTTGTGGCCCTATTTACACTCATTTCAAAATAAGGGGCAAAATACCTTACAAAACGTACGTGGCGGTGTTCGTTTGCTTCTCGACAAAGGCAGTTCACCTGGAAGCCGTTTCCGACTTGTCTACGGAAGCCTTTATCGCAGCATTAAGGCGAATAATAGGGCGAAGAGGCCTTCCACTAGATATATATTGCGACAACGCAACTAATTTTGTAGGCGCGCAAACGAAACTTAGTGAATTGCGCAATATGTTGTTCAAACGATCATCTCAAAAAACCATCCATAAATTTTGTACTAATAGTAGCATTACTTTTCATTTTATACCCCCCAGGGCCCCTCACTTTGGAGGAATTTGGGAGGCTGCCGTAAAGGTAGCAAAGGGTCACCTCTTCCGGAGTCTAAGCGGGGCCAAGCTTACTTTCGAGGAGTTGCCTACAGCCCTGGTGGAAATCGAAGCAGTGATGAATTCGCGGCCAATCCCTTCAGATCCGACCCGATTCGCGGCCCTATGTCTTCAGATCCGAGCGACCTCGAAGCACTCACACCAGCGCATCTACTCATAGGGTCATCACTTAGGGCGCTTCCCGAACCAGCAGTAGAAGTGGACAACATCAGCTATCTTCAGCGTTGGCGGCGGATAAATGCTGTCAAAACCCATTTTTGGAAAAGATGGTCTACGGAGTATGTCCACGAATTACAAGGACGGGCAAAGTGGACGTCACCCCTAACATCAGAGTTGGACAACTGGTTATCGTACACGAAGACAACATCCCCCCTCAAAAATGGCTGATGGGCAGAGTCACCAGCGTCGTGAATGGTCCAGATGGCAAGGTCAGGGTCGCATCCGTACGAACAGCGAAAGGAGAGTTCAAGCGCCCCATATGTAAGCTGGCAGTGCTGCCGTGTTGAAAGAGTCCTTTCAAAGGGGGCGGAATGTTGGAGCAGAAAATCATATTCATCGTCATAAAAAATCACGAATAGTTCTAGTTTCATTAAAAACTTTATCTCATGGATTGAAATTGTAAAATTTGAATTTAGCGCCCAAATTATACCATTCGCCATATTTTGTTATTTGTTAATTCGCCGCATAGCTTTTTAGTTTTCGAATTAACGTAAAAAGCGGCTTTTCACTGTGCTTGATTTTGTGTAAAAACCCAACTGAAGAATAAAGCTTTTATGAGTTATTATACAAACCCTTAGGGGAAAATATCGCCTTTTTTGCTCGTTTCGCTTCATTCGTTTCGCTTTATTCGTTTCGCTTTATTCGTTTCGCCAAGTTAGCCGGTGCAACCTATAGTTACATAATTCCGCTCTCTTTTGTATCGCAAGTTTGAAATCGGCTTACTTCAGCAGCCGGGATCCAATTTATTAAGAATCGTCTATTAAAAGATCCCAAGGCTGACGTTCGAATTGTAGTTGAACGTACACCCACAAAAGTGGGCGGAGGCCACTACATACATATGAAATTCAGCAACTGCTAATACCTAAAACTTTTGTCATATAATTTTTAGTCAAATTTCATATACATTTATTGAAAAACAGCCATTTTAAACTAAAATCCCTTAAAAAAGTGGGCGTGGTCAATGAAAAGGCTAATTTTTTTTTTGGTCATTTCAAAGACAATTACTAGGCAATGTTACATACCAAAAATGAGCACTATTCTATAGCTAAAATTTAGAAATAGTATTTTTTTTAAAATTAGAGATAGTCGCACGTACAGGCTTGTAGTGGGCGTGTCTGTGGGCGTGTCTATGTTTGCAACATAGAAAAATAATCACCGTTGTCCCCCAAGATCTTAAGGGCATCTAGACCGAATTGTAAGTCGAATGAGCCATGTCCGTCGGTGCGTCTGTCGGTTGTCTTTAGGCCTTAAATTTTGAGCTAAGAACTTGAAACTTGATAGTTGTTCTTTTCAGGTTCCAAAGCAGTGTAATTGTAAAATTTTTTGAAATCCGCCCACTGACACGCCTACTTTGCTTAATACCATGAAAAATCAAAGTTGTCGTAGAAAGCTGAAATTTGGTATGGGATATCCTCGCTAAAGTGATTGTAGTATCCAACGATTCGCCTAGGCGGATTGTAACCCTCCCACTAGTTTTATTATATTTTTTATCAGATGCGTATCACGTGTTGATCGCAGTTTCCTATTAAAAATTTGATTTTTTACTTAAAAACGTCCCCAAAAGTGGGCGTGGCAAAAATTTATTTATTTGAGTTGATAGCTTACGCACATATTCGAACATTTTATGGTGCAAGTTTTTTGGATTTAAAGCAAATATATCAAATAAAAACCGTTTATTAGAATGCATATTAAAAATTACCACGCCTACAAGGAGGTGGTTTTCGCTTTTTTTTAAATGCCAATCACAAAACACTTACGCGAGGATATTGGACAACAAATTTCAGTTTCCTACGACAATTTTGTTTTTTCATGCTATTAAGTAAAGTGGGCGTCAGTGGGCGGATTTCAAAAAATTTTACACTTGTACTGTTTCGGGACCTAAAAAGAGCAGATATCAAGTCTCAAGTTCCTTGCTCGAAATGTAAGACCTAAAACTACCGACAGACGGACGGACGGGCGGACGGACTGACATGGCTCATTCGACTTACAATTCGGTCTCGATCATATGCTTTTAAGGTCTTGGGGGTCTACGGTGATTATTTCTCTATGTTACAAACTATGAATTAAACTTAGTATACCTCCTATCCTATGGGATGGGGTATACAAACCGTTTATTAGAATGCATATTAAATATGACCACGCCTACAAGGGGGCGATTTTCGCTTTTTTCTTAAATGCCAATCACAATATCCTTAAGCGAAGATATCGCATACCGAAATTCAGCTTCCTTCCTACGACAACTTTAATTTTTCATGCTAATAAGTAAAGTAGTACTGCTTCGGGACCTAGAACTACTTGTACTGCTTCGGGACCTAGAAAGAACAGATATCAAGTTTCAAGTTCCGAGCTAAAAATTTAAGGCCTTAGAACTACCGACAGACGGACGGACGGACGGACGGACGGACATTGCTCATTCGACTTACAATTCGGTCTCGATCATATGCCCTTAAGGTCTTGGGGGTCTACGGTGATTATTTCTCTATGTTACAAACTATGAATCAAACTTAATATATATTTAAAATAAAAATTATGTTATTGAAAAGGGGTTGATGCCACGCCCCTTTGTAAAGAAAGAATATTCTTAACAGACAAATTCTTAACACAATTTAAGTTAATAGAAACTGAAATTTAACAACCAAGATATTTGACGCATTTTGAAGCTTGACAGTGGTCAATCGGGATGGGGTATCCAACGATTCGCCTAGGCGGATTGTAATCCTCCCACTAGTTTTCTTCAACTTTCTTGCAAATTGACTCTGTTATGCAAGGCTTAATCGTAATTGGTCTACAGAAAAAAGCCCTACAAGGTAACTCCGAAGGTAACAGAATGATCTGTTATGTCCAAATCTAGAATATAAGGGACAATAGCAGATACAAATCTTGGTCTAATAGAGATGTGGTCAATACACATCCTGTTGTTTTCAGACTCCCTTGTTGTTTTATTTATCATCGATTCAAAGCGCAGCGAAGACATGATGAGAACGTAGCTATCACTACTAGTTGGCAGATCTAGAATATCAATATTCATATCTCCAATTACGCAGACATTGGAATTGTTCACCCCTCACAGTAGCTGTTTGAATTCTTTTAAAAATATATCCTCATCAACAAACTGTAGCCGATAGACACCTACAACGTCTAAAAGAACATATCCTAGTTGAACTTTTAAAATTATGCAGTCAGCACTCTCGAGATCAGATATAGAAAATTCAACTTTTTCAACATTTTCGCTAACAAAAACAGCTACCCCACCCGCTGCGTAATTATACCCTATTCCACAGGAATGGAATATATTAAGTTTGATACAGGCGAAAATGTAACATAGAGAAATAATGACGATAAACCCTAAAGACATTAAGGGCATATTATCGAGATTATGTCCGTTTGTATGTCACCAATTTTTAGGCCTTAAATTTTGAGCTAAGAAGCTGAAATTTCGTACGTAAGCTCTCTGTCATCCGAAGCTATACAAGTATTCAAATTTTTTAAATCCGACCAGAGACACGCCCACTATCGGTCTAAGTGTGCAACAACCTCCGGTGCTTACAAGACTGTAAGACGTCGTGAAAAGCTGAAATTTATTATTTAGTATTTTCTTATGATTACAAATCATAAGAAAATAAAAATAAAATCCGCTTAAAATCAGACACTGACTTAAGTTCCAAGCACTTTATGTCACATGTTGACGTGTTATAAACTTGATGATGGTAGATGATGCCGTTGATGTGATAAGGGCTCGAGAGTGAGAAAAACATAACTTTTGACTTGTTGCTTAAAACCATTTTATGAAAAGTAAACCAAATTCTCAAAAGCAACAAGTCCGTATTCTATGAAAGATGTTGCATACGATAACCCTATGGCATCCGCCAAGGCGATCATTGATCCATTTAAATCTAAATGAAAAATTGAGGGTCAAGAGCCGAACATATTCCACTCTAGTCTTAAAATAGCAGCTAAGCTAACTTAAACAAGTACGTAAAAGCAAGAGATCGTCTGTAACGAACTTCTATATACCCGACCCTCTTTACCCATTAACACCAAACTTAAAATTTTTTGGTCTGTTTCATATTGTCAATTGTTTGTATTGGCCACGCCCCTAAAAGAGGGCCTAGGCTGAAAATTTAAATCGATCAACTGTAATCTCGTTGGAATCACGAGAAAATGCGTTAAAAGCGAATATTTATGCTTAAAAAATAACAGTTTTTTTCCCAAAAACGCCCCTAAAGGTGGGCGGAGCTCAATGCTTTGTAGGCAAAACACACTTAGCAAATGGTAATATCTTTAATATTTGATATAATTTTTTTTCAATTTAGAATTAATTTCCCGAAAAATCAGGCTTTCAAAGATTTCAGATATTTAAAGTGGGCATGGTCATTGGAGTGGACGGTCCAATTTTTGCCTAGTTAAAGGCTTCTGGAATATATTGCTCTCCACCAAAATTTGAGTTCATATGTTTTGTCTATCTTGACCAAAAGGCATTTTGAAATAAAATGTAAATGGGTGGCTGTCTGACCTGCACGCCAATTGTGGGCGTGACTGTATGCGGATCTTCTCAATTTTCATATTTTGTCTGTACAAAATGAGAACCAAGCAACGCTGCAAGTTTCAGCTTTCTAGCTCAATTTTAAAGACCTCAAAAGTGCATGCATGCGGACAGACGGACATGGCTTAATCGATTATCTGTCGGCCTCGATCATATCTCTAAAAGGTTTTAGGGGTCTACGGTGATTTTTTGACTGTGTCACAAACTATGCATTAAAATTAAAATACCCTCGGTCGGGTATAAAAACTTCCTCTGAAGCCAAGTCTGTAAAGCTTCTTTAACAGGATTTTGTGTTAGAATAAATCAAAGGCTTTTGTTAAGTTCAGAAAGTGGCAGCTGTTTTTGAATTTTATCTAAACCCTTGTAGATTTTATCTAAATCTTCAGATCAGAGATGCAGATCAAAGCATCTTCAGTTGATTTACCTTTAGTGAATCCCAATTGAGCTTTATTAAGAAGCTTAAACTTTTCTATAAAATTAAGCATTATTCGTGTAGCAATTTTCGTGTAGATTTTTGAAAACACAGAGAGGAGAGCAACGGGTCTATAGTTCTAAGGGTCACAGGGATCGCCTTTTTTCAAAATTAGGATTATGACCGAGGTTTTCAAACAGTTGGGAATAATTCCATATTGAAAGCTTTTATTGATAAGGAATGTGAGTGGATTACTTATGTGGGTGATTTTTTTTATAATTACGCTACTTATTCCATCCATACCACATGAATGTTTAAGTTTTAGGGCAGAGACAACATTGGTTACTTCACCTTCCGAAACTAAACTGAAGAAAAAGGATGAGGAATTGAAATTATCTAGAAACGAGTCTTGAAAAATTAGTTCTTGATTATGACCTGAGTCCGGACTTGCCTTATTTGCAAATCTGCTAAAACAAGTGGGAAAAGGCAAAAGTGCGTATGCAACAGCTTCAGTCCATCTACGACGGATTGCAAAATACCTGACCATACCAAAAAAAAGCTGCCACGCCTCCAAAAAGTTGGCGGGATACAAAAATAAAACTGTTGAATGCTTTATACTAGTTGGTTGCATACATTTCGGTCTAAAACTCCGCCTTTTTAACTTAAAAAAAATTACTTTTTTTGACGCCACGCCCACAAAAGTTGGCGGAGGCACATACTACATACATAAGAAAGTCAGCAACTGCTAATACCTTCAACTTTTGTCATACAATTTTTAGTCAAATTTCATATACATTTATTGAAAAACAGACATTTTAAATTAAAATCCCTTAAAAAGTGGGCGTGGTCAATGAAAAGGCTAAATTTTTTTTGGTCATTTCAAAGACAATTACTAGGCAATGTTACATACCAAAAATGAGCACTATTCTAACTTAGCTAAAATTAAGAAATAGTATTTTTTCAAAATTAGAGATGGTCGCACATACATTCCTGTAGTTAGCGTGTCTGGGGGTGTGTCTATGTTTGTATTTTTTTTTTTCCGTGGGTAGGAATAACCTTCATAGGCACTACGAGGACCGGCCGCGCGTGCTCATAGTAGTGTGAGATTCTTACTCACTAAAAAACCTCCCATTTTCCGTCAGACTAAGACTAAGTTTCCTTAACAAGTAGTAGTTCAAGCTTCTGTAGTAATCGCATGTGGCAGGGTGCCTTTTAACGGAGGCACCTACAATACCGTCAATTTAAGCGGTTTCATCTTATGCTGCTACATCTAACGGTCTCATTCGTTGTAGTCGGCGCGTAAGATTTGTCTGATCCAAAGTTCGGCTAATTTCATTGTTGCAGTGCCCGCGAAGACGAGAACTTAGTTTGCGAGCAAAGTTTGTTACCTCGTCAGACACGGTTGCGATTCCTATATCTCCGTGTAGATCGCTATTTCTTATGTAACATGGAGCATTAACGATTGCTCTGAGTGTCTTATTTTGAAAAGTTTCTAAAATATATATATTGCTTGGTTTGGTACAACCCCATAATTGTATACCGTACGTCCAAGATGGTTTTAGCACTTGCTTATACAAAAACAGTTTGTTACATATGCTTAGTTTCGAAAATCTTCCGATAAGGCAATTCATTTCTCTTAACTTGATTTCGAGCTCGTCGCGTTTCTTTTTAACGTGCGGCTTCCATTTAAGTTTTGCGTCTAGAGTCATTCCTAGATATTTCGCTTCATTTGAGTACGGGATTTGTACCGAGTTAATGAATAAAGGCTTGTTGTTTATCTTTTTATAAGTAAAGTTAACATGCGTTGACTTAGTCTCGTTAAGGACGACTCGCCAGCTCTTCGTCCAGTCGCATATTTTGTCTCAAGCGCGCTGGAGTTTCCCTGTTGATAATTCAACTGTCGTATCAATAGCGAGAATAGCAGTGTGTCGTCTGCGAACGTAGCTAAAATTGTTCTCTCATCGTGGGGAATGTCTCTTGTATAAAGCAAAAATAATATTGGGCCGAGAACGCTTCCTTGCGGGACACCGGCATTTATCTCTTTGAATTCCGAGTACTCATTTTCGTACCTTACGCGAAAGATTCTGTCTTTAAGGTAAGACTCTAAGATTCTATAGAGTTTTTCTGGTAAGCTAAGCCTTAACTTGTACTTCAGGCCTTCGTGCCACACCTTGTCGAAGGCTTGCGATACGTCGAGAAAAGCGCTAGTACATATCTTTTTCGCTTCCAGAGCTTTTTCGATTTCGTTTGTTATTCGATAGACCTGGTCGATTGTTGAATGCTTTTTCCTAAATCCGAATTGGTGATCCGGAATCAATCGTCTTTCTTCAATGATTGGTTGCAACCTTTTAAGCAACAGTTTCTAGAATACCTTAGATATTATCGGCAGTAGCGAAATAGGTCTGTATGACTTTTTGGCGTTTGGACATTTTCCTGGTTTCGGAACCTTTATGACTTCGGCCACTTTCCATAGCCTTGGAACGTATAAAACTCTCATGGAAGAGTTAATGATATAGAGTAGCTTGACCAAAGCTTTTTTCGGTAGCTCCTTTAGAATGTTGCTAATAATTAAGTCGTAGCCAGGGGCTTTGTTGTTTTTCAGATTATTTATCGTTTGACGAAGTTCAGCCAATGACACGGTTTTTGTTCTATAATTATCTTGTACCGCATAAGGATTGAGCTCCTCGTCAAACGGTTTGAATGTTTCTTCTAGGTAATCTGCAAATAAATCCGCTTTTTCTTTGTCTTCTCTTGCCCATTCGCCGTTGGCTTTTCTTAATGGCGCAGAGTGCGGTATAGGCTTCTTAACGGACTTGACTGCTTTCCAAAGAGAGTAGTTCGAACCTTTATCGGCAATCAAACTTTCGAGGTAAGCAGTAGTCTCGCGACTTTTAAAATCTTGAAGTTCGTTCTTCAGTTTGTTAGAAAGATGGTTCAAGATGGTCTTATCCGGGGGTGCTCGCGAACGTTGCCATCTCTTGCGCGCTCTCCTCTTTTCTCATATTAGCTCTTCTTTTTCTCGCGGATATATTGTTCCGCTTTTCGATAATTCGGACCTCAGAAAAGAAGTGTTATTCCGCAGCGCTCTGAGTAACTTTTACGAGTTTATCTAATTCGTCTTCCATTTCAAGTGGCGTTTTGAGCGGTACATTTAAAGCTATGTTTTCTTTGCAGTATCTTCTAAAGCCGTCCCAGTCGGTGTTGTTGTTAGTTTATCTAGGCGCTCTATTCTTTTTCGCTAGGCTTCCGCCGATTTTCAAAAGAACTGCCGAGTGATCCGAACAGAGATCAAAGTGTTCTTCTACGCTCGTGAGGTAACGAGGTACCCGCTTGGCGATTAAGAAGTCGACGAGATCAGGTATTTTATTTTAGTCGGTTGGCCAATATGTTGGCTTTCCCGTCGATAAGAAGATCACGCCGCGTTTTGTACTTTCTTTAAAGAGGGCTCTGCTTCTTGTTGAATTGCACCGTGAGCCCCAAAAAGTATTTTTCGCGTTAAAGTCCCCACCGATGATAAAGTTTGACCCAAGTGAATCAAAGAGCAGAGCAAGATCTTCGTCTGCCAGCCGATACTGCGGAGGAAAATAGCTCGTCGCGATGTTGTCATTTATGTGACTTAATTTTACTGAGACTGAGATTATTTGCATAGAGTCAAGTTCTATTTCTTCGTTTTTGGAGTGCTTAATGCAGTCTTTAATGTAGAGAGAGGATCCACCTCTCGAATTTTCTGAAGGATGATGCGCGTGATAGTCAATGTAACCTTTTATTTTGCGTGCTGAACCCTTTTTAAAGTGGGTTTCCGTAGGAATACTTCTAGTTCGTCAATTTTTTGCAAAAGGCCGTTTGCATTTCATGTAATTATTTTGATTGACTTTCCCGATCTTTTATTAAATGCTTTTCGAGGTTTGAACTCGAGCTCGCTCAATTTGTTGAATAATACTTGATTAAGTATCGCCTGTTGCTCAAACTTTTCTAAAATCATGCCTAGAATTTGAGAGACCGAATCTGATCCGTCGAGAGAACATCTCTGGATGTTCTCTCCAGAGGCGCATTTTACGCATCGCGGCTTTTTCTGGCAGTACGCTTGCGTGTGTCGGAAACCTTGGCATCGCTTACATTGGGGAACTAGCCTGTTGCCCTTCCGCTTGGGGTCAATTTTTACCTTGATGTTAAGGATTGATTTAATTTTGTAGATTTCGTTAATATTTTCAGTTCTATCAAAAGAAAACACAAAAATTTCCAGGCCGCGTCGGACAACAGCGGAATCTTTGCCTTCGTCCGTACGTTGCTTCTCTTTTTTTATTATGTTCACGGCGTCAAGAATTTTAAAGCCTTGGGCTTGAACGTCTTGTATTATTTCGTCCTTGGTACAGGATGGGTGAAGTCCCCTCGCGATAACCTGCAGCGGCTTTTCGTGGTGATTTTCATAAGTAAACCATTGGATTTTCTCTAAATTTAACTTTTGTGACAGTGACCGATAGGCATCAGAGTCATCGACGTTAACTTTCCATACGTTGTTTCGAAGTGATGTTAAGTTATATTTCGTCCCAAGAGTATTTTTAAGGATGTTTCGCAATTTTCCGTAGTCCGCGATCCCAACGACACTTATTGCAGGTGGTCGGCGGTTTTTTTCTTGGGTTATTCCTGTCGCCTTGTTTGATACGACTGGTGTTTCTTCTTTTTGCTGCACGGTTTCTACTTCGGGTGAAGAACCGGCCTTTCGTTTCTTGGTAAGCCTTTTCCTAAAGACCGAATTCATTTCGCGTGCAAGTTCTTCCTCGTCCGTCTGGTATTCACATTGACGTTTCGGTGTTTCCTCGCATACTATAGTACCACGGGGGTTCCTTAAGGCTTCATTTTCTTTACGTAACGAATCTACTTCGCTTTTAAGCTCATGGTAGTGACGTTCCATTTCATTAAGCTTAGCACGGAGTTCGTTGTTTTCCGCTTCAAAGCATTTAATTTTCGCTGAGTCCTGATTAACCGGCGGACTTCCTTTCCCGGAGACCTTCGATCCAGCTGGTGGAGATCGCGGCACCCTTGATTTTTTCAAAAAGGGATTTATAAGCAATAAATGGCTCTCCCCAGAATCCGTAGAGCTTACCTCCGAAGAGGGTGGATTTGCCAGTGAAACTGGATTGCCACCTGGGGTAATGATATCTTTCGTTTTGTCTATTGCATAGTTTGTATGCGCTACGCGCTCGGCATACGGAGGTCGGATTTTAGTCGCCTCTTACGACAGGCATGCCTTACCTCGGGTGTATTCTAACCCCTACCCGAAGGGGGCAGTTTGTAACATAGAGAAATAATCACCGTAGTCCCCCAAGACCTTAAAGGCATATGATCGAGACCGAATTGTAAGTCGAATGAGCCATGTCCGTCCGTCCGTCTGTCGGTTGTCTTTAGGCCTTAAATTTTGAGCTAAGATCTTGAAACTTGATATTTGTTCTTTTTAGGTTCCGAAGCAGTACAAGTGTAAAATTTTTTGAAATCCGCCCACTGACACACCCACTTTGCTTAATACCATGAAAAATCAAAGTTGTCGTAGAAAGCTGAAATTTGGTATGGGATATCCTCGCTAAAGTGATTATAGTATCCAACGATTCGCCTAGGCGGATTGTAACCCTCCCACTAGTTTTATTATATTTTTTATCAGATGCGTATCACGTGTTGATCAGTTTCATATTAAAAATTTTATTTTTTACTTAAAAATGCCCCCAAAAGTGGGCGTGGCGAAAATTTGTTTATTTGTGTTGATGGCTTACGCACATATTTGAACATCTTATAGTGCAAGTTTTTGGATTTAAAGCAAATATATCTAATAAAAAACGTTTATTAGAATGCATATTAAAAATTACCACGCCTACAAGGAGGTGGTTTTCGCTTTTTTTCTTTTTAAATGCCAATCACAAAACACTTGCGCTGTTATGGTTCCCATAGAGGAACCATATTTATGGTTTTTTTTTTATGCCTTACCAAGGTTTTCGCATTGCTCGTCTGAAATATGTCCCTCCCTTTTCGGTGCGTAAAGAACAAGGAAAAAAAAAGACTAAAACCATGTAGCACTCTTGTTATAATTAGAGCAAAGTGGCAACGCTGGGTAAGTGGTCATAACTCCCAGCCACAATCGCTCGCAGACTATGAATACCTATATGTTTTTTTTTTTTGGTCACCGCCTTTCGTACAACAAAAATGCTGTACCATCACCGCCGGCCGTTCGCAACCAACGTTTTTTTTCTTTAGTGGATATATAGATCATCTTCGTATGGAGGGTGATATCGCGGTGGCTGGATAGAATTGAGTGTTCCTTCTTGTCGGTCGCAACCCCCGTTAGTTTTGGACCGAGCATATAGTTTCCTTGCTCACGGTGTGGCAGAATAGCGCAGCGCGATTTTCTTCGTTGCTCGCATTTGTCGGTCGCAACACCCGTTAGTTTTGGACCGAGCATACCCACGGTGGCAGTAGGGCACGGCGCGGTTTTCTTCGTTGCTCGCATTTGCCGGTCGCAACACCCGTTTGTGGACCGAGCGCATAGTTTCTTAGACCGGTGATATGCTTTCTGGTAGTTTATTTTTTTTTTCGGATTTCGGTGGGTATGCGAGGGATGCTTGCAAGGATTGAGGTGGGTTGAAACTTGAAAGCCAGTCGGGTGTGAGCCAGAGCAAAGGGTAGTCGAGTTGCGATCGAGAGTAGAGTTGGAAGTAGTTTGTGTTTTCGGGAGCACTCAGCTTATTGAGATAGTGTACCTACGAAGTTTGGATAAGCTGTTTCGGCGCGCAGTGACAAACATAACGATAACGTGTCGGCAAAGTGTTTACCAGACGTAACCCTTAACAGAGGGAAAGTCAAAAGAAAGAAAAAAGGAACGATCGGACGCTTCTACTAGACTACGTTGTGCGGTTGTCTTACTTCTCCTTGCGCGAAATTCCATTGGTGACGGTATCTCGGCGCGGAGTCGCAAACAAATTCATAATGCGCCAGCCAAAGTGTAAACCAACCAACCTTACCTAAGTGCAAAGGAAAAGGGGAAAAAATATATATATTACGCTCTCGCGTCCGTCGCGCAAACTCCTAAACGCGCGGCCAAAATAAACTCTTACTCTCGTATACTCTTACGCGTCGGCCGGAGTGTCTTTCCCAGCGTGGACACCGAGTTATTAGACTGAGTGCGCAAGGAAAGGAAGTCGAAAGCAAACGGCCAAGACGTCTGACGCCAGCTTAAGTGTCATATACATATATTTTTGTTTTGTTTTTATTCTATACCGAGATTCCTTGTAAATTATCGTTAAATTAAATAAGCATATCGACTTTGATTAAGGATTTCCCCGCCGGGAGTGGGGATATCGATGTAAACGTTAGGGTACGGATCCGAGCTCTAGTGTAAGGGGGGGTTAACGTCCGGATGTGGACATAATGAATTTTTGATATCTAGTATTAGTTTTGTTAAGCTATCGGTTGTAAATTAGATTTAATAATTAAATGAATCAATGGATTAATTGAATAGTTCGCCTCAAATAAATGGATTTTCCCCTATTGGGGACGAAGTTGGAAAAGATCTTGTGTTGTTTGGATACGCTGTCGGTGGCGGTTTAATTTTCAGAAATTGAGACGGGAAACGCGGGCATGACAGACATCGTCGCGGTTCGACTTCTTCAAGCTTTCGGGGCGAAGGGCAATCGCGTGGCGCCCTTAAATAATTACCCACAACTCACACTCAAACGAGCATTCGGCAATCCGATACCGCGGAGGGTGAAATCGACGGTAACATTTTTGGCGCCCAACGTGGGGCCGTAAATTCGTAAAACTCGCCAAGTTAATTTACAGTCGGCTCGTCAAAGATACGTATGCTTTATTACCGTTTTCTTTATTTCGTTAAACGGTTAAGTATTTATTTGTTAGCATGGATATCAATAGGCTCAGTGCTGAGGAATTGACGTATGAACTAGACATTAGGGGACTTAGTGCTAGTACAGTGGATGAGAGGAGGAAAGTCCTTCGGACCGCTATGCGTAGGGAATCTAGCTTCTTGTTGGGTACTTACCCTTTTTCCTATGCGGAAGACGTAGCTGCTGTTGGGTTGAAATTGGACGAGATCGCGAAGCTAGTTACTTCATTTCAGGGCAATGAGAGCATGGGGAAGATAAGCATAAGAAGATAGCCGCCAAATCCGAATGGTTGGTAAGGCGTATCGACAGGGTAGAAGCTAAAACCGAAGAAGAGAAGAAAGTGGTAGCGAAATTCCAAAGAGATGTGGTCAATCTTCCAGCGGAGCTTGATGAGAAAGCGAAGGTTGAAGTTCTAAGTAAAGCGGGCACTAGCGAAGAGGTCCGGAAACAATTCCCCGCCCCACTTGGGGAAGGGGCCCCGTCAGACTCACCTGTCGTACAACCATCCACTCAGCCCGCCTTCTCGTCTCCGTTCTTTTCTTTTGGGAATCGAGTGCCAGTCATGAAATGGGGGCTTAAGTTCAAAGGCGAACCGCAGGAATAGCTCTGTGGTTTCTTGGAGAGGGTTGAGGAAATGAGGGAAGCTAGGGCTTTTCGGAAGCCGAGTTATTTCAATCGGCTTTTGATCTGTTTGAAAGCAAAGCCATGATTTGGTTTCGGGCGAACAAGCCTTTCACACAGAGTTGGAAGAGTTTGGTGTCAACATTAAGGGCCGAATTCCTGCTTCCAGACTACGATGATCGTCTTTGGGAGAAGATACGAAGACGAACTCAAGGCCGAACGGAGACTATGGGTCCTTATGTGAGTAGTATGCTAGGTCTTTTTGCGCGGCTAAGCGAGCCGTGCTCCATGGACACGAAACTTCGACAGATCCGCAGGAACCTCCTGCCCTTTTACCAAACTCAGTTGGCGTTGGCCGAGGTTTCGTCCTTGGATGCCCTCATAACGGTGGGCCGTCAGTTAGAGGCGACCCGTCACCTCGTTGAGAGCTATCATCCACCACCTTCTGGAAGGAACGCCTCTCTACTGGAGCCGGATTTGGCTTATGCAGATGTTTGTCCAGACCCAAACTACCAAGTCAATGTATTCAACTCTCGCGCGGGGAACTCAACTTGTTTCCGCTGCCAACAGAGGGGTCACCTGGCCCGAGAATGTTCCGAGCCCGTTCGCTGTTACGGTTGTGGGTTGCGAGGCGTTATTCGCAGCCGGTGCCCAGAGTGTTCCAAGTCTCAGGGCGGGTCGGGAAACGAGGAAATGGCTCAACCGGGGGCGGGTCAGTGAGTCAGGAGAGGTTCCCGCAATTGTTAGAAGGAGTAGGAGGGGGGAAGTAGTGGTAAGGGTGGATTATCTGTTATCAGAGAAAGAGGGGGACAAACGCCCTTACCTTAAGGTCGAGATGTACGGGGTAAAGTTAATAGCGTTGTTGGATTCGGGAGCGTCACGGTCTATTGTGGGTGGCCCAGGTTGGGACCAACTCGCGTTGCTGCATTGCAAATTATGGAAAGGAGACGTGCTGGAAGTTACCGTGGCCAACGGGGAAGGGGTTGCTTTTTTAGGGTCGATTACGGTCCCAGTCAATGTAGGAGGACCTTAAAAATTATGGAACTGTTAGTTATTAGGGGCAGATTTCTGGGAAAAATTTGCGATTGTTCCGAATTTGTGTATCAAGCAGTGGGAGTTTCATAGACTGACAGTAACCACTGAGGATATAAGTACTTTGAGTTTGGAGCAAAGGAGTAAATTAGCAAAGTTAGTAGATGAAGTAATTAATATGGGAGATATGGGGGATGGTTTGGGCTGTTCCAATCTCGTGGAACACGTCATCAGGACGGATTCAGCACCCATAAAGCAAAGATACTATCCCGTCTCGCAAAGATACTATCCCGTCTCGCCGGCGGTACAGGCCAACATCAACAAAGAAGTTGATGAGATGTTGGCATTGGGCGTAATAGAGCCCTCAACCAGTCCGTGGTCATCCCCCATTTTACTTATTAAGAAAAAGGACGGTAAGTTTCGATTTTGCGTAGATTTTCGCAAGCTCAACAGTGTAACCGAGAAAGATGCATACCCTATTCCTTATGTGTCGGCCACACTAGACAAGTTGCGCAATGCGAAGTTCCTATCGTCTCTCGATATCAAGTCGGCATATTGGCAAATTCCGATGGCTGAGTATTCAAAAGAATTTACGGCATTTACGATCCCGGGGGAGGGGTTGTACCAGTTCCGCCGAATGTCATTTGGGCTTCATAATGC
The DNA here is from genome assembly GCA_947623515.1 of Neoascia interrupta. Classification (NCBI taxonomy): domain Eukaryota; kingdom Metazoa; phylum Arthropoda; class Insecta; order Diptera; family Syrphidae; genus Neoascia; species Neoascia interrupta. The sequence goes on along the minus strand of OX392463.1, from coordinate 104,856,604 downwards.
GCCCGCCACCTGGCAGCGTTTTATCGACACAGTCCTCGGAACCGACTTAGAGCCTAACGTTCTCGTTTACCTGGACGATATTATTATTGTCACCGAGACTTTCGAACAACATCTGAAAGTTCTCGTCGAGGTGCTGGGCCGACTTAAGAAAGCGGGCCTTAAGCTGTCAAGAGAAAAGTGCGAATTCTGTAAACCGGAACTGCGTTATTTGGGTTATATTGTGAGCAGTAAGGTTCTGGCAGTGGATCCGGATAAGGTTCGTAGCATGGTCGAGTACCCAAGTCCAACCAACGTTTCAGGCGTCCGATTTAACGGAATGGTTTCGTGGTATCGACGGTTTATGCCGAACTTTTCTGATATCATGTCCCCGATTACGGAACTGCTAAAGAAAGGGAGGAAGTTCATCTGGGGGGAAAAGTGCGAAGAAGCCTTTGTGACCTTGAAAGAGAAGCTGGTCAGCGCGCCTATCTTGACTTGTCCGAATTTCGAGCTACCGTTTGTGATCTACACCGATGCGTCTGGGTTTGGCATGGGCGCAGTTCTCACGCAAGACGACCCTCAGAATGGGGAACAGGTGATTAGTTACATAAGTCGGACCCTTACCAGGGCGGAACGTAACTTTTCGACCACTGAACGGGAGTGCTTGGCAGTCTTGTGGGCAGTTGATAAACTGAGGCCGTACGTAGAAGGGGGTACCTTTACAGTGGTGACCGACCACCACTCGCTTGTCTGGTTGAACAATTTGAAGGATCCCCAGGGTAGATTGGCCCGATGGGCAGTAAAACTGCAGCAGTACGACTTCAAGATAGTTCACCGCAAGGGCAATGAACACTTAGTACCAGACGCACTTTCAAGAGCAAACGTGGACGAGGTGGAAATAGGCAAAGGGGAAATAGGGGAAGGGACGACGGACAAGTGGCTGGCGGAGATGCTTCGGGAGGTGATCGCTTCTCCTTGGAACTACCCTTGGAATAGATGGGTGTCTGGATTGATATTGATGTGTTCAAAACGGCAATCCGCTTAGTGAAATGCATCACAACTCTCGTCTCCTGGAACAACTTCGCTTCCAATCGTATGAATCTGGACTGAATAACGCAGTCTGGGGTTAGATGAATGATGCCCGTACCGTTTATGATAACTTCCTCTCGAACTGGTCCACAGTTTATGAATATGGATGTTTGCTCTAGTAAAACGAACATCCATGAGTTGCGAGTCCACAGTTCCTTTCAAATGGCATGTGACAATTTTAGTATTCTAGTTGGACACTGCTAATATGCGATTTTTTTGTACAACTGCTGGACAATGCAATCCTCGCTGTATTCGATGCCAGAAAATATCGATGGTCGGAGAATAAATGTCGTTTTGTTGAGTTTTGGTGCTCGAGTTATATCTTCTAGTGGCATTTCAAAGTATCGTTGTAAATTGAAGTATACTCCCAACACTGTCCGCTGTATCCTCACTTCTCGAAATGTCTTCTCGCCAATCATCTCTGGAACCGTATAAGGTTGAATCAGCTCGTATTCATCAGCATCACTGATCATAAAATAGCCTGTCACTAGAATTTCCGTTGTTGTAGAGGACATCTCCAGTTTGTCCATTGGATCCGGTAGTATCTTCATGTCTGGTCCAAGTTTCTCTGCACACTTGGTGATTATTGTTTCGAGACTTTTGTGTGACAAGAATTCAAACACATGACTTCGTTTGAGATACGCGTTCAACAGCTTGTTGTACTTCGTCTCGATTTCTCGCATGTAACTGAGAGCAATGAGATAAGCATTCGTCACATGTAAATTGATCTTATTTTCATCAACAAGCCTGTACCAGGACTCCATTTTATTGATCTCTATCAAGCCCGCGTTCAACTTTTTAGTGAAGTTGTTAATTTGCTTGCTGATTCGAGCTTCCGTTTCATTTACAGTGCAGATGGTGGATAGCATGATCTTCGTATTTCGACTTGCACTTTTGATAAGTTCCTTCTGATTGGCGTCCAGGCTTTCGATGTCATGGTAAACTTCATCATTTACTTCAAATAGTGAATTGAGAACAGTACCTAATAGTCCGCGTTTTTTCCGATGCAAATGTGTTACTTGGAGTCTGTTGAAAATTGAGTATACACTTTTCCATTCCTCTGCCATATGATGACGCAATTCCTCACACTGACTCTCTTTCGTTTATTGATGCCGCTCTGTTACACAATTCAGTCAGTTGATCCCGTTCGATGTCCATGATTTGAAAACGGACGCTAGTTCGTAAAACACCTCGTTGGATCTCGGCTGTGCCTATCTTTTCCACAAATAGTCCAGCGTCTGGCTAGGCAATGCTGTATTCAGCTGACTCCGGCATAACAAGTGCACCTAGCGATAGAACGAGTAAGGCGATTGACATCGTTGATGGTTTAGTGTCTGCCTTTTTAGCATTATCTTTAAGATTCCTTCGGGGCTTACGCAACTGATGCTTTCGCTTCACGTGGGGGAATGCTGCAGATGCCTTCGCTGCTGATTTTTCTGCTGCTTCAGTGGGGGTTGTCTGTTGCTTCACGATGTTGTCCTCAATTGGAAGCACACACACTTTGGATACAGGTCTCTTGAAGTTCCCCTTCTCTGTCTTGACCGTTACAACTCTGGTCAACTCATCAGTCCCTTTATGTACCTCGATTATTTTTCCTAACGGCCATTTTGATGGTGTAAACAGCTCATTTTTTAGCAACACTAGTTGACCAATCTCTATATTTTTCTGTGGCTGCTTCCACTTGTATCTCTGTTGCATTTTGGTCACATAATCCTCGTACCAGCGGTTGCACAGATCGTGCTTGATTTTTTGAACGAGTTTCCACCTTTTAATGTTAGTCTCAGTCAAATCAAGAATCAGGTCATGCTGTGGCGCTATCAATGGTGCTCCGATGATCAAATGGCCAGGTGTTAGTGCATCAAGATCTTCAATATTGCTTGTTAATGGACAAAGTGGTCTGGAATTTAGACATCCTTCTATTTGTATGAGTATTGTGTTCATTTCTTCTTACGTTAGTGTTTGCTCTCCTATGACACGATTGAGGTGGTATTTCATGGATTTTACGCCAGCTTCCCACAGTCCACCAAAGTGTGGAGCCCCAGGCGGGATGAAGTGCCACTTGATGCCGTTGTTTGATAACTTTGACTGTAATGCGTCGATGACATTTTTCGCTCCTACAGAGTTTGTTCCATTATCGCTGTACAGCTGGTTGACGGCTCCTCTCCTGCTGATCATTCGTCGCAATGCTGCCATGAATCCGTCTGTAGTCAAATCCGATGTTAGCTCAATGTGAACTGCCTTTGTAGCCATGCACACAAAAATTGCTATGTAGGCCTTGTGTGACCTTACACCTCGCAGTTGTTAACATCTTATGTTGATAGGACCGGCGTAGTCTACTCCACAGTGAGTAAATGGCCGTGAAAAGTTCACTCTCGCATCAGGAAGCTGACCCATCAGTTGACTAGTCTCCTTGACCTTGAATCGGAAACACTTTACGCATTGATTTATGATTGCCTTGACGGTGTTGGTTCCTCGAATGATCCAAAACTTCCTTCTGATGTGGTTCAAGGCCAATCTTACGCCACCATGAAGTGTGTCAATGTGAGTTTGCTTGACAATTAGTTTCGTAAGTGGGTGCGATAAAGGTAAGATCATCGGATGTTTCTGGTCAGTAGATAGATTTGCGTGTTTTAAGCGCCCTCCTTCTCGCAATATACCATTTGCATCAACGAAGGGGCTGAGAGATGATATTTTGCTGCTTGATTTTAATGCATTGCCTTTTATTAACTGATCTTTCTCCTTGGCAAAGCTTTGTTGTGCTCCTCTTATCAGTGCTTTATCCGATTCGATAAGTTCTTCTACGGTTAAGCTGCTGAGCTGAAGTGCTTCGGCTCTGATTTTCTTCCGGTAGTTGTTCACGAATCGAAGACAATATGCGCTTAATAAGGACGAGTATGCGAGAAAAATGTAATGGTCTTGCTGCATTGCGCTGCCATACAAGTGATATTTTTTCGAGCTTCAGGCATCTCCTGTGCGTCTATTAAACTCTTGTCAACTGGCCAGTGCCACCATCGTGAATTGGCAACCAGTGAGTCACCAAATGAACCTCTAGATGGTATGTCAGCAGGATTCTCCTTTCCAGGGACAAACCTCCATCGCCCCTTAGAATGTTGCTGCACGTAGGATACTCGATTTGCCACGAATGTGTTCCATTTTACTGGGTGTTGTTGCAACCAGTTCAATACTATTGTAGAATCTGTCCAGGCAAAGATTCTGGTGTAGTTCGTGTCAGTTCCTTCTTGGATATATTTCATTAGTTTTGTCAGCAATGCCGCTGCGCATAACTCCAGCCTCGCCATCGAAACTTGTTTAATAGGCGCCACCTTAGTTTTCGATGCAATGAGAGATATAGTAGAAGAACTACCATTGATAACCTTCTGATACACGACGGCTGCATATGCTGATTCAGAGGCATCTGCGAATCCGTGTAATTCCGTTTGACAATTTACCGATTGCCTTGTCCATCTTGGAATTCTTACTTCGTCCAATTTCAATAACCTTGTCTTGAACTCGTTCCATTCATCTTGAATCCGTGTTGGATCTTCATCGTCCCATTTGATACCCGACAACCAAAGTTTTTGAATAAGAACTTTCGCCTTAATTGTAACTGGTGCCAACCAACCAAATGGATCGAAGATTTTTCCCGCGTCGCTTAGGATTGATCGTTTGGTATTCTCGGTACTGAATGACAAAACATCGATGTTAAACTGGAAGTCATCTGTACTCGGACACCATTTAATTCCCAAAATTTTGAATGTTACATCATTGTTAAAGTCGTGCTCTGGTTTCAATTCGATGACTTCTTCAGGTAGAGCTTTAAGAAACTCCGAACTGTTTGATGTCCATTTGCGCAAGTTGAATCCACCATCCTGAAGAAGTTTTGTAAGCTGTTGTTTTAACTCAATCCTTAAGTGAGCTGGCACCTCCAAGACAGTCGTCTACGTAAAATCCCTCAAGTACTGCTTTGCTTGCCAGGGGATAGTTATGTTCCTCATCCTCAGCCAATTGACACAAAGTTTTTATGGCCAGATATGGTGCTGATGCTGTTCCGTATGTGACAGTTTTTAGAACATATTCCTTGATCGGGCCACAAGCATTTTCTCTCTTCACAAAATGCGCTGCAAATTTTGATCCTCCTGATCGACCAAAATTTGCCGATACATCTTCTCGACGTCGGCCGTAAATACGTAGGAATATGACCTCCACTGAAGTAGCAGGAGGAACAAATCCCTTTGAATAGTGGGTCCTGTCATCATAATGCTGTTCAGCGATTCTCCAGATGTCGTTTTCGCTGAAGCGTCGAATACTACTCTCAGATTGGTAGTAGTACTGTGCTCCTTCATAACTGCATGATGTGGAAGATAATATGATTTCTGTGATCCGTCCTGAGGTGCTTCCTCCATGTGGCCGAGAGAGATATATTCGTCAATAAATTTAGTATATTCTTGCCGTAACATCTCATTTTTCGCGAATCTTTGTTCTAGCAAAAACAGACGCTTTAGTGCCATTTTGCGTGAATCTCCCAAAACAGTACGATCCTTTAATAATGGTAATTTAACAACGTACCGTCCTGCTTTATCTCTTCTGTGTGTCATTTTGTAGTCGGTCTCACACATTTCTTCTTCTACAGATTTGAAGCTTACATCGGGTACTTCTTCAAGTTCCCAAAACTTTTTTAGTCCTTCATCTTCACTGCACACACTGACGCACGAGGTGACAATACTTGCATGCACCTGGTGCCCTGTTGTTGAAATCACCACAGGCCCGGATATAATCCAACCACAAATCGAGTTTTGGGCCATTGGAGTGTTAACAGGCCCTTTTACTAATCCCTCCGTAAGAAAGTGTGGTAGAATGTCTGACCCGATGAGCAGCTCGATATCCTTCGGTTCTGCACACCATGGATCCGCCAACCTCAAACCTTGAATATGTGGCCATTTGCTGGGTGTAAATTGTTGTCCTGGCATTTTGGATGTGATAGAGGGCATAACTAAAGCTTCTACCATAAGGTTGACCCTTTCATCGTGAATCGATTGAATGTTGAAATTACATACCGAGATGATTGGGATCACATGACCGTTGATTCCATTTACCGTTGACTTGTATTTGGTTAGTGGTATCTTCAACTGTTGAGCTAAGGTTTCCGTTACGATGCAAGATTGGGATCCTTGATCAATTAAAGCTCGCACTGGTTTCACTTGTCCTCTGACACAGATGTTCACCATGGCTGTAGATAGTAAAACTATCCTCTTCTTCGTGCAAGCGGTAGCGCACCCAGTTGTTGTTGACGGTATCTCATCTGAAGATTGCATTGTTGTTGACGCAGTCTCAGCTCGTGGAAAGTGAAGTAAGGAATGATGTTGATTGCCACATGTTCGGCATCCCTTCCTTGAAGGACATTCCTTCGCTGCATGTCCATCGCGTAAGCAATTAAAGCATAGCCCGGATTTTTGAGTAACTTCTGATCGACTTTTTGGGCTCATACTTAAGAACCTTTTGCATTGGAACAATTGAGTGGACTCGTTGCATGCTACGCACTTTAACTGACTAACTGTAGTCAAATGCGTTTTGGTAAATGCTGGTTTCTGTGTCTGTTTTTGATGCTCACGGTTATTTTGGCTACTGTCTTCTAATCCTCGGAATCTCCCTATAATGAAATCGAAAAATTCACTTAACTTTGGAATTTCTGTTGAACTTCCTCTTGATTGTTGATACAACTTTTTAGAATCGGCGTCAAGCTTTGGATACAAAAGCTGGATCACCAATGGATCCCAGGACTTTACGTCGACTCCCAGATTATTAATGCCGTACAAAATTTTTCTTGCTGTGTCCATAAGATTTTTCAAATCGAACGCGTTTTCAAATCGAACTGGCTTCAAAGCAAGTAAATTTTGTATATGCTTGTTGACCAGTGCAGCTAGATTCTGAAATCGTTTTGTTAGCAGTTCTATCGCCGTTTTATAATTGTTCGATGTCGGTGACAGATGATTTACGATCCTTGCTGCTTCACCCCTTAAACTGCTTTTCAAATACTGGATTCGTTCGACATCGCTCAAAGATCTGTTCTGGTGAACTAAACGCTCAAATAGTTCCCAGAATGACGTCCACTCTTTATATTTTCCACTGAATTCTGGTATACTTATGGCTGGAAGTTTAATTTCATGTGGCATTCTAGTTGATGCTGGTCCTGCCTCCTGTTGGCCTCTTTTCTCTGCTTCTCTAAGCTGAATGTACGCCTCTTGGTATGCTTGCTCCAGATCGATAAACTCACAATTTGCTACGTAGTCCACATTGTAATCAGCATCTTCAAGTGACAACATAATTTCCTCGTTTATAGCTGTTAGTTTTCCCCAGCAATCTCTTAACTGATCCAATTTGAACCCATAGTAAACTGGAGTTTGATTGAAGTCCACGTTTTGGATTATTCGTTGAAAATTCTTCTTTATAAGATTTAACTTCTTGAACTTCGTTGGGCACTCGTTGTTGTCCAGCGTCTCTTCTTTCTTCTTCCCTTCATCTGTTGAGGCGGCTGTTGTTGGCAACGTTGTTTTCTGAGTGCCGGTTGGTAACGTAACGGTTGGATTTTTTTTCTTTCCTCATCAAGTTTTTTATTAAGCGTATCCTTGATCTCGAGATACCTTTCCTTCAATTGATTGAAGTACATCTTCGTGAAATACTCATGTTGTGGATTCGCAGACCTAAGATCTTCCAACAGATGATTGTTTTTCTGGAAAATTACCCAATACTGCTCAAGTCGTTCCAATCTCTGCACAAAGTACTCCACAGAGTATCGGGTTGGTCCATCCTTCTTGAAGTTGGTCCACAATCTGTGTACTTCTTCGGTAATTGCGGTTTGCCTTAATGCAATTTCATTAATTTCACTCATTTTTTTTTTCACTTAGTTCCTTTTAAAGATTCAAAACAGTTTTCTTTATTTTAAACTGCTGGTCTCCTACCAACAACTAACACTGACTCCAATTTAACTCACTCAAACTCACTCGATTAAAATATCTGGCTCGAAGGACCATGAAAAATCGACCACTTCGATTTTATAAACTCAACGCGTTTGACTCAACGCAAAACCAAGATCACACACAAAAAGGCTTGTTCGATTGGTTGCTGACAATGAATGCCAATAAATTTATTTGTTCTACCTATTTATATACAATTTATGCTAATGTAAACTAATAACTAAGTGCAAGTAATATGATATTTACAAAATTTATGTGGGAACTAGATGACAGCGCAATTAAACTAACGTAGGCAGGTGTAATTTTATCCATCTTGCACATTTCACTTTTGTAGTAGGGTAGGGTTATTGCCCTGCTACCTGTATTGGAGGGCAAGCTTCGGTTGACGCTTCGATCGATTATTTTGTTGACCGAAGCTATTTATGTTGATGTCTCAACATGCCCTTAAGGTCTTGGGGGTCTACGGTGATTATTTCTCTATGTTACAAACTATGAATCAAACTTAATATACCTCCTATCCTATGGGATGGGGTATAAAAATTATGTTATTGAAAAGGAGTTTATGCCACGCCCCTTTTTTAAGAAAGAATATTCTTAACAGACAAATTCTTAACACAATTAAAGTTAATAGAAACTGAAATTTAACAACCAAGATATTTGACGCATTTTGGAGCTTGACAGTGGTCAATTGGGATGGGGTATCCAACGATTCGCCTAGGCGGATTGTAACCCTCCCACTAGTTTTCTTAAACTTTCTTGAAAATTGACCCTGTTATCCAAGGCTTAATCTTTTTGTGTTTTGACCTACTTTTAGAATATTTGCTTTCCTCAATTTTAAATTGTAGAGTTTCTACAAATATTCCAAAAGCGCCAGACGGACAACTACAGTTGTAAACCTGGTTTCATGCTTCTAGATCAAGTGATTGTCTCTATTTAAAAAAAAAAAGTCTTTTTCCGTAGTGACATTCTGTTCCTGCTGTTTCGTATTTTTTCGTAATTGGTCTACAGAAAAAAGGTAAAGGTAGGTCTACCCTACAAGGTAACTCCGAAGGTAACAGAATGATCTACGAAGGTAACAGAATGCTCTGTTATGTCCAAATCTAGCATAAAAGGGACAATAGCAGATACAAATCTTGATCTAAGAAAAATGTTGTCAATACACGTCCTGGTGTTTTCAGACTCCCTTGTTGTTTTATTTATCATCGATTCAAAGCGCAGCGAAGATATGATGAGAACGTAGCTATCACTACTCGTTGGCAGATCTAGAATATCAATATTCATATCTCCAATTACGCAGACATTGGAATTGTTCACCCCACACACTAGCTGTTCGAATTCTTTTAAAAATATATCCTCATCAGCAAACTGTAGCCGATAGACACCTACAACGTCTAAAAGAACATATCCTAGTTGAACTTTTAAAATTATGCAGTCAGCACTCTCGAGATTCAGTATAGAAAATTCAACTTTTTCAACGTTTTCGCTAACAAAAAAAGCTACCCCACCCGCTGCGTAATTATACCCTATTCCACAGGAATGGAGTCTATTAAGTTTGATACAGGCGAAAATGTAACATAGAGAAATAATGACGATAGACCCTAAAGACCTTAAGGGCATATTATCGAGGCCGAATTCTGAGTCGAATGAGCCATGTCCGTCCGTATGTCACCAATTTTTAGGCCTCAAATTTTGAGCTAAGAAGCTGAAATTTCGTACGTAAGCTCTCTGTCATCCGAAGCAATACAAGTGTTCAAATGCTTTAAATCCGCCTGCAGACACGCCCACTATCGGTCTAAATGTGCAACAACCTCCGGTGCTTACAACACTGTAAGACGTCGTGAAAAGCTGAAATTTATTATTTAGTATCTTCTTATGATTACAAATCATAAGAAAATAAAAATAAAGTCCGCAGACTGCTCCTTGTGGGCGTGGCATCGATTGAAAATGTAATCTTTTACGTGCAATTTATGCAATATTTTCGTTCCAAGTCGAAAAAATTGTACTTCATATGTTATATAGGAAACATTAATTTCTACATTTAGTTCATACAAAGTTTTGAGCAACACCCAAATTTAGAGGCACGATTTCATAAAAACCTATAAATTTCCAGAAAAAAATGAATTTCGACTGCTTTTTAGCTTTACTTAGCATAGAATAAGAAATAAAATTTACCACGTATAGAACACAGGATAATATTTCAGATTTCGTTCATGCATAGTCTACAGCCACGCCCATCTGTAGAGGTCAATTTCACAAAATTATTGAATTTGAACCAAAAAAATACAGTTTTGCGTACATTTTAGCCGCAAACTTGAATTTTTCTATGCTAATTTTGATTTTCGGTTAAAGGGGTTCGACATGCCACGCCCCTTTTAAAAAAAAAAGTGAACAAAAACTTTAAAGGAAGGATTGTCCGTTGCTCTTTTCCGGTAGCACAGCTCCACATGGTTGTCGGTTAAGGTGATTACTGCCCCTCGTTCGATAATGAGCATTGCAGTGTCATGCACATTTTCGTTTTCTATCGGCGGTACTCAATGAAACTCAATGTAATTTTCGTGCAGCATACACTCTGTGATTCTCAGCTTATCATTTGTTGATTTATACTTCGAGTTGTGCGTTTTCACGTTGAATGGTATCCAATAGTTTGGCCGTATGTTCCACCACCGAAAGTTTATTTTTCATTGCATCGATGGTTTTAAAAGCGGTTGCCAATGTGTCTTTAAAATCCAATATTTGTTTGTAGAGCGCATCGATGGAAGCTGTTTCTTGGCTTGCAATTCCCGATGTACCAGGTTCGGATTGTGGCGCGCTTTGTTGGTGTTGAGTGCTTAATGCAGTTTTTTCGTTGGTGCATGGGGAGCACGTCCATGGTTTTTCACTTTTAATCAAATATAAAGCATCCGATTGTCTGATGTTCGCGCAGTCTGCGTGTTGAAAGTTGTTGCACACATTACACGTTAATTTGAGGCAGTCTTTTGTAACTTTGAAATTTTGCACAAACTCATTTTGATAACTCACGTCTACTCTCTATGGCGGCTAGACTTAAACTCAATGCTCCTTTGAAGAAACGACGGTCCACAAATCCATATTGATCCTTCAAGTTCTTTGCTCGTGCATCCTCGTGAGACGATATCGGCTGGATTTGCCAAGGTCAGAACATACCACTGGTGATGCCCACGGTGAATCGCATTGTTCGTTAAGCATATTTTGGAGTTCTGCCTTTAGCTGGTCTTTTCTTGGTTCCGACATTCGGTATGGTCTGTTTGCGATGGGTTCATGACTACCGGTTGGTATACTATCTACCATTAACTGTAACCTCTTTATCCTACGACAGTATATTGTGTATGTCTTGAAGTCGCTTCGGAGTGTCTGGGTTTTGCGATATTGGTACTATTACCTCAGGTTCGATTAGGCTCCTTGGAGTCGCTATTGGAGGTATAGAGTTCCCATAATCGATCTCACGTAATTTCCATTCCACCGCCGAGCACGTGGTATTTGGTTTTGTTATCGTCGAGATCTTCTCTAGGAGGGGTGGCACATTCTGGAAATAAGGGTAGCATTTTCGTAGTTGATCGACGAAATACCATATTCCTTGGGCCAGATTAAGGACCATCCCAGCTTCCTCCATGAAATCAATTCCCCAAAGCGTGACTTTGCCCTGTGTACCAGGGAGAACACTTATATTTAGTGTCTTGGACCGATTACCAAGTATTGCTCGGGTCCTTGTACTTGCGATGCATTAGGTGCGTTGTATGCCATCCGCGAGGGTAACCTCAGCCTTTTCTTTCCTGAAATTATGGCCGGTTTCCTTAAGCAACTTAGCGAGCGACACACTGGCAATGCTGGTTCTAGCCGCTGTGTCCAAGTATGCGGTCGTGCTTACACCATTAATGGTTATCTCAATCGCTGGTATGCTACCACCTGCAGTTACTTCGATAGCTCTAATTGTTTCTCCAATTACGGGAGCCGACTTTTGGTTGCATTTTGGGCAATTCCGCTTGTAAAACCCTTGTTCGCCGCACCCGAAACACACAATGTCCTGCTCCTTTGGCTTTGACAATTGTGTTGCCTTGAATTTTCTGCAGTCATCCACATGATGCCCTTTTAATCGACAAAAACTACACCGCTGCGTCGTCTTTTCGGCTGAGTGTGTTTTTTCATGCTCATGATGGTATGGTATACTTTCGCCGCTGCGCTCTGTAGTCCGGGCACTGGACATACAGGGATACGTAGATGACGCTTGGTGTCGCTTGCTCCGGATACAAGAACAGGATGACTGACAATGACAACGCTTCGTGTCTTTTGGTCTCGCTTAATGTCGCTTGGTGTCGTTTGGAGTCGCTTGATGTCGCTTGGTCCGGATTCGGACGCAATGAAATGGTACCTGTTCCCGATGCTAGCGTTAGGTCCGGATTCGGACACTACAACCAGGTCAAAAAATGAAAATGTCTGATTACTTACTGTGAAGCAGTGCTAATGCTGATAAGCTTTGTAAATAAATTCATTGGACTAGAAAAGGAATCCGTTTTGTAAATTTTATATATAGGTATTTAAAAGTAAATACCGCTCCAAATTTGCCGCCCCTAGCAAGTGCCGCCCGGCCCTGTGCCCAACTTGCCCCCCCTCGCTACGCCACTGACTAAACCAATTAAATATTTTCCACAGGTTGCGTTATATTGTTTTCGCGCATTTCGAAGCTTAAGTACCTACACGATTATAGCCATCACGCCAGCGCAGAAATCTTCGTTCTTCGGGCTAAAAGGCAATTGCAACAGTTTTACATATTCGCTTTTCTTTCGTTTATTATAATAAACCATTACATAAAATATTAATAACACTTATTTTTTACCCCATCCCATAGTATAGGAGGTATATTAAGTTTGTCAAATATTTTGTAACACGGTGAAATAATAATGGTATACCCCTAAGACCTTAAGGGCATATGATCAAGACCGAATTCTGAATCGAATAAGCCATGTCCTGTCCGTCCCTCCGTCGGCAAAATTTACCTTAAAATCGTCGGCACTGTACCTTAAAATTTAAGGCCTAAAAGTTGTTTACATACGGACGGACGGATGGACATGGCTTAATCGATTCTCCTGTCGGTCCCATTCGTATCTCTAAAAGGTCTTAGGGGTCTATTTCACTGCGTTACAAACTATACATCAAACTTAATATACCCTGGGTCGGTATAAAAATTGCATTTTTACGTACATTTAAGTGTAACTTGGAAATATCTGTGGAAAAATTATAATTGATAGTAATTAGGGGCGACTGGACCAAGCCCCTTTTCGAAGTTTGAATTACTTATAAAATATTTACATTTATTTAATACTTATTGAATTACTGTCAAAATATAACAATGCCATCAGCATTTTACAATGTGGGATAGGATAGGGTATTCAGCGGTCCGTTTTACGGACTGTAACTTCTGCGTACACACTGAAGCAGTTACTCACTGGTTCGTTTATGTGACAGGTGTACTTTAAATTTTTGCTTTTTTTGTGACCTACAATTGTCTGACAAAGGTAACATTTGTAGAAGATGGATGTTTCTTGGTCAAAACCATGGTCTTCCTTGTTTTTCCTTTCATTAAATGAAAAGGAAAAAAAAAAATTTTGTTTTTGTCTTTTTTTCTGACGTTTTGTAAAAGTAAAAGTAAAATAAGCTTTCGACTGATGCTGAAAAATGTATTTTATTAATGCGTTATTTATTAATACATAGATCGGCAAAAAACCGCTGACTAAATTAATTATCGATCAGTCAAGAATCTAACATCTCAAAACGCATTAAACACAACAAAATAATATTTTTTATAGGGACAAAAAATACCTCTCATTTAATAACAATTCTGCGAAAAATAATATTGGCACGGCATGTAAAATTATTTAAATTGCAATATTAAAAACCTAAGATCTTCCTTTTGCACATAGAAACTTCAAGCTCAAATATCTCAACTTTTGAATGGACGATTTAAAAAAAAATTATGTCAACTTAAAATAACAATGCCACTTTTAGTTCTTTATGATTCTAGGCCAGGACTCCATAGTAAAATGAGCATTATTATATTTAGAAAAATTATATTTTAACAGTTTTTTCTTGTTTTTCTATGTTGGCTAAATTTATTTTTTCCAAAGCTATATTTTTTATAATTTTAATTACATTTATGTTACTGGTAGAATCATAAAGTCTCGATAGCTTATGCCATTATAAGAAAATTCAAAATTGCATACTCTATTTAACAACGTTATGATTTTTACAAAATGCTTCCAATCAATACAATCTTGTTTTAATTCAGTTTTGGGTAGATTAATAGTTATAACCAGTGAATAAGTGCTACAGTGTGTACGCAGAAGTTACAGTCCGTAAAACGGACCGTTTAATAACCCATCCTATCCCACATTGTAAAATGCTGATGGCATTGTTATTTTTTGACTTTTTATAAGTATTGCAAACTTTGAAAAGTGGTGTGGTCCAAGCGCCCCTAATTACAAACTATCAATTGTGAGATATTTAAAAGTTAAGCTTGAATGTACGTAAAAATGCAATTTTTTGGTTCAAATTCAAAATTTTTTAAAAATCGACCCCTAAAAGAGGGTGTGGCTAAAAACTTTATATGAACGAAATCTGCAATGAAGTCTCGTTTACCTAACCTGCTTTTTTTTTACCCCATCCCATAGGATAATGTGTATATTAAGTTTGATTGATAGTTTGTAACATAGAGAAATAATCACCGTAGACCCGAATCGAGACCGAATTGTTAGTCGAATGAGCCATGTCCGTCCGTCCGACCGTGTGTCGGTAGTTTTTAGGCCTTAAATTTTGAGCTAGGAACTTGAAACTTAATATCTGTTCCTTCTAGGTCCCGAAGCAGTACCAGTGTAAAATTTTTTAAAATTTGCCCACTGGCACGCCCACTTTTCTCATTAGCATGAAAATTTAAAATTCAAAGTTGTCGTAGGAAGCTTAAATTTGGTACACGTTATCCTCGCTTAAGTGATTCACATTTCAAAAAAAGGGAAAAACCGCCCCTTTTTGGGCGTGGTCATATTTCGTTTGCATTTAAATAAACGGTTTTTATTCGATATATTTTCTTTGAATCCAAAAAACTTGCGCTATAAAATTTTCCGATATGTGTGAAAGCTATTTTGGAGGCGTTTTTATGTATAAGCCAAATTTTTTATATAAAAATGCAATCAACTCGTAAGGTAAACCACATCTCATATAAAGGTAAACCACATCTCATATAAAATAAGTACACAAAAAACGATGTTATTGAAAAGGTGTTGATGCCAAGCTCCTTTTTAAAGGAAGGAGGCTCTTAACTGATAAATTCTAAATACCATTTAAGTTGATAGAAACTAAAATTTAACAACCAAGATTTATGAGGCAATCTTGGCGGACCTTGGCGGTGGTCAATTAGGATGGGGTATCAAACGATTCGTCAAAGCGGATTGTAACCCTCCCACTAGTTTTTTACAAGAAACTTTTTTATCATTTTACAGAAAATTTTCTTTAAAATTTTATTTTCCTACTTTTTATCAGAGCAAAATCTCTGTCCAGTTAGAACGTTTATGTTTAGGTTTACAATCTTTTCTTCGTTTGGGTGCAACAAAAGTATACCTTAAACAAAATAACTTATTCGCACGAAGAAGAAATTCAGCCTCCAGCAGAGATTAAAACGGGCCTGATCGATAATGAACCAACACACAAAAAATATTTTTTTGATTGTTCGTATTCGTTAGATTTTCCTGTATACTCGCTTTGTGTGTGGCAAATGTAGAACCCCCTTGCAAGCCTTTCATGCCAATGTTTTGTACATTCGGAAGTAACTCGCTCTTGTGAACACGTCCAAATAGGATCGTATCACACACACAAAAGTATTCAAATGTTTGCGAAAAGAACCGCGGTCAAAAAATCGATTTTTTCAATAAGTACATACTTTTGTTCGAATTTTGAATATTTTGTTAAGATCGTAGTGATCGTTTTGTTTTTCCCTGGAAAAATGAAGATCCGTTTGTTTCCATGGAAAAACCCGTTATGATGGTTTGCGGTGCAGAAGTGTTCGTGAGCTTTTTGGCTATACACGCACTCTATTCGATCGTACTCGTTTTAATCTCTAGAGCCAGCTATACAGTACATACATAGCTTACACTTACATACTCATACAGACAACTTCTAGGGCGCAAAGAGATAAGGTGTTTTTCGAATGCAGATTTTGTGTACTGTGAATTTGTGTGTGCTGCCGGGGTTGTCACTTCTGATGAATTGTAGTGTAGTTGCATACTAAGGACCAGCTTCATTGGATTTCTTAAGCAACACAAGGAATGTCTGATTACTGACTGTGAAGCAGTACTAACGCTAATAAACTTTGTAAATAAATTCATTGGACTAAAAAAGTAATCCGTTTTGTAAATTTTATATAAAGGTTTTTATAAAAAAAAATACCGCTCCAAATTCGCCGCCCCTAGCAAGTACCGCCCGAAGCCTGTGCCCGCCTCGCCGACCCCCCCCCCCCCCCCCCCCCTCGCTACGCCAGTGACTGTAGCTCAAAATTTAAGACCTTAAAACATGTGACATACAGACGGACGGACGGACGGCCATGGCTTATTCGATTCGGAATTCGGTCTCGAGATCATATGCCCTTAAGGTCTTGGGGTTCTATCATTATTAATTCACCGTGTTACAAACTATGTGACAAACTCAATAGGTATAGGGATGGGGTATAAAAATATTTTCTGATACTGGTTCAATACTGCTGATATTGTTCAAAGTAAATTTATATAGATATGTTGTTTTCCGGATATAAGCTCCCGTTGTTGTCATTTGTTTTTATGTCTTTGTGGATATTTCTTTGACACATTTTTTCAAATTTTTCAAATATTTGGTTTGATTGAATTATATAACATTACCTGTGCGAGCGACTATTTGTTCAAAATTTTTGTTGGGAGTAATTGGGATAATAATTGCATTAAAATATTTTCCAGCAGTAAAATTGGGTAGGTGAACGGCGAAGATTACATTATTTCCATTTAAAACTATTCTATTTTTGACATATGGTATTATTTCTACACTTTGTGTTATTAACTTTGAGTTTCTTCGTCAGTCACAATGTCATGTGGTAAAACGTCCAGCCTACTGAGCAAAATTATATCCTTTTTGGTTTTTTTTAAATGTCAATCAATACACTTAAGCGAAGAAATCGCATACCAAATTTCAGCTTTCCACAACTTTTATTTTTCATTCTTATAACTCAAGAGAGCGTGTCAGTGGGCGTATGTCAAAAATGTTGACACTTGTACTGCTTCGTGCCCATAAAGAACAGTTATCAAGTTTAAAGCTCATAGCTCGAAATGTAAGGCCAGAAACTACCGTTACTCGGACGGACGGACGGATATAACTCATTCGACTAACAATTTGGTCCCGATCATATGCCCTTAAGGTCTTCACTCAAGATTCAGCACTATAAATATTCAGGGTTCCGAGTTATTTGCATTTACACTGAAAGACGGGGCGATAATCGGTTGTCGGGCAGGGATTACCTAATCCCACAGATTATATACATCAGATATATATCTATATCTATACCTTTTTATCTAGATATCTGATACTACTTCCCTACCTACACTAAAAGCCAAAATATCACACAGGCATAAGCCTACCTATGTAGGTTCGCCTCAAAAGCCCTCCTGCCTGCGAAGAAACAAAACTTCAAAGTTTTCATTATTGTTCTTAAACTATGAGTGAAAGCTAAAAGCAAAGCCCGAATTAATTAAGTTTTACCTATAATAGATATAAAAGCCGGAAACAAAAAGCAACTCGCCCTTTCAGGTACATTTGCCCCTAAATTTCTTTATAAAAAGTGCCTAGTAGGTATCCTTTTCCCTTAACATACCTATTTCAAGCACCAAATGACAACAAGCTCAAAGGGAGTTCGCCGCAGAACTTGACGTCATTTATAAAATTATCACTCTGGCTGTGGCACACACCAATTAAGCAACCTGCCAACATATCAACCATTTTAAAGCCCCCGACTGTACCCATTGTATGCAGCACAACATATCTCTCTGCCATTTGAAAGAGGTAAAAAAGAGAGAGAAATAAGAAAGGATAGGTATGGCGGCGAGAGGGACGTCCGTGTCCTGTCCAGTGTGTCCAAAGTAGTGTAGAAATGACACCCGCAGCCATACCGTTGCCAAACGGCACGACTTTCTAATGGGAATGGAAAACGAGTTTGTGGTGAGTCGGAAACACCCCAAGAGTAAATCCATAAATTGATGAACGAGACGAACATTTTTCCGAAAATGGTTTTGTTAAGCGACAGACACGGGGGTTTAAGGTTAAGAATCACACCCTGGATGTGTACGAAAACCCAGGAAAAGTGAGAACAAAATGATTCATGCGCATTTTCTTTTAAGCGAGGCGTTTATGTTTACAAATTAAAAGCAAATTGGTCGCCTTAGACGCTGGTGCTGGTGGTGGTTGCTAACACACCCATTCAAATCAGACATATCACAGAACTCAAACACATAGGGTACACAGGGTGTATTAAACAATTTCTTCCGACAAATTGAAAAATCGTGCTCGACTCCGCCTTCAATTCCCATTAGAGTACAAATTTCCCACTATTTTCCCCTCCCTTTTATGTCACATGTTTATTCGTTTCGTTTAGCGCACATCCCCGGTCGAAGTGGTGTTTCTTGTTATTGTTAAGTTGACTGGTTCACTCAATGCTTAAGAGGCCTGCCTGGCTTTTGTGTGGAGAATACTTTTCTTTCGTTCTCGTACACCACCATCTAACTTAAAACCATCTCTGGTGCTTCGCAGGAATGGCAGAAATCTGTTGTGGAACACACCCCTCTGTGAACAAATCGGGATGGGCTTCTTTAACCTGTGTACGCTCTTTCCGGTTTAGTTGAAATCGGAGTTTAGGAGGTGTCGGTTGTATGAAGAGCATTTTCAATTTGTCATGTACCTCTTAGCTTATCATAATTGACTGTAATTGAATTAGCGAAAGTGAAATAAACAGCTTTAGCACGTCGGTGGTTGTAAACTTTTAATACGGTATCTCTTTACGCTGGATATTTTGCCGATTCGGATTCCAATGTTAATTGTTTGAAATCTATTGCCGCCACAGTAGTTGTGTTCAGATAGTGATTGTGGATTCGTGGAATGATGGTGCTGGAGCAGTCGACTGAAGTGGCGTCAAGTGTGCCTTCGGAAAGTTTGCATCCTACCGCTTTGCAATTGTATGCAGCGGCGGCAGCACAACTAGGCGCGCCGGGAGTTCGGGTGCCACCGTGGGGACCGTTCCTTCAATTCGGTGTACCTGGAGTGTTTGGGGGGGCAGCTGGAGCTGCAGCTGCAGCAGCCGCTGTTTCAGGGGGAATCAGTAGTGGGGCAGGGCCGTTCATGGCTAGGCATCGATTTGATAGTAATACTGCGCACAGTGCAGCTGCCTTGGCAGCCAGCTCAAATGCCAATACTTTCGCCAACTTAAGTGGATTAAATGCAGCGATGAGGAACGTTTCGGCGCAGCAGACGGCAGCGGCAGCGGCAGTTGCATCAGTGGCGATACATCATCGCCTCCTTATATCATCGGGTAACAGACATTTGGCTCAAGGGCCTCCTAGTGAAGGGTCAAATGAAGATAATAGTAAGTTTTTTTAAGGTTAAAACCTAACTATCAATGATGGTTTTTCTCCAAACGTGTAGGTAATAGATTAAGTCCAAATTGCTGAAATATTAAAGTTGCACTACCTATTTATAACTAAGCAACGTTCTTTATTACCTATTCTTATTGCAAATAGGTATATTTTCCATTGTTATCTACTATACTGCAAGAAAAGCAAGAGGTTGTCTGTGTCTCTAACTAGCTTTTTAATATTGTTCCCTATACTTACTCCGTAATACCAAACATTAAGTCAATTTTCTTATGGGCCATATGCCTCATGCCCAAAAAAAGACGAGAACTCAGAACGAAATCGTTAAAGTTTATTTCATTTGAATCTTCAGGAAATGCGTTTAAAGTGGAAACTAGTGTAAAATGCGGTTTTTCCTAAAAACGACAACTTTTTGGGTATTGAGATAACTTATATGGACTGCAGATGTCATACAGAAGGATTTTTAGAGAAATCAAGTTTTTAAAGATATAACATGGTAAAAGTGGGCATGGTCGACGGTGAGAGCGTTCCAATCTTTCTCCAGTTAAAGACTTGTGCCCAATTGCTACCTTCAAAAATTTTAGCAAATAGAAAACATCTTTTCTATTTTGGTGCACTGCAAAGGTATTTTGAAATAAAAAGTAAAATGAAGGTTATCTTGCATTCGAGCTAATTGTGGGCGTTGCTGTTATCGGGCTTGCGCCTATTTCGTACTTTTTATAACCTTTTTAGCTCAATTTTATAGATACATAGATAAAAAAAACTTCACATTAAGGACGAATGAACGGGCATAGCTTTATCAACTCATCTGTTGGCTTTTAGATTATATCAGTAAAAGGTCTTAGGAGTCTATGGTCCTTATTATTTTACTATAGTAAAAACTACGCATTTCAATAATTATTCAGAGGATTTCCGGTAGGCAGCTAGGTACACTGGGTAGGATAAATATACCTACTCAGGTATGATATTTACATTTTATGAATTCAATTTCAATTCATCCTTATTAGTAGCATAATTCTTTAAAGCTAAATATAAACATGGCTTTTCGTGTAAGAGATTTGGAAAGTGGCTTACATCTTTAATTCTTAGTTTATATAATGATATGTGTAAATTAAGAAAATTTCCATTTATGTGGTAAAGCTACAAGGAAAAACCCAGATGTGAATTTTAAACATTATAAAAGGATGTTGCATCTGGCCTTACACCCAAAGAAAAACCTGTGTAATATTAGCCTAAATCATGTAATAAGTTAGCTTGCCGCTAAGGCAATTTAGAACTTGGTTAGTTCTAAGTTAAGCTATCTGAAATGACAAAGGTAAATTGCGCTATACTCCGACATGTATAAAATTAGCTTAGATTTAAGTTACTTTATTCAAGTTTACCTTAGATGTTTTCCCCAGCAAACTAGGCTAAATCCATTAGCATATTTTCCGTGCATAAATTATGTTCTCGGATAGGCTAACTTGCCTTATTATTTGGTCACTTTCCATATAAGTAATATAAAGAAAACTATGACTTGCCTCATATAAATTGACAGTCATTATTTCTCGCATTACTTAATAAATTTTTAATAAAATCTTGATTACATTTTTCCCTAAGGGAAAAATTATGTCATACAGTTCTAAAAATTGGGGGACAAGGCGAAAAATTAATATATTCATTTTCCGAATATGAACATTAACCAACGAAATTTTCCTATTGGTGTTTGACTTTGCTCTTCTATGAACTCTGTATGTAGAGAAGTGCCAAGGTTACCTTAGCATCATCTTAAGAATTTTATTCTGTGTAATAAAATTCTTAAGAATTGCTAATTAATAAGGGACGGATACCACGCCCCTTTTTTAAGAAGAGGATTCTTAACTGACAAATTCTTAAAAAAATAATAATAAAATATAAAATTCTTTAAAAGGAAGACATTTCTGCTTGAAGGTGTAATATTGTGAAGAATATTACCCCAGCAGTTGGCCCTAAGACAGCCCCAAGATTGGTGCCTGCAATTAAGTTCACTACCTAATAAAAATTTATTTCTATGCCTAAAGAGTTTTAAGATATCGTTTCTAAATTGTTCTTTGAGGATTACTAATTCCACCGGGAAAGTAGGAAAAAATTAAGCTAAATTTTGAGTAATAAAGTTAACTCTATACCAATAGCTTCAATTATCTTAAGACGAAATGAAGGAAGAGTTGAATATTTAATGTTTTTGTTGGCAAAGACACCGCCTCCCGTGGAATGCTTTCGGTCAAGTCTAACGCACGTAAAATCAACATGCGAAACTGATTTGCTATCGCTTCGAAAAGTCTCCGTGATAAGAGCAATGTCAATTTTTTCTCTAACCATAGAGTTAAATAGTTAGTTAGTTAGTTTAGTTTAGGTGACCATTTATTTCAACAGTATGAAGATTTACGCTTTTTGATATTAAGTTTACAAACTCAGTAAGGTGTGGCTGAAGGCCGTCTACCAGATTGACATGCTATGTAAAATTTCATAAGATCATTTGAGCAGCAAAAAGAAAGAAAAAATAAAAATAAAAATAAATTAAAAATTTAATGTTGCTATAAGTATAAGCAAGCGGGATATTAAAAAAAAATAACAAATTACTAAATATAAATGTACAAAATGACAAAATCTTTTTGCTTAAAAGGCTTCTTCAATTATTATTGACTTCCTATGACGTTGAGCTATCGCTGTGTACTGGTAGAAAACTCCCCGGAATTCCTTCAATATCGGGCATATGGTGATGAAATGGAATACATCTTCTCGTTACAGGGGCTGCACTAAATTGGCAGGTCGGACCGGTGGGGGATGAAATTTAGATTCAAGATCTCCTTATATTCTGAAGATCAAGCTTATCCTTTCCGTTGAGTTACAGTCGAAGAAATATGTGTTGTTCCGAAGTTTCAAGTCCAGTTTGCTGTAGCATAGAAGGTGTTGAGATGCCCGGGCCTCGCTAAGAAAATTTTTGGAAATTTTTTGACGTGTCGACCTTAGAAAAGTTCAGCTGAGTATGCTTGGCCATGCTAAGATAAGATGAGATAAGAACCCCGAGCTATTTATATTCCCGTACAATCTCGACCTCTTCCCCTTGCAACTTCCACTTTTCATTCCGGGAGTATCTACCTCCAGCATTCCGAAATATCATCATTTTTGATTTAGAAAGGCTGACATATAAGTTTCAAATTTTGCAATAGCTGGCCCATCTGTTTATCATAAGTTGCATAGTTTCAACCTTATCAGCCAGGAGAACAAAATCATCGGCATACATTAATCCTGAAATCATGATCCGGTTCAGCTCTATTCCACCCTTGATGTGCTCTTATATATCACTTATAAACTCTATCTCTTATTAAACTCTTGCAAAAGGTTTATTCCGTCCCAAAGGCGCGCTGAGTTATTTTGGTACATTGAACTTAATACGTTTATAGTTTTTGTCGATATCGCATATCCGTAGGGCTTATAAAACAAGTGAGTAGGTGCAAGAGTTTGTCTGTGACTGCAAAAATGTTCGGTTTCAACGCATTTTGTCATGATTCTAACGAAATTACAATTAATTGATTTAAATTTTTAGCCCAGATCCACTTTTGGGGGCGTGGCCTGTACAAATAATATATGAATTCAGGACAAAAAAAATTAAGATTTGGTGTTACACCGTATATAGGGTCGGGTATATAGAAGTTTGTGATAGACGAACTCTTGCACTTCTTTTTCAATAAGATCACTTGTTTTTCAATAAGATTGGGCAGTTTTCCGTAGTCTGCTCTTCCGATTATGTTTATTGCTGGCGGAGGGCGAATTTTCAATTGTGGTTTAGCCTTGTTTGATACAGAAGGCTTATCTTCTTCTTGTGATTTAGCCTTGTTTGAGCAAGAGGGCTTATCTTCTTTTTGCATAACTTCGGGAGAGGAATCCGCCTTACGCGTTTTGCTAGACCTTTTCTTTAAAACTGAATAGGTCTCAAGTGCAAGCTCGTCCTCGTCCGTAAAGTATTCGCTTGCTGGTCGGTTCGGTGTTACACACTCTTCCGTTACCTCACAGTCTTTCGTTATCCTCGTTTTCTTTTCGCAAAGAGTCAACTTCCATTTTAAGATCGTGGAAGAGTCGCTACATTTCAGTAAGCTTAGCTCGGAGCTCATTGTTTTCCATTTCTAAGCTTTTAATTTTCACTGAGTCCTGGTTAACCGGTGGACTGCTTTTCCCGGACATGTTCGATCTAGATGGTGGTGATCGATTAAGTTTTGTCCTTTCCTTAAGAGGATTTATAAGCAATAAAAGGCTCTCAACAGAACCCATAGAGCCTGCCTCCAGAGAGGTTGGATTTTACAGCATAGCTGGGCTGCCAGCTGGGGTAATTATATCTTTCGTTTTGTTCATAGCCATTTTTTTTAACTTGTCGTTTTTATGAGAAATGGGTAAGTCACTTCTATTTCCATTTTTTAATTCAGCCGCCTCCTTGGAGCCAGACACCGACCAGTGAGCCGCACAATGTGTGGCAGACGATTCTGGATTTTTATCAAATCTTCAGATTAATTTATAAGGTTAAACTTTGCTATCAAATGTTGCCCAGAATGGTATGTTGTTACTCCCAGAGGAAGCACGCACAATTGGCGGCGATTATGATGACGATGGGTGATGATTCCAACGGTTGCTACTCACATTCGCAAGCGGAGCTGATGTTGAAGTGTTGTTGTTGAAGTGCTGCTGTAATCTCTAATTCGGTGTTTGGATTTTGTTTGGGGAAGTAGTGGGAACTCGCAAAGACAGAGAATTGTAATTATGTAGTTTTTATTCATAATAATGGCAAAGATACTGTGAATCTGTCGGAGTAACAGACGAGGCCTCGAGGCCACACAAAATCCTTTCAAAAGAGGCGTGCGCTCCCAGACCTTAGGAAAAATTATGGAACCAGGGCTGAGAGGAGATAAGTGTTTTTATTGACAGGAAGTAACAACGGTGGGCAACTCAGTCCTTCAAGCCGCACAAATATGCGGTACCGGATGACATTCTCCCGTTCTTGCTACAAAGAGCACCGAAGTTAACAATTTGAAATTTGATAAGAGTTCCCAGACACAGTCTAAGAATAGGACATATTCCTTCAGCTTGGAGGGAAGCAAATGTGATTTTTATACCACCTAAAGCTGGAAAACAGGGACATACAGCATCGAAGGACTTCAGACCCAAAAGTCTCTCTTCCTTTATGCTAAGAACCCTGGAACAACTACTTGAACTTCACATTAGGACTAGCAGCATTGCCTTTCTTATGGCATCGCAGCATGCATAAATGAAGGGAAAATCCACAGAAACCGCCTTGCATGAGGTGGCAGGTAAAATAGACACGAGTCTACACTGTAATGAGTTTGCAATTGCTGCCTTCCTCGATATTGAAGGGGCCTTCAATAACGTGGAGCGTAGTGCCATTGAAAGTGTTCTAGTAAACGCTAACATTGATCAGGGCAATTTAAACTGGATTTGCTTCATGCAAGTAGAAAAATTAACTGCTCAATTGGGTATACGTAATCGAGGAACATCCCAAGAAATTAAGTGTAATGGGCATCAGTGCCACGGCATACGCAGATGACGTGAAAGTAATGGTGCAGGGAAAGTACTTAAATATCTTAAGTGAAATCATGGAGGTAACTCTGAACGCGATCAGCACCTGGACCAGAAGCTATGGTCTCAGTGTCAACCGTTCAAAAACGGAATTGGTTCTTCTTACCAAAAAGTACAAGAGACCGTACTTTAAACTCCTAAAATAAAATGGAGTGTAACTTTCCCTTTCGGATAGCGCGAAGTATCTGGGTGTAATTTTTGACAAAAAGCTGAATCGGAATCTTAACGTAGGGGAAGGAATCAAGGAGGCATATAATACTCTTTTTATTTGCAAAAGAGCTGTGAGGAAAGCTTGGGGCTTAACACCTGCTATGGTTCACTGGTTTGGGTCTTAACATCACTTTGAATACTGTGATGTTAAGACCCATACTTACTTACGGTACCTTGGTTTGGTGGAAAGCAATAAACAGAAAAACAATTTATGGAAAATTTTCAGCGGTCCCAAGAACGGCTTGTACCAGATGCCAGATGCGCTCCGTACTACGCCTACGGAAGCTTTGAACACTCCGCTGAACCTAACACTGCATAATCTAAAATTTAAAAAAAAATCCTGATAAAAGTGCGCTTCAGCTCACTAAATTAAACAATTTCAAGAGTAGTAGCTACGGACACGGTACGATCCTGTTAGAGCTACTGCCAGGCAGTCCAACTCTTACGGTTGCAGTTCCCTCTCTGGTCGACTTCGACACACCGTATGATATCATTTATCCAGTGAGGGAGGACTAAGAAAAAAATGCAATTGTCAGGCCTAATGGAATTGATGGTTCAATGGTTCAATGAAACAGATCTGTTCAATGGAACAGATGATTCAAAAACAGCGAAGGAACAAGTTCCGGTATCTTCTCAAAGGACCCGGAACTAAAAGTATCCTTAAAACTACTGGATACAAGCAGTGTCTTTCCATCAGGGGTTCTGGGTGTACTTGTACTGTAAACGGCAGAGATATCGCCATTTACATCGATAGCCAGGCTACGCTTAAGGCAATGGAATCGATCAATATGAAATCTGATACGGTCGTGCGTGGGCTGTCGCACAATGCTTAATCCATTTTGAAGGCAGAACCGGGTGAGACTGTGCTGGCTGCCAGGACACTTTGGCATAAAGAGGAATGGACAGGCTGACGAGCTTGCAAGAAGAGGAGGGCTCCTGAGAAATAGTGAGGTTTTTAACATCAAACCACCCCTCTGCGTAGTACTATTGAGGAGAAAATTAAAGAACCTTAACATTCTCCCTGCGGAAACACGCAAAGATACTCAGGCTTCCTAACACGGATATTTGTCGCTTCTGCAGTGTTCTGCAGGCGATATATCACACATACTGTGCGAATGCGAGGCAATTTCGCGTGTGCGCATATTTCTTCGAAAGCTTAGAGTAAGTTAACGACAGGGAAATTTGTTGTTACACCAAGAAAAATCTTAAGGTTGTTTTTCCTTTTGAATGTTAAGTTCAACTCGTTCCCCAGGGATCGCGATTGGCCCGTTTTGGTGCCTAGTGTCTATGTGGTCCTTGTGCCTAGTGTCTATGTGGTCCTTTTCACCGCAACCCTGTTTAACCTAATCTAACCTATTCATAATAATAGGTATGCGATAAGCCTATAATGAAATACTTAATATTGAAATTGAGATATTAATCATTCTCGTCACCAGAATAAATATAATTTAATCGAAGAAAAGTAGATGTTGATTAGTTTGGTTAGACGATTCAACCGACAACCTATTTAGAGTCTCACTATTAACGTATGATCGATTCGAAAGTGAGCGCTTCAACTTCGCGGTGTTCAAGAATCAAAAGTAGTTTTATCTCTACAAATTGTGGAGCCATATGTTCAAGGCATTGCAATTTTTATACCCGCCCCAGGGTATATTAATTTTAATTCATAGTTTGTAACAGTGAAATAATCATCGTAGATCCCTAAGACCTTTTAGAGGTATGACCGAGACCGACAGGTGAATTGATTAAGCCACGTCCATCCGTCTGTCGGCATGTGTAAAGTTTTTAGGTCTTTAAGATTGAGCTAGAAACTGAAGATTGCAGTGTATTTAAGTAATCATTTTGTACAGACAATTTATAAAATTTGATAACTTCGGCCTACAGCCACGCCCACAATTGACTTCAATGTGAGACTACCTCTAATTCACATTTTATTTCAAAATGCCTTTTGGTAAAGTTATACAAGGCGTAGGAATTCAAATTTTGGTGCAAACAATAAGGGCTAGAGAAAATTAATTAGGAAAAATTTGGTTGCCCATACCATCTCTAAAAACCTGACTTCTCGGAAAATTCATTCTAAATTGAAAAAAAATTATAGGAAAATAGTAAAGATATTACCCATTGCGTAATTAAATACGCACAAAGTACTGAGCTCCGCCCACTTTTAGGGGGGCGTTTATAACGAAAACAGTATTTTAAGCAATAATTTTCGCTTGCAATAATAGTTAACGGATTCTTTCATGTTCTTAAAGAGATTAGAATTAATTGATTTTAATTTTAAGCCCAAACCCATTTCTAGGGGCGTGGCCAATACAAATAATTGACATAATAAACGTTTAAATTTGATGTTACATGGTATATAGGTTCGAGTATTTAAGAGTTCGTTACTTAACTACTTGTTTTCTAGTGACTTCAAAATTTCTTAATTCCTTCACCTGAAATAAATATGTGGAGAGATTCATCATCTTTCTGGGGTTTAGTCGGCCAAATTTCGAGCGCGATTTACTAGATGCAGCAAATGTGCTGCTATTGCAAAACATTTTAAGAATTTGCTTTTCATACGGAGGGTGTTGGCGAGTAGAGTACCCGAAGCTCGACTGTCATGCGAAGCAGTACAAGTGTAAACATTTTTGAAATCCGCCTACAGACACGCCCACAATTGGTCTAAATGTGCAACTACCTCCATAGATTTCAAAACTGTAAGACGTTCTAAAAGGCTGAAATTTGACATTTAGTATCTCCTAATGTATGTAAGAAACAAAAAAGAAAAAAAAAATTTTGAAACCTCCTCCAGTGGGTGTGGTATCTATTTTAAGGGTAAATTTTCAAATGCAGTTTACTCAAAACTTTTAATCCAAATTGAAAAAAGTTCGCTTAATATTTTCTATAGAAAACGCTTAGTTCTACATTTTGTTTGTGCAAGATTTTGGGTCACGCCCCCATTTGGAGGCAGAATTGAAGAAAAACCTAAAATTTTCCAGAAAAACGGAATTTTGACTGGCCTTGAGCTTAATTTAGGAAAACATGAAACAAAAACAATTACAGGTTATGTGAACAAGTTTGCATTCCAGATTTTGTTCATATAAAAATTTTAGGGGTCGATTTTTCAAAAATATTGACTTTGAACCAAAAAATTGCATTTTATACGTACATTTAAGCGTAACTTGGAAATATCTGCGTTATAACTGATGGTTTGTAATAAGGGGCGGTTGGACCCCGCCCCATTTAAAGGCTTGCATATCAAAAAATAACAATAACATCAGCATTTTACAATGTGGGATAGGATGGGGTATTCAACGGTCCGCTTTACGAACTGTAACTTCTGCGTACACACTGTAGCTTTTATTCACTGATTTTTATACCCCATCCCATAGGATAGGAGGTATATTAAGTTTGATTCATAGTTTGTAAAATAGAGAAATAATCACCGTAGACCCCCAAGACCTTAAGGGCATATGATCGAGACCGAATTGAAAGTCGGTAGTTTTTAGGCCTTAAACTTTGAGCTAGGAACTTGAAACTTGATATCTATTCCTTCAAGGTGCCAACATTTTTGAAATCCGCCCACTGACACGCCTACTTTACTTAATAGCATGAAAAATCAAAGTTGTCGTAGGAAGCTGAATTTTGGTATGCGATATCCTCGCTTAAGTATATGGTGATTGGCATTTAAGAAAAAAGGGAAAATCGCCCCCTTGTAGGCGTGGTCATATTTAATATGCATTCTAATAAACGATTTTTATTTGATTATTTGCTTTAAGTCCAAAAAACTTGCACTATAAAATCTTCATATATGTACGTAAGCTATCAACTCAAATGAATAAATTTTTGCCACGCCCACCTTAGGGGCGTTTTTAAATAAAGAAAAACAATTTTTAAAAATAACTGCGATCAACACGTGTATCCCACATCCGATAAAAAATATGATAAAAAAAAATTATGTTATTGAAAAGGGGTTGGTGCCACGCCTCTTTTTTAAGTAACAGATTCTTAACTGACAAATATTAACACAATTAAAGTTAATAGTAACTGAAATTTAACAACCAAGATTTTTGACGCATTTTGGAACTTGACAGTTGTCAATCGGGATGGGGTATCCAACGATACACCTAGGTGAATTGTAACCCTCCCACTAGTTTTTTTAATAATCTACTTTAATATCTGAGTGACAAATTACGTTTTGAAATAGTTAAAGGAAACGAGATTTACACCAAATAATATGATCATAAGTCAAATTTTGAACTAAAGGGTGATTTTTTAGCTGGTTTGGTTTTGGCAGCACTGGTTTTGACAGCTGACGTGTGTTAAGTACCTTGTGTCACTGTCAAACAGCTTCAGTTTGGTTTGCAATTTAACCATGGATCGTCTTACAAATAAACAACGCTTGCAAATTATTGAATTTTACTATCAAAATTCGTGCTCGGTTCGAAATGTTCATCGCGCGCTGCTTCCATTTTATGGTCGGCATTCTCGACCTTCTGAGCAGTCTATTCGGAAGATTGTGACCAAATTTCGCACCAAATTTACTTTGTTGGACATTAAACCACCAACACGCATGATATGTGGTTTCAACAAGCCGGTGCCACATGCCACACAGCACGCGAAACAATGGCGCAATTGCGAGGCGAGTTTGGTGAACAGTTAATTTCACGTTTCGGGCCGGTCAATTGGCCGCCTAGATCGTGCGATTTGACACCATTAGATTATTTTTTGTGGGGGTATGTCAAGGCTAATGTCTATAGGGACAAGCCCGCTTCGATTGACGCACTGGAAGCCAACATCCATGCATTCATTCGTGAGATACCGGTCGATATGTGTGAAAGAGTATGCCAAAATTGGACTCAGCGGATGGGCTACTTGAGACGCAGCCGCGGTCAACATTTGCATGAAATTATCTTTAAACATTAAATTGCAAGGTTCAAACTATCGATTCAAATAAATATTTCATTAATTTTTTCGAATTTTTTGTGTTTTTTTTTTTTAAAAAGTTCTCAACCTCTTAAAAAATCACCCTTTAGTTCTTTTGGAAACTATAAAAATGCTCGCTAAGTAACACTAAGCTAAGGCCCAGAAATAGTAGGTCATAAACATTTAACTAGAACATAGCTTATAACACTATATAAGCTCAATATTCACAATGCTTCATTTTGATTAAATATAGCTCTTTGTTTATTGGACACCACACAGTGTGTATTATGCGATAAAAAAATATTTTCTCTCGTCTTATCACCACAGAAATTATTTTCAAAAATCAGAGAGAATTGAGGAAACCTCTCTTAATTTGGAAGAGCATCTGAAAATCCTTCCTTATTTTGAAAAAATATATTATGTAGCAATAAAAGGAGAAGGATATTTCTTTATCGCATGATAAACACTGTGTGGTGTCCTATACACAAAAGCTTGATCCTAGAGCTTGTTGGGAACGTTATTCTGTCGTGGTGTTGGCCTTGAAGTGGGAGTCGAACGACGAATGGGCCAGTTTTTTTGCAAAAACATTCTTTAAAAGGGAATGTTTTTAATGAAGCGTTGGTTTAAGGAGAAAAAAATTCAGGTTTTTCGGGAAGCTTTTCGGAACACGTAGAGAGATCTAGATCTTACAAGAAGCAAAAAAAAATCAAGTTACTAAAAAGTAGTAAAAAAAAAATTACTTCTTCATGGATAATATAGTGAAGAGATACCACAATCTAGTTTGTCTCTTATTATAATTCCACTTAAACAGTCTGTCCTTGGAAATAACCTCTAATAATTGTTTTGTTTTCAGATTACTTATAAGTTTCTTGTGTCAGTAGAAGCCTTAAACCAATAAGGCAAATAAATTATGAATATTTCCTTCCTATTTTAAAAAATAAAACCATAAAACATTTTTTCCATTAAACGTGTTCGTTTCTTATTATCTTTCCACCACTGTATTATGTTGTAGCCAAAGGAGTGTTTGCATTGGGGGATTACCCACGTAGCAAGAGTAGCAAATGCTACGGGCCCCGCGCATTTGGGGGCCCCGCGCACAAACGCTTTCTGACCGCTAAAAGTATATATGTATGTATTTAGATCGAAGCGTTATTTTTATTTTTTTTTTTCAAATGAATGTGCGTGTACAATATTTACCATGAAATAAGCTCATTAGAATGTTCAACTATAGTTTAAACTTTTTATTACATTTCTAAAAGTGAGCGCTGGTCACACCACAAGTAATGTTTTGCTCCGCGCTACACGCAAAATGAGTTGGCACTACTGCGAAACTAATAGGGGAATTCCCTTATAGCTATTGCAGGCAACCAACTTATTATACTCACAAAAAAATATATTTGTCGTTGTCTTATTTCTTTCTTTTTTGACATTGTCTAAGATGAAAAGAAATAAACAAGTATAAGGAGTAAGTGCAAGAGTTCGTCTGTAAAAAACTTCTATATACCCGACCCTATATACCGTGTAACACCAAGTCTTAAATTTTTTGTCCCGAGTTCATATATAATTTGTATAGGCCACGCCTCCAAAAGCGTTAAAACCGTAAATTATATCGGAAAAAAACAGTTTAAAGAAGAAGTACAGTCCTTCAGATCAAGTTTGAAAATTAGCAGAATCCGCCCACATACACGCCTACTACAGGCCTGTTTGTGCGACCATCTCTTATTTCAAAAAATACTTTTTCCAAATTTTAGGTATGTTACAATAGAGCTAGCGCATTAATTTTTGCCTTGTGATTATCGATTTCGATAGATCCGGCTACTTTGAAGAAGCCAAAAAAGCTGGGCCTTTTCATTGACCACGCCCACTTTTTTAAGGGATTTTAGCTTAAAATGACTGTTGTTCAATAAATATATATGAAATTTGACTAAAAATTATATAACAAAAGTTGTATATATTACCATTTTCTAACTTTTATGTATATGTTGTATGTGCCTCCGCCCACTTTTGGGCGTGGCGTTAAAAAAAGTGATTTTTAGTTTAAAAGGCGGAGTTTAAGGCCCAAATGTATGCAACCACCAAAGCATTCAAGAGTTATATTGTATATCCCGCCCACTGTTTGGAGGTGTGGCACGTTTTTTTTTTGTATGGTCGGGTATTTTGCAATCCGTCGTAGATGGACTGAAGCTTTTGCCTACGCACTGTTGCACTTCCCACTTGTTGTTACATATTTTTTTTAGATTTTGAGTTCACTTTCCGAGAAATCGGGTTTTTAAAGATTTAACATGATAAAAGTGGGCATGGTCGATATTGTAGGCGGTTCAATTTTCGCCTTCTCAAAGGTCTTGGGCCAATATTGCTCAGTACTCAAAATTTTAGTAACTCAAAATTTTAGTTCCTATGACTAGTCTAACTTGAGCAAAAGGCATTTTGAAAGAAAATGTGTAATAGAGGTTGTCTCACATTGAAGCCAATAGTGGGCTTGGCCGTTGACGGACTAAGCCAATTTTCACACTTTGTCTGTGCAACAGAAGAACCAAGCCGTCTCTAGGTTAATTCTGAAGACCTAAAACCTTCATACATACAGACGGACGGACATGGCTAAATCGATTCACCTGTCGGTTTCGATCATATCACGAAAATGTTTTAAGGGTCTACGGTGATTATTTCACTGTGTTACAAACTATGCATTAAAAAAAATATACCATCGGTCGGGTATAAGAACACCAAAGTCACGTGTTGGAAAATATTTACATGTTTTTGTCCGTTTAGGAATGCGGTTAATAAATATCTGGTTGCTTACATACATAAATAGCAAATAAAAAAAAAATAATAATAAAACAAAAATATTGACCTATGCCTGATTTCGGAAACACACTTTAAGAAGGGATCCGGACCCAAAATTAGAGGTTACATCGACT
Source organism: Neoascia interrupta (assembly GCA_947623515.1). NCBI lineage: Eukaryota > Metazoa > Arthropoda > Insecta > Diptera > Syrphidae > Neoascia > Neoascia interrupta. Next base: position 104,823,262 of record OX392463.1, on the reverse strand, counting down.
ACCACGCGCATCATCCATCAGAAAATTCGAGAGGAATCCATCAGAAAATTCTCTACATTAAATGCTGCATTAAGCATTACAAAAACGAAGAAATTGAGCTTGACTCTATGCAAATAACTTCAGTATCGGTAAAAATAGGTCACCTAGATTATAATATTGCCTCGAGTTATTTTCCTTCACAGTATAGGCTAGCGGACGACGATCTTACTCCCCTCTTTGACTTACTTGGGTCGAATTTTATCATCGGCGGGGACTTTAATGCGAAAAACACCTTTTGGGGATCACGGTGCAATTCAACAAGAGGTAGAGTACTCTTCAAAGCTAGCATGAAACGTGGCGTGGTTTTCCTTTCGACGGGAAAGCCAACGTATTGGCCAACCGACAGAAACAAAGTACCTGAACTTGTCGACTTCTTTATCGCAAAAGGGGTTCCTCGCCACCTCACAAATGTAGAAGAAGGGTATGATCTCTGTTCGGATCACTCGGCAGTCGTTTTGAAAATCGGCGGAAGTCTAGCAAAAAATGAGAGAGCGCCTAGGTTAACTAATAACAACACCGACTGGGATGGCTTTAAGAAATACTGCAAAGAAAACGTATCTCTACATGTACCACTTACAACCCCTTTAGAAATAGAAGACGAAGTCGATAAACTGGTAAGAACTATTCAAGACGCTGCTTGGAACAATACTTCTTTCCGGAAGACTGGAGTAAGGAAAAGCGGATCAATTTACCCGCACGAAATTGAAGAGCTCATACGCGAAAAGAGAAAGGCTCGAAAGAGGTGGCATTTGTCTCGAGCTCCTCCTGATAAAACCATTCTGAATGGGCTATCTAACAAATTAAAGCACTTACTTCAAGATTTTAAAAGTCGCGAGACTACCAACTACCTCGAAAACTTGACTGCCGATAGAGGGTCAAACTATTTACTTTGGAAAGCCGTGAAGTCCATTAAAAAGCCCATAGTACACTCGGCGCCAATAGGAAAAGATAACGGTGAATGGGTAAAAGGCGACAAAGAGAAAGCAGATGTATTTGCAGAACATCTAGAAGAAACATTCAAACCGTTTGACGGGGAGCCGTTGGTTGACGATCTGTATCGCAATGCGGAACTAGACAATTATCGAATGAAAACCGTGACACTGTCTGAACTTCGTCAAATAATCCGAAATTTGAAGAATAACAAAGCTCCAGGCTACGACCTCATTACTGGGGAAATTTTGAAGGAGCTACCGAAAAGAGCGTTAGTCAAGCTTCTCTACATCATAAACGCATCAATGAGAATTTCATACGTTCCACGGCAATGGAAAGTCGCAGAGGTAATAATGGTTCCGAAACCAGGGAAATGCCCGAACGACAAAAAATCATATAGACCGATTTCGCTTCTGCCGATTATATCTAAAGTCTTCGAGAAACTTGTGCTCAAACGACTGCAACCAATAATTGAAGAAAGACGATTGATTCCGGATCACCAATTCGGCTTTAGGGTCAAACATTCAACAATTGACCAGGTCTATCGAATAACAAATGAAATTTAGAAAGCCTTAGAAGCGAAAATTATATGTTCTACTGCTTTTCTTGACGTATCCCAAGCCTTTGATAAAGTTTGGCACGAAGGCCTAAAATATAAGCTACGGAAAGTTTTGCCGGAAAAAATGTATGAACTCTTAGAGTCTTATCTTGACAACAGATTATTTCGAGTGAGATACGGGAGCGAATACTCAGAATTCAAAGAAATACAAGCCGGCGTTCCACAAGGTAGCGTCCTCGGTTCAACACTGTTTTCACTTTTTACGAGAGATGTACCTCAAGTAGAGACAACGACTGTAGCCACGTTCGCTGACGACACGGCTATCCTCGCTACGGATAAGACAGTCGAACTATCAACGGGAAAACTCCAACGCGCTTTGAATAAAATATGCGAATAGACAAAGGCCTGGCGAATCCTCCTAAATGAGACAAAATCAACGCATGTAAATTTTACTTACAAGAGGGTAATCAACTTACCTCTATTTATAAACTCGGTACAAATTCCGTACGCAAACGAGGCGAAATATTTAGGCATGACCCTAGACGCAAAACTTAAGTGGAAGCCACACGTTAAAAAGAAACGCGATGAACTTCAAATCAAGCTACGAGAACTGAATTGGCTTATCGGACGTTATTCGAAACTAAGCGTATATAACAAACTGCTATTGTATAAGCAAGTTCTAAAACCATCTTGGACGTACGGTATACAACTTTGGGGTTGTACCAAACCAAGCAACATATCTATTTTAGAAACTTTTCAGAATAAGACACTAAGAGCAATCGTAAATGCTCCGTGGTATATAAGAAATAGCGATTTACATCGAGATCTAGGCATCGCAACCGTGACCGACGAAGTAAGAAACTTTGCTCGCAAACTTCACACTCGCCTTCACGGCCATTGCAACCACGAAATAATCCGAACTCTGGATCAGACAAATCTTGCACGCTGACTAGAGGAAGAGGAAACCGCACATAATGACGGTATTGCAGGTGCTTTCGTTGGAAGGTAGCCTGCCAAACGCGATTTCTATACAGAAGCTTGAACTACTTGTTAAGGAAACTTAGTCGTAGTCTTACAAATATTGGGAGGTTTTTTAGTGAGTAAGAATCTCGCACTACTATGAGCACGCGCGTTCGATTCTCATAGTGCCTATGAAGGTTTTTACCTACCCACGGAAAAAAAAACATACATAAATAGGATGTGAAAACTTAAATACGCGAGTGAATGTAACTTATTAATTTGTCTTATGACAGAGAAGTGAACATTTTTCCTCGTCTTTGTTCTGTCGTGCAACTGACTTCAGTATTTATTTACCAATTTCCTAACTTAATAGAAGAGTGCTTCAGGACGTAGCATTAATGCATGTAGTATTAAGGTAAAGGTATGAAATATTCTGAATGGGAAGAAGTCGATCTGAATAGTAATATATCGAGGGCTTATGGGGAAAAACCGCTATCCCACATCGAAAAAAAATGCAAATTGTGCAGGGGGATGTTTAAACTGATTAATAAATGCATCAAAAGCGGCTTTAATACAACCATCTCATTTTAGTTAATTGATTAAAGTCAAGCTTTTTTTAAAATAAAGCAACAACATCTTTAAGGTCTAAATAAAATGTTGTGTGGGTTAGCGGTTTTTGAATGAAAGATGATTGTGGGTTAGCGTATTCTAATGAACGAGTTAGGGAAAAAAAACAGGTGTCTTGGTTAAAAAAAATATCTTTAATATTTCTTTTATTAGTTTATAATTAATAAAAAATAACTACAGCTAAGCAAAAAAATACAAAGTTCTCACAACTGGTTCAAAATAACTTCAGTTAACCAAACAAATTCATAGTTTAAAAATTACAAAAGACATTACAAACAAAAGCTAGGGAAATATGAACATCAAGTCCATTAATCTTTCTGACTATGTTCCAAATTATCATAGAACGAATGGTATTCAGAGGGAATTACGGATTTTAAATTTTGAAGGTGTGTCCATTTCGCGAATGATATTTTAAGTCGGGATGAGTGAAGCGGTTCTGGATCAATACCTTTCTTAATCTTTTTAATTCTTCCTGGCAAATCCTGATATTCGTTATCAAAATCTGTTTTATATTTTACGGCGCCGTAAGGGAAGTACTTTAGAGCTCTAAGTTGGTTCACGGTTGGGTCATGTTTGGATCGGCCAGGTCTTATACTTCCAAATCTTATTATATTCGAGTCAGCGTAGTTTTTAAAAAACGTATGCTTTAGGTACTCTACTTCGTATGGTAGCTTTTTTTTAACACCACCAATATCAACAATTTTTCTGGCGTCGGCTGTAATCTGCACATAGTCATATGGCACAAAAATTGAGCGCTGTTTAAGCCGGGCTTCAATTTTGGCATGTGCGCTATCACATTCCATTTGAGTGTGGCCCTTCTCCAGATATTTTTGCTCAATTTCCTTATCGTGGGTAGTGGCAAAATCGGAAAGAGCATTAGAGAGGTAGTGGTTTCTATTTTGATAACCACATCCATCTGAATAAATTGTTATTGGTAATGAATCACCTAAGCAATATTTTGTCAAATGGTGTATTATGCACGTTATAAATGACGACGCTGAAAGATCTCCTTCACTTTCGTTCCACCAATAGCTTGTACATTCATGAGTTGCGAGATTAAAAATTGTAAAATTGTGCACCTGCAATCTCTGTTTGTAATATATGGCAGATGCATTTATATCAGGGGATAGCTTAACTGCCTGCATATCCATCGTAAATATGTGCCTCTTTCCGTTTTGAGCTTCGAGCTTGTCATTTTCTTTTTCATTTCTGGCTCTATCCTTGTTTTTAACATGCAGGTTGTAAATGGCTTCAGGAATTTGACGCGCTTCATGGTAACCAACGCAGGTGTCGCACCTGTCCTTGCGGGGAAAAAATATTGATAAATTTTTATCAGCAAATACTTTGGAAAATTTGAATATTGATAAGGCTTCTTGATTTTCTTTGGCACACAATTCTTTGTAGTGACCAAAGAGTTCACTTTTGCTGCGGAATGACATTTCAATGTATATTTTCGTCAAATCCTTGCGACAATAATGGCTTTGGGTTTTCGGCAAATTTTCAAAAAATGCGATCAAGAACTTATTTTTTTCACTAACGCTTGCATGGCTAGCAACGCGAGTTAATTCCGAAGACCTCCTTTTTTGTATTGGAATACCGTGAGATTGAAACTCTACCCAAGAACGAACCATGTCAATCTTCATTCCTAAGGTATTGAGGAACATTTGTCGGCAAACTTGAACGTTTGACTCTCTTAATTTGAGGAAATACTGATAGGTTCCTTGTTTTCTTGAATCTGTCCCAGCATAGCAACGTTTCTTATCACCATAGTGCACTAAACTTGCTACATAAACCCTTTTAGCTTCCCAATTCAGTTGCCAAAAATTTGAGAAAATGCAGTGCCTTTGGGTTTCATCAAAGTCGCTACAAAATCTTTTTGAGGATCTCAGGCATTGTGGAGAGGAACAAGAAGGCCCCATCTTTCGAGCAGGTCTAGAAATATTTTGCTGAATTTTAAGTGATGTTTTGTTCTGCCTATATCCAGTATAGTTTTCGCCTTTCATTCGTTTTTGTTGATTTTGCGATCTTGAATGCGAATTAGCTGCAAAACTACGTTTTGATCTTTTTCGAGTAACACAAATTATTTCCTCATTTTGACAGTCGACTTCATCACTAATCAAATTATTTGCAATAAGACCTACCTCAGCATCATGCTCCAATGCCTCGTTTTCGATCACTCCATTTTCATAAAAGTGCTCACCGTGGTTGTCATTAGAAATGTTAAACGCATTATCGCAGGACGCATTGTTGACGATTGCATCTTGCCAGATTAAATTCGTTTCCTTAGAATTTGATGGAATATTGAGCTCGTAAATCAGCCCTATTTCAAGATTTTGCACGCTCGCATCTAACACTTTTGATGTACCTTTCCCTTGATTTCTTGCCAAAGCTAGTTGGACCATTTTTTTGCCTCGCTCACACATAATTAACTTCATTAAAGAAGAAACTAAATTAGTATAAAAATAAAAAATCATGAAGATCTATTTGGAGAAATTACCAGCAAAATACTCTATCCCACACAAGCAAATGTTTAAAATAACCGCTATCCGCAATACCTTTGAAATAGCTAAAATTAAGAATAAATTGCATTTATTGATTTAAGAACATGGCATATTCCATTGCAGTACTTACTTATTTATCAGTTACCAACAATAAACAACTTAATTAACTTCTCTAATAAGTATTGGGTTTGAATAACTTGAGACAACGCTTCGTGTCAACTGTTTTTGATAGAAATAGTGTGGGATAGGGGTTTTTGCATTTGGCATTCAGCGCACGGTGATAGAGATTTTTAAAAAATTCAAAAACTGAACAGTATCTGGTGCTCTAATTTGATTCAAATTTTTGAGAATTATAGCGGTTAAAAAATAGCATACATCTGAATAAAAAAAAAAAACAACAGAAAATGTGGGATAGCGGTTTTTCACCATATGCCCTCGATATATAAATTTGCTCAAACTAAATGCAGAAAAGTTTGTTTGTATCTAATGGTTTTCTTTTACTAAATACCACTAACTTGATAACCTAAAGCAATCCAAGGGCCCCTTAATAGAATTTGCTACGGCCCCCGCGCTAGCTTAAGCCGGCACAGAGTGTTTGGCAATGTTGAAGCAGCTTTGGTAGGCGGATTACAATCTGTAGTCTTCTTGGCTTCATGTGAAATGGCAGCTGTATTACTTTGAAGACTTTCCGTCAGCACTCCTTTTATTTAAAATTGTAATAATTTGTTGATGTACTTTTCTTAAAAACGGACTTTTTTTTTGGTTTCTATCCTTGGATTCTATCCTTAGTAAAGCTAAAAAGCAGTCGAAATCCATGTTTTTCTGGAAATGGAGGCTTTTAAGACGTCTTACAGCTTTGAAAACTCTGGAGATAGTTGCACAATTGCACCGATTGTGGGCGTGTCTGCAGGCGGATTTGAAACATTTTTACACTTGTGCTGCCTCGGACAACAATAAACCTATGTACCAAATTTCAGCTTGAAATTGAAGGGCTAAAAACGTGTGACATACAGACAGACGGACGGATGGTTGGGCGGACGGACGGACATGGCTTATTCGATTCAGAATTCGGTCTCGATCATATGCCCTTAAGGTTTTGGGGGTCTACCATTATTATTTCACCTTGTTACAAACTATGTGGCAAACTCAATACGCCTCCTGTCCTATAGGATGTGGTATTAAAACGGAGGACGCTATCATCGTTCGACCCCATAGTGCATGGGGGAGTGTAGACACTATCTAACCAACTTTCGAATGAAATTTGGTTGACTTGATGAAAAGGTCAAAATCAGCCCGGTTTTATTATTTGTTTTCTTCACTCAAACAAAAACAAATGGGCTCTTCTTGGCTTTACCTTTGCGAACTTTAGGTAATGCGAAAACAAGATTTTCGTGAATTTCGGAGCAACTTCAGACTAGTAAGGAAATTTTCAAAGTAAACTAGTTATATAGTCTAAGCCCATAGTGTGCCTATAGTTTGTTCAGTAACAGCTAAATCATAGTTATACCCACTGGGTCCTTAGAATTGGAAATTAATAAATTAATTGTTTCAGAAGAAGCATATAGATACGGCTGAAATATTCTAGTGGGATCAGTAGTAGATATATTTCGGCAGTAGGAATATTTACTTTCTGCTACTATACGGTTCTGAATTCACTTTTGGAAAACGCTTTTCCCAACACTAAATAAACTTCAATTTCGTAAAATTGGATTCACAGAAATATCTTCTATCATCTTGGTGTACTGTATCAGCGTATATTGTATCAGCGTATTCGCCTTTTTTGTGAAAAGTATTTCAAAAAGTATTTAAAACTAGTGGGAGGGTTACAATCCGCCTAGGTGAATCGTTGGGTACCCCATCCCAATTGACTGTTTGTCAAGCTCTGTGTCAAAAATCTTGGTTGTTAAATTTCAGTTTCTATTAACTTTACTTATGTTAAGAATTTGTCAGTTAAGAATCTTCTTCATTGAAAAAGGGGCGTGACATACACCCCTTTTCATTAAAATAATTTTTTTTATCATATTTTTTATCGGATCGGACAGCCTACGCACATATCTGAACCTTCTATGGTGCAAGTTTTTTTGGATTTAAAGCAAATATATCAAATACGAGTGGGAAGGTTACAATCCGCTTAGGCGAATCGTTGTATACCCCATCCCAATTGACCACTTTCAAGCTCCGAATTGTGTCATAAATCTTGGTTGTTAAATTTGAGTTTCTATTAACTTCAACTGTATTTAGAATTTCTCAGTTAAAGAATCTTCTCCTTTAAAAAGGGGCGTGGCATCCACCCCTTATCAATAACATTGTTTTTATACCCCATCCCATAGGATAGGAGGTATATTAAGTTTGTCACATAGTTTGTAACACGGTGAAATAATAATGGTAGGCCCCCAAGACCCTTAGGGCATATGATCGAGACCGAATCCTGAATCGAATGAGCCATGTCCGTCCGTCCGTCCGTCTGTATGTCACATGTTTTTAGGCCTTAAATTTTGAGCTAGGTTGCTGAAACTTCGTACGTAGGGTCCACTTCATGCGAAGCAGTACAAGTGCAGTGTGTTTTGAAATCCACCCAAAGACACGCCCACAATCGGCCTAAATGTGCAACTACCTCCAGAGTTTTCAAAACTGTAAGACGTTCTAAAAGGCTGAAATTTGACATTTAGCATCTCCTAATGAATTGGCTAATTAAATTGGCTAACCTCCTCTAGTAGGCGTGGCATTTATTTTAAAGGTACATTATTAAATGCAGTTTACTCAATATTTTTGCTCCAAATTAAAAAAATTTCACTTTATATTTTCTGTACGCTTAGTTCAACATTTTGTTTATACAAGACTTTGTCCATGCCCACATTTGGAGGCAGAATTCAAGAAAAACCTAAAATTTTCCATAAAAACTTAATTTCGACTGGCCTTGAGCTTAATTTAGGAAAGCATGAAACAAAAAAAGTAGCAGGTTAGGTAAGCGAGACTTCGTTCCAGATTTTGTTCATATAAAGTTTTTAGCCACGCCCCCTTTTAGGGGTCGATTTTTCAAAAATTGAATTGAATTTGAAGCAAAAAATTGCATTTTTACGCACATTTAAGTGTAATTGGGAAATATTTGTGCAAATATCTTATAATTAATGGTTTGCAATTAGGGGCGGTTGAACCAAGCCCCTTTTCGAAGTTAGCATTACTCATAAAATGTCAAAAATAACTATGTCATCAGCATTTTACAATGTGGGATAGGATGCACTTAGGTAGCACTTACTCACTGGTTTTGTTTATATATTATATCAGAAGTTGTATACAAGTGTTGATTGCATTTTCATATCTAAAATTTGGTTTATACTTAAAAATGACCCCAAAACGGGCGTGACATAAGTTAATTCATTTTAGTTGATAGCTTTTACACGTATCTGAACATCTTATAGCGCAAGTTTTTTGGATTTAAAGAAAATTTACCGAATAAAAACTGTTTTTTAAAATGCAAATGAAATATGACCACGCCCAAAAGAGGGCGGTTTTTGCCGTTTTTTGAAATGTCAATCACAATACACTTAAGCGAGTATAACGCGTACCAAATTTCAGCCTTCTACGATGACTTTCAATTTTCATGCTATTAAGAAAAGTGGGCGTGTCAGTGGGCGGATTTTAAAAATGTTTATACTTATGCTGCTGCGGTACCAAGCAAGAACAGATTTTAAGTTTCAAGTTTCTAGCTCAAAATTTAAGGCCTAAAAACTACCGACACACGGACGGACGGACATGGCTCATTCGACTAACAATTCGGTCTCGATCATGTGCTCTTAAGGTCTTGGGAGTCTATGGTGGTCATTTGTCTATGTTACAAACTATGAATCAAACTTAAAACACATGCCTCCTATCCTATGGGATGGGGTATAAAAATAATAATTTTTTCCTCTGATGTTCCCACTGTCCTTACTTGGGGACACCGCTATAAAACCTTGATTTCTTTAGGCGTTTTTTTATTTTTCGCGAAAAATAATTTTTTTTTATAGAAGCAATGTTTTTTTGTGATTTTGCAAAAAACCAGTGTACGCTGTAAACGGACCGTTGAATACCCCATCCTATCCCACTTTGTAAAATGCTCATGTTATTGTTATTTTTTGAGGTTTTATAAGAAGTGCAACTTCGAAAAGGGGCGTGGTCCAACCGCCCCTAGGGGAAATGAAACGAAAAAGAATTTATTTTGTGTACATAACAATAAACGAGAGATAAAAAACAAAAGATAAAACGTCTTACAGCTTTGAAAGCTCTGGAGGTAGTTGCAGCATTGCACCGATGGTGCGCGTTTCTGTGGGCGGATCTGAAAAATGTTTACACTTGTTCTGCTTCGGATAACAACGAACCTATCTATTAAATTTTAGCTCCCCAGCTTAAAATTTCACGCCTGAAAACGTGTGACATAAAGACAGACAGACGGACATGTCTTATTCGATTCAGAATTCGGTCTCGATTATATGCCCTTAAGGTCTTGGGGGTCTATCATTAGTATTTCACCGTGTTACAAACTATGTGACAAACTTAATATACTTCCTATCCTTTACGACGGGATATAAGAACTAACAAAATTAGTGGAAAATTTGAAAATAAAAATTATTTCTTTAATGTAGTTAGATATCACTGAACTCACTTCACAAGATGCGTTGCAAAATCACTTTCAACTATTTCTGACTACTTATTTAGCTAATAACACGTCAATTGCTTCTTGTCAATTAAATATCGACAAGATATATATGAAAAACCCGTCATATTAAGACGTTTATAATACATTTTTAGGTGTCCTCGCTTGGGGACAGGGGTCCTGCATGGGTTAAGCCTAATTAGGAAAAAAAAAACTAGTGGGAGGGTTACAATCCGCTTAGGCGAATCGTTGGATACCCCATCCCAATTGACCACTTTTCAGCTCCGAATTGTGTCATAAATCTTGGTTGTTTAATTTCAGTTTCTATTAACTTCAACTGTATTAAGAGTTTCTCAGTTAAAGAATCTTCTCCCTTAAAAAGGGGCGTGGCATCCACCCCTTTTCAATTACATCGTTTTTTGTTTATATTTTTTATCAGTAGTGATATACACGTGTTGATTGCATTTTCACATTCCGTTTATAACGGACCGCGGTATACCCTATTCCTATTCCTATTCCTATTCTCATTTTTATTCCTATTCTCCTTTTCATTCCTATTCTCCTTTTCATTCCTATTCTCCTTTTCATTCCTATTCTCCTTTTCATTCCTATGCTCCTTTTCATTCCTATTCTCCTTTTCATTCCTATTCTCCTTTTCATTCTTCCTATTTTCCTTTTCATTCCTATTCTCCTTTCCATTCGTTTATTTTCTTGTTTTCCATCCCCTTCCAGTAACCATTTATGTATCATTTTAAATAGAAAAAAATCCTTCCTTTTAAGTGTTTGTTCTTTTTTTTTTTTAAAAGGGGCGTGGCATGTCCAGCCCCTTTAACCGAAAATAAATATTAGTATAGAAATATCCAAGTTTGCGGCTAAAATGTACGCAAAGCCGTAATTTTTTGGTTCAAATTCAATAATTTTGTGAAATTGAACTCTACAGGTCGGCGTGGCCGAAAACTTTGTATGAAAGAGATCTGAAATAGTATCCGGTGTTCCTTATGTGAAGAAACGAAACCTAGTATAGAACCCGGTAAAGCTAAATTTGCAAAAATGTGGACGGACATGGCTCATTCGACTCAGAATTCGGTCTCGATCATATGCCCTTAAGGTCTTGGAGGTCTATCGTCATTATTTCTCTTTATTACATTTTCCATTCCATTACATTTCCATACATTTCCATACATTTCCATACATTTCCATACATTTATACCATTCCTGCGGAATAGGGTATAAAAAATTGAAATGTCGTTTAATATTTTATGTAGAAAACGCTTAGTTCTACATTTTGTTCATACAAGTTTTTGAGCCACGCCTACATTTGGAGGCAGAATTGTAGAAAAACCTAAAATTTTCCCCAAAAACCTAATTTCGACTGGCCTTAGGCCAAATTTAGGAAAGCATGAAAAAAAAATTAGCAGGTAAGGTAAATGAGACTTTATACCAGATTTCGTTCATACAAAGTTTTTAGCCACACCCACTTTCAGGGGTCTTGTATGTAAAGAAATTAAGACACCAGCATACATTGTTGAGAAGTTGGCCCTAGTTCACCTCGAGCTGTTGCGCCACTCTATTTATTTATTTTTTACTTTCAGGGGTCAATAACATCAGCATTTTACAATGTGGGATAGAATGGGGTAGTCAACGGCCTGTTATACAGACTGTAACTTCTGCGTACACACTGCAGCACTTTCTCACGGCTTAACTAAAGATATCATTTGCTTAAGCCACGCTTAAAAAAATGAGCGGAGACATATGCTTAATGTACAAAAAAGTTGTAAAATGCTACTATCAACAAATTTCATACATATTTATTGAAAAACAGCCATTTTAAGTTTAAATCGCTTCAAAAATAAAGTAGGCGTGTTTAATGGCAAGGCCAAACTTTTTGTGCTACCTCAAAGACAATTACAAGGCAATTTCATATACAACAAGTGAGTAACTGCAAGAGTTCATCTGTGACGAACTTCAACATACCCGACCCTCTTTAACAGTTTACACCGAATTGAAAATTTTTTTTGGTCTGTTTCATATACTGAATGTCAATTATTTTTATTGGCCACGCCCTCAAAAGAGAGCATAGGCTGAAAATTAACCAGTGAGTAAGTGCTACAGTGTGTACGCAGAAGTTACAGTCCGTCAAACGGACCGTTGAATACCCCATCATATCCCACATTGTAAAATGCAGATGGCATAGTTATTTTTTGACATTTTATAAGTAATGCACACTTCGAAAAAGGGCGTGGTCCAACCGCCCCTTATGACAAACTTTTACATATAAGATATGTCCACAGATATTTCCAAGTTACACTTAAATGTACGTAAAAATGCAATTTTTTGGTTCAAATTCAATATTTTTGAAAAATCGACCCCTAAAAGGGGGCGTGGCTTAAAAGTTTATATGAACGAAATCTGGACTGAAGTCTCGTTTACTCAACCTGCTACTTTTTTGTATGACGCTTTCCTAAATTAATTAAGTTTTTCTGGAAAATTTTAGGTTTTTCTTCAATTCTGCCTCCAAATGTGGTCGTGGCCCAAAGACTTGTATAGACAAAATGTGGAACTAAGCGTTTTCTATATAAAATATTTATTTTATTTTTTCAATTTCGAGCAAAAATATTGAGTAGAATGCATTTGAAAATTTACCCTTAAAATAGGGTAAACAACTCTAATTTCTAGATGTGGGCGGAGCTCAATGCTTTGTATGCAACGAACTTAGCAAATGGTAATATCTTTAATATTTGTTATAATTTTTTTTCGATCTAGAATGAATTTCCCGAGAAATCAGGTTTTCAAAGATTTTGGATGTTAAAAATGGGCATGGTCAATAGAGTGGGCAGACCGATTTTTGTGTCTAATTAAAGGCTTCTGGCCGATGTTACTCTCCTCCAAAATTTGAGTTCATATATTTTGTCTATATTGACCAAAAGGCATTTTGAAATAAAATGTAAATTTGAGATTGTCTGTCATTCAACTGTGGGCGTGGCTGTGAGCGGGTCTTCTCAATTTTCAAACTTTGTCTGTACAAAATGAGAAGCAGGCAACGCTGCAAGTTTCAGCTTCCTAGCTCAATTTTAAAGACCTCAAAACTGCATACGGACAGACGGACGGACGGACATGGCTTAATTGACTCACCTGTCGGTCTCGATCATATCTCTTAACCTTCCTGTACTCGCGCGGTTTAACAGGACACGTATACTCGCGCACGGTCTCTCAGACCGAGATTTTAGCTTGTCTGTATTTTCTTTAATATTTATATTATAGGAAGTTTTGCTGTTTGTTTTATAGAAAAAAAAATTAAATTAAACAAATAGTAAAATAAAGGAAATCTTACATCATTTGGCAGCAATAACCTTTGAAACTAGTCTCTCAAAAAATTTAAATTTTTTGGACCTAAACTCAAATAATGAAAATAAATATTTTTTTCTACTTAAACGTTCAAAAACTTATTAATTCAATAAAAACAAATAATAGCAAATATAAGAAAGTTTAAAAAATAATGCAATCTTCATACGCTTGTAAAGCGCACCAATCCAAACATATCAGAAATTCATACTCAAATCAGTACTAAATCCCTGTCCAATGAAAATGTCATGTATGCAAAATTTTGTACAAAACAAATCGCACTTAAGTAAAATAATATTTTTCACTTACCTACTAAATTCTGAAAAACAAAAAAAAATATTTCCCAAAAATTGTAACACCTATACACAGTCTGAGGGACCGAAAATTCACAAAAAAAACTACACGCCTAACTACACGTGCGCTTGCGCCCAACTAAATCATGGAGAATAGTTATTTAGGAAGGTACTATAAACTTCAAAAAGGCAGGAATAATATTTTTTAAGTATACGAAGAATTAATGATTTTTTGGTCTGAGAGACCGACGCGCGAGTATAGGTCAAAGGTCTTATGGGTCTACGGTGATTATTTCACTGTGTTACAAATTATGCATTAAAATTAATATACCCCCGGTCGGGTATAAAAAATAAGTGCGCTAGCACCATGGTAACATTGCTAAAATTTGAAAAAAAAAATATTTTATTAAATTTGATATGGTCGCACATACAGGCCTATAGTGGGCGTGTCTATGGGCGGATCCAACTAATTTTTAAATTTGATCTGAGTGAATGGAATTCCAAGCTTAAGGTCTAAAAGTTGTTTACATATACGGACGGACGGACATGGCTTAATCGAGTCTCCTACCTCGGTCCCATTCATATCTCTAAAAGGTCTTAGGGGTCTACGGTAATTATTTCACTGCGTTACAAATTATGCATTAAAATTAATATATACCCCCGGTCGGATATAAACCAGTGTAAGTACAGAGTGTACGCAGAAGTTACAGTCCGTAAAACGGACCGTTGAAAACCCCATCCTATCCCACATTGTAAAATGTATTTCATATTTCATATTTATTTATTAATCTAAAATCATTAAAGTAGAATAATAATAATATCAATCTTTAAGTTATTAATGATTATGCAATTCGGAAAAGAAAACGACAAGTAACTGGACTGAAGTCTCGTTCACCTCACCTGCTACTTTTTTGTTTCATGCTTTCCTATATTAGGCTCAAGGCCAGTCGAAATTAAGTTTTTCTGGAAAATTTAAGGTTTTTCTTCAATTCTGCCTCCAAAGAATTACGTTTTACGAGCTGTAACTTCTGCGTATACACTGTAGCACTTACTCACAGGTTTAACTATAAAAATCACTTCTTTTGAATCCACGCCCACAGAAGTGGATGGAGGCATACGCTATATAATACAAAAAAGTAAGGAAATGCTAATATCTACAACTTTTGTGGTACAATCTTTCGTCAAAATTCATATATATGTATTGAAAAAAGTCATTTTAATTTAAAATCCCTTAAAAGTGGGCGTTGTCAATCTAAAGGCCAAATTTTTTCTGCGTTACTAGCGGGTCTACGGTGATTATTTCACTAGGTTACAAACTATCAAACAGGGTAGAGTCTACAGTCATTGTATTCCGCCTTCATTATATTTTTCAGCCCTGGTCGAAAACGACCCAAACGTGGGTCTACGTAATAAATAAATGCTATTGCACTGTCCAGATGTCACATTGCCCACATTATTGTATGCAAATGGTATATTGCTTAGATTTAGATTAATTAGAGCACTATTTTTTTATACTAACAATAATAAATAGTATAATGTAAAATAAACTTCTGATTTTATTATGTCGATTACTTATATCGATTTATTATATCGAATAATTGTATTATATTGTTATTTTTATCATAAAGGAATTTATTGAATTAAATTTATTCAAATTAAAAAAAACTTAACTAAGCTAAGCTATGTTGAAACTACATAGCTTTCTGCTATCAAACAAAGACCGTTTTCCGATACAGAATGTTACGTTATCTACCCTTTATCTTAATTAAATCTTACTCACATGATGGAGAGACGACCATGAAAATGGGTAAACGGTGCGCACAACATAACAAGGAGGCGGGCTGTTCGTGATGATGGTTTATATGATTGATTACTTGGCTGAGGTGACAGTTTTCATTTCCTGTTCTGGCTTGCACTTACGGGGCTTAAGAATTTATTGCCGATTTTTCGGCGGAATTTCGATACCTCTCGTTAAATTTGTGACGACCTGTAAAGTCATCTACTCATTACATTTTCGACAATATTTACAATGGATTAATGGATTTACAACATTAAGGTTTTCAACTTAAGTGATTATTAAATCGGGGTGATAAATAAAACCTTGTAGTGAAATCAGGATGACAACGCGAATTCCCTTCCATAAATCTTTAAGAAAATTAAACATAATATTGAAAAAAGTAAAATTACAACAATTTTCAATCTTACAAAGGTGTCAGGTGCACATCGCATCGCCGCGGACCTTTTTCGGTTTTCGATTCAACTTACCTGGACCAAAGAAATTCTTTATCAAGAACTACTCCCAACATTTGACTTCATCGGATGTCGGGATAGTGACATCCTTAAGCACGAGTTGCGCC
Source organism: Neoascia interrupta (assembly GCA_947623515.1). Lineage (NCBI taxonomy): Eukaryota > Metazoa > Arthropoda > Insecta > Diptera > Syrphidae > Neoascia > Neoascia interrupta. The sequence continues at coordinate 104,807,021 of OX392463.1, read as the reverse complement.
AGAGCAGTGACGTTCCTTTTTCTTGTAAACAGAACAACTGTAGTTTTAAAGGATTCACCGATCAAGTCTAGGGATTTTTGGGCCTGAGAGCACACAATTGTTAGGTTTGAGCCGACAGAAAGAACGGCAACATCATCCGCGTAGGCTTGTGTGTAGATAGCATATCGTTTACCACCATACCTCATAAAAGGGGAGACAGAAGACTACTTAGCTGGCAGCCACTCCTTACCCCAGTTATGGCGCACTTGCCACAATCTGCCTCGGCTCTCAGCGTCCTGCGCATTAGCATTGTCCAAATCCATTGAGCTAATATTTTATCTACACCATGTGGTCTGGCTGAGTAGTGGAGCACGTACGTGCAGCTCAACCAGTCTCTCCAAGATTATCAGCAGAAAAGTGGATAGACTTATGGGTCTGAAACTTTTGGCTATGACTACCAGGTTTGGGTAAGAACACGACTTTCACCATACGTCAAACGTGGGTATGTAGCCTAGGCAAGGCTTGCAGTGAATATTTTTTCGTCCTGGGCAACAGCAGTCTTAAACAAGTAGGAAAGTGCAACAGTCCGTATGCAAAAGCTTCAATCCATCTACGACGGATTGCAAAATACCCGACCATACCATAAAGAAAACTGCCACGCTTCCAAAAAGTGGGCGGCATATAAAAATATAACTGTTGAACGCTTTATACTAGGTGGTTGCATATATTTCAGCCTAAAACACTTTTTTTAATGCCACGCCCACAAAAGTGGGCGGAGGCACATACAATATATACATAAAAGTTAGAAAATGCTAATATCTACAGCTTTTGTCATATAATTTTTTGTCAAATTTCATATATATTTATTGAAAAACAGTCATTTTAAGCTAAACACCCTTAAGAAGTGGGCGTGGTCAATGAAAAAGCTACAATTTTTTGGCTACCTTAAAGACAATTATAAGGCAATGTTACGTGCCAAAAATGATTGCGCTAGCGCCATTGTTACATTGCTAAAATTTGCAATATGTATTTTTTGGAAATAAAAAAGGGTCGCACATACAGGCCTGTAGTGGGCGTATCTGTGGGCGGATTCAGCTTATTTTCAAACTTGATCTGAAGGACTGGACTTCCAACCAACCCACAAAATTTCAGCTCTCTGCCTTAAAATTTAAGGCCTAAAAGTTGTTTACATACGGACGGACGGACGGACGGACATGGCTTAATCGATCCTCCTGTCGTTCCCATTCATATCTCTAAAAGGTCTTAGGGGTCTACGGTGATTATTTCACTGCGTAACAAACTATACATCAAACTTAATATACCCTGGGTCGGGTATAAACATGTTTCAGCATTATTGGGTAGATTTTATCTGGACCGGGTGAGTTGAAACAAGAGATTAGTCAAAAGATGCAATCGCATTTTTGATAGTCATCAGTCGCCAATCTAGATGCAATACACCTGTTAAGCCACGCCGTGTTCGTTGGTTCTAAATTGGTCACAGTTGTCGGAGGAGCTGGACGAACTTGTAAAAATACTGGTGGCGAATATCGTGAAGCAGTAGGGATTCAGCAGGGACCTCAGCTTTCCCAATTTTGTCTTCGAAGCTCAGGATACTTCAACTAACTAAGTCTCACATATATACTAATATTTTTTATTTTTTACAAGTTGTCCCCTAAGGGTGAAGCTAAGCGTCTTGTTATTACAAACAGTCTTGTTATTACAAAGTGCTCCGTGCAATTGTTTTTTTTTTTGTTTATTTTCTTTGATTTTACCTGTTAAATTTTTGTATACCTACGTTTTTGCATGCACACTGTATTTCTTCTTCTAGAATCTCTTCTCTGAAGTCTATAGTTTGTGTAATTTGTGCATGATAATTAAAAATTTTTGTGTGAAATTGAATTTTTATTCTTTCCCTGCTTAGTGGTAAGCGGTTTTTTTTTATTATATTTACTCCTCTCCCTAAAGCTTTTCAAAACTGCACTCACCTAAGTTCTTTCTAACACATACATACGTATTATTTTCTCAACTCTTATACGTTTTACCACACGCTGTTTTACACTAATTTCCAGTAAATCACTATCTCTGTCTAAAGCTTTCACTGTACCATTAAATTAAATATAGCTTATAATATACTTTCATGTCCTTGTTTTTGGCAGTGAACTTTAAGCGACTTAGTGGCGCAAAGGTAGGGTGTTAGGTTGACGAAGTTGTTATTCTCCGAAAGTCTAGGTTCGAATCCCCGCGGTTGTTTCGAAGATTTTTTTTTTATTTTTATTTTTTTTTTTTTTGTTTTTTTATTTCTTTGCGTAGTGGTTTGTTCAAAATATTTTAACTTTCGAATTATTCGTTACTAGGTCCTTTTAATACCAAAATTTTTTTTTTCTCTCGAAATGGCCTGTTCAGCCGGAAAATGTTGCGATAGCAAAATCAATGCCCCTCTATATACTTGCCATGGTCCTTGTGGTAACCACTTTCATGCTAAATGCGTTGGCTCAACTGCCGCGTTTCTTGAAAAAGTCAACTCATCTCAGCTAGCTTTCTGGTATTGTCAGCCTTGTCGTAAGATTTCCCTGTCCCAACTGTCTTTTAAATTGTCATCTTTTAAGCATGACATCAAAAAACTGTCGAAGAATTTTAATGACTTGCTTGATAGTTTTAATTCAGCTGTGACTAACGTCTCATCGTTTTCCAGTGTCAGTTATTCTACTGATGCAGCCACTGAAACAGATCCTGACCCCCTATCTTCATCTTTTAACACTCAGAAAATTGACGTCTCTACCTCGACAGAAGTTCTTCCTCTTTCTCCTTGCCTTTCTCTGTCATTACCTAATGACGATATCGCTTCCACATCGCCGGCAGCCCCTTTGACTGTGCTAAGTCCCCTTTCGGAAAACGCGAATCGCCAGACTATATCTAACATTGAGCCTAAACGTCCTAACTTGAGGACCCGTAATAAGAAATCAATCATTGAGGTCTCTTCAAACTCATCGCCTCCGTTAATTAGTAGTGCTTCTCAAGATATTACAGCCTCTGTTTCCAACTTACCCTCCAATTCTTTACAATCTGTGCCTAAGCCAAAAATAATCTTTGTTTCTAGGCTTAAAACGGAAACTACTGCTGATGAAGTTGTTCATCATCTGATTTCACAAAAAATCATCTCTACTGGTTCTATTGTAAAATGCACGAAACTCAGTAAGCAAAACAGCTTTGTGTCGTCGTTTAAATTAGTATCCCCACCCGCTCTTTTCGACTCTATTTGTAACAGCACAATCTGGCCAACTAACACTCTGGTCAAGGAATTTACATATCGATCCACAAAGGCTAAGCCACAAAGTAAACAAAACATCTTTTCAAAAAACTAAGCAGCAGGCTAAGCTGCTTCTATCAGAATGTTCGATCGATCCGTAGCAAACACAAATCGGAAGATGTATTTAAAAATTCAATGGTTTTTCCTCATGACGTCATTGTTTTGACTGAAACTTGGCTCAATGCTAGTATTACTGACGCGGAGCTCTTTAATAATGAGTTTCTAGTGCATAGGAAAGATCGTCATAAGGACGATTTGAAAGCATTGGGTGGAGGAGTTCTCACCGCTGTTCGGAAACACATTACTTCGTCGAAAGTTCCCTTCCCCTTTTCTGTCAATATGGAAATTGTATGTGTAAAACTTGATTTCAAGCCTTATTTTGTATATGTTGTAAACACATATATCGCTCCCGATAGCTCTGCTGAAATATACTCGGAGCTAGCAAAAGCCCTTGATTATATTTTCAGCCTTTCATGTTGCAATAGTACTGTTCTCCTAATTGGTGACTTTAACCTTAGTCCTCTAAAATGGGTACCTTCAGACGATAGTACGTATTTTATACCATGTGTTTCCTCTGCTCAAACGGCACTTAATAAACTAGACAATATTCTTTCCTCTGACTTACAGCAAATAAGCTGTATCAAAAATATTAATAATTCGAATTCTCGATTTAATCTTTTCATCAGACGCTGTTAGTACTGTTGCCTGTAAGTCCACATGCAACATTACTAAAATAGATACTCACCATCCACCACTGGATGTATTTCTTGACTTGAACGGTCTCATTCATGAGAATAATAATTCATATGATCGTTCATACATTTTTGATTTCAAAAAGGCTAACTTTCACGCTCTCTCAGAAGAGTTAACCAGGTTAGGTATTTCTAACGTTGCGAACTCTTCTAATGTAGACTACTGCGTGGATAATTTTTATTCTATTTTGAATACCTCCATAGGTAATATTATTCCTAGAAAATTAAAGAAAAACGAAATTTGTGACCGTCCCTGGTATACTAGTGAACTTAGATCCTTGCGTAACAAACGAAACAAGGCTTGGAAATTATTATAAAAAGTTTAAATCATACAGACCTCAAAAGATTTATAGTAATTTTTGAGGAATTCAAAGCTCTTTCGGACTATCTATATAACAATTATATCTCTCATATGGGAGCATCATTTAAGTCTAATCCATATAAATTTTGGAAATTCGTCAATTCGAAGAGAAAGACGGATGGATATCCAGCGAATTTAACGTATAACAGTAACTCATCTAATGACCCTGCCGTGATTTGTAATTTCTTCGCTCACAACTTTTCTAAATCGTTCAGAGATGGTCCGTTTCCTGTCGATACGGAATACTTTGAATATCTTAAGCATTCAGCACAAGTCAGCTTTAATGGAATACCAGTTGCTTTTGAGTCTATTAAAGAGTTTATGTCTAATCTTAAAGAGGATTGTTCTGCAGGACCAGACGGGATTCCACCTATTTTGTTAAAAGAATGTAAGGATATACTTGCCTTTCCCCTCCAACATCTATTTAAGCTGTCGCTTTCTTCTGGAATTTTTCCAAACGCTTGGAAGCTATCGTATATAACCCCTGTTTTAAAAAAGGGAGATAAGTGTGATGTGTCAAATTACAGACCAATTGCAAAGCTATCATCCATACCTAAACTTTTCGAGCAAGTTGTTTGTGATAGTCTTGTCTTTTTCTGTCGCAATATCATTTGTAGAGAACAACATGGCTTTGTGAGAAACAGATCCACTGTCACTAACCTCGTGTCCTTTCACAGCAAGTGTACCAACGCTCTGGAGAGTCAATTTGAAGTTGACTGTATTTACACAGACTTTTCAAAAGCTTTTGATCTAATTTCACATGAAATTATTGTTTTTAAACTTACATCGCTAGGTTTCCCACCTAATTTCATATCTTGGATTATATCTTATCTTCACTTGAGAACTTATCAAGTAAATTTCAGAGGGACTAAATCAAATATCTTTTCCGCGGTATCAGGTGTTCCCCAAGGGAGCCATCTTGGTCCTCTTCTCTTTATACTCTCAATTAATGATTTCCCGTCAAGTGTGAAACATAGTGATATTCTTGCATATGCCGATGATATGAAAATATCAAAAACAATAAAGTCAGTGTCGGACCATAGTTTTTTGCAGTCAGACATCGACAGTTTCACCATCTGGTGTGATAAAAATGGACTCACACTTAACCCAAATAAGTGTCAGGTTATGACGTTCTCAAAAAAACGTACGCCGACGGAGTTCTCATATACAATAAACAACCACATCCTTGGTCGTGTCTTTCGATTTAGTGATCTTGGTGTTTTCTTTAGCTCCGATCTTACTTATTCCGAACACATTAATCATGTCGTTAATAAGTCTAACTGTATGCTGGGGTTTATTAAAAGATGGGCTAAGGAATTTAATAATCCTTATGCAACTCTTTCGCTGTACAATAGTTTCGTTAGGCCACGCCTCGAATATGCTTCACAGGTTTGGACACCATCCCAAATTTGTTATGCTGACAGGATTGAGGCTATTCAGAGGAGATTTATCCGCTTTGCTCTAAGAGGCCTTCCTTGGGAAGATCCATTTCACCTTCCACCTTATTCCCAGAGGCTAAAATTACTTAATCTGCAGAGCCTGTCTCAAAGACGTATTAACACCGATCTCGTTTTTATTCAGCAAATATTGTTAGGTCACATTGACGCACCTGACCTCTTGTCCTCTTTCAAATTTAAATTTCGTGGTGGCTCTTATAACCTACGTAATATCAATCTGTTAAACGTTCCGAATCATAGATCGAATTACGGCATGCATGAGCCTATTACACGCATGAGTACCCTGTACAATTTATATAGTAGTGTTCTAGATTTTAATATTGACAAAGCGACACTGAAAAAGCTGCTTAAGCAATTGTAATTTTCTTTCTTTACGTGTATCTATTTTATTACTTTTTTCCTATTTTCTTAATTTTTGTGTATTTGTGTATGTGTTAAGTGATCGTTACATTAGCCACTAACACCTGCACTAGTTGATGAGCCTGTGTAAGCAATATTTTGCTTGGCAATTTTCTGCTTGTAGTTGCTGCTTGCTTTAAGCACCCTACATCACAGATCTGATAGTGCAAATTAAAAAAAAAAAAAAAAAAAAAAAAAGCGCCCTCGTAGGCCTATGCGAGCTGGTGGCTTTGGCTGCTAGAAACCCGACCTAACGTAACCTAACCTTGGTCTAGGTCTTGATCTATGTTTGAGTGGAATTTGAACAGAATTGCAAAGTTGTTCCTTAAAATGTGTCCAGTTATTTTGACAAGGTGATATCTGGCATTACCATGTCATACAAAAGAATGAATTTCAAAAGAGATCTCTTTCTTTTTGGGTTACTTTTGCTGCCACAACAAACAGTATTCTGAGCATTAGCAACGCAACACAAGATGCCCAAACCAACCCTTTCGTAAAATATTGCTAACAACATAATACATGGATGAACTAACGTACTTCAATATGCATGCTTTTTCCAGTTGATCGGGTATTGTTTGCCAACTTAAGCGAATTGCCAATTTGAAAAGCAATTAATACACAACATACACGTCCATGCGTCGGTATTTCTTAGGCCTTAAATTTTGAGCTAGGAACTTGAATCTTAATATCTGTTCTTTCTAGGTCCCTTAGTACAAGTGTAAAATTTTTTTGAAATCCGCCCACTGACACGCCCACTTTTCTTATTAGCATGGTCATGCAGACCCAAATATAAGATCTTGGGGGTCTACGGTAATTATTTCTTTATGTTACAAACTATGAATCAAACTTAATATACCTCCTATCCTCTGGGATGGGGTACAAAAAATTATTTTATTGAAAAGGGGTGGATGCCTCGCACCTTTTTAAAGGAAGAAGATTATTAACTGACAAATTCTTAACACAATTAAAGTTAATAGAAACTGAAATCTAACGACCAAGATTTTGAACGCATTTTGGGGCCTGACAAGGGTCAATTGGGTTGAAAGTGTAATCTTTCACATGCAATTTAATCAATATTTCCGTTCCAAAACACTTTTTTTTAAATTTCTTTCATACAATGTTTTGGGCCACGCCTACATTTGGAGGCAGAATTTATGAAAAACCTCTAATTTTCCAGAAAACATGGATTTCGACTAATTTTTAGCCTAACTTAAGTAAGGATAAGAGATAAAATTTAGCACATTAGCTTCACCGGGTTTTATGCTAGATTTCGTTCCTACAAACTTTTTCGCCACGCCCATGTTTAGAGGTTGATATTACGAAATTGTTGAATTTTACCCAAAAATTTACATTATTGGCATCGAATTAAATAGTAATTGTTCAAATGCAATTTATTCAATATTTTTGTTCCAAATCGAAAAATTTGTACTTAAAATGTTATGTAGAAAATATTAAGTTCTACATTTATTTCGTGCAAACTTTTGGGCCATACCCATATTTAGATGCACAATTCCATAAAAACCTATAAATTTCCAAAAAAAGCATGGATTTCGGCTGCTTTTTAGCTTTACTAAGTATAGAATAGAAATAAAATTTACCGCATAAGGAACACCGGATACTATTTAAGATTTCGTTCATACAAAGTTTTCGGCCACGCCCATCTGTAGAGGTTAATTTCACAAAACTATTGAATTTGAACCAAAAAATTACAGTTTTGCGTACACTTTAGCCGCAAACTTGAATATTTCTATGCAAATACTGATTTTCGGTTAAAGGGGTTCGACATGCCACGCCCCCTTTAAAAAAAAAGTGAACAAAAGCTTTAAATGAAGGATTTTTTTTCTATTTAAAATTATGCATAAATGGTAACGGGACGGGGATGAAAAACAAGAAAATAAACGAATGGAAAGGAGAATAGGAATGGAAAGGAGAAAAGGAATGGAAAGGAGAAAAGTAAAGGAAAGGAGAATAGGAATAGGGTATACCGCGGTGCGTTACAAACGGACCGAAGCTATTACATACGCACTGCTGCACTTACTCATGGGTATTATTTCTTGTTTTACCTATATATATTATATTCCTTTATATTTTAAGGATTACTTTTTACTCAAAATTGCTTATGAAGAATTAGTTGGTATAAAACCACAGAATATATATAAGCATTTACTTTAGAAAATAATTTAACTATATATATAAAAATTTGTAAAAAAAAAACAATTGAGTGCTTAGTGCCGTTATTGTTAAATGAATTGTTATTCTGAAAATAAAAATGTTTGTTTACTGGTTTTATATATTATTGAGCAGTTATAGCCTGAATAAACTTCAAACATAAAAAAAGCAAACAACATTCACAAATTTGCTTGGTTTGAAAATTGCATAAAATTTTAAATCGAGCTATTATATTTAAATATTATAACCTTTTTTTTAATGTTTTTCATCTTGTAATTAGAATTCAATTATTGATGTTACATAATTATACTTCGTTTATACGTGTTTTAAATTCAGTGGGAGTGTAAGCAATATGATTTCATCAAATACACATGTATAACAGAGTTATTATATTATCTATATAAATATGGATGCAGAACAAACTGTCACTGTCATAACCACGATTGACAAAGCACAGTATATTTATTGCTCTGTACCAAAATTTGAATTCCTACGCTTTGTCTAACTTCACCAAAAAGGCATTTTGAAAGAAAATTTGAAATAGAGGTTGTCTTACATTGAAGCCAGTAGTGGGCATGGCCGTTGGCGGATTTAACCAATTTTTACACCTTGTGTGCACAAAATAAGAACCAAGATATACCTCAAGCTTGAGCGTCCTAGCTCAATTCTAAAGACCTAAAAACTTCATACAGACAGACGGGCAGAAGGACAGACGGACGGATGGACAGGCGGACATTACCTTACTCGATTCACCTGTCGGTTTCGATCATATCTCTAAAAGGGGTTGGTCTACGGTGATTATTTCGCATGCATATGCACATTAATTTTAATTAATTAAATAAAATAACTATGCACTAAAATAAATATACTCTGGGCCGGGTATAAACACGTATATAAGAAACAAAGTTTCTGTTCTTCAAACAAAAAGAAACAAATTTTCCTATATAAAAGTAGAAATAACGTAAGCACGATTTTGCGGGTTCCATTATATTTTGTTAGTGTCTTGAATTAAGTGGTTTACATGCATACTTGAATTGAGACGTATAGGTACATGCGTAGTTCAACTTTTTTTTTTTTTTATAATGTACTCGCGAACAAGGGATTGGCTATCCTTTTAATGTTTAGCATCTCACGAGCGGAAAGGATTAGAAGAAGGGGAAAGGGATGAGAGGTACCGGTGCACTCTTGTTTTGAACAGTTGTGGGTTGTATTGCGTAGGAAAAAGTTGTCGTGGTAGGACATTCCACATTCGCGTTTTACGGCTTATGAAAGAACCTCTAAACTTTACAGTACGCCTGAAAGTCGGCTCAAGGGTGAACTGATGAGCATTCGATCGTTGGCGAGTATTACGGTTGAATAATTTGAGGGGTGGAATGCAAATGGCTATTTCGTTGGAACACTGTTTGTAAAAAAAACGGTAAAACAGTGACAGGCAGAGACATTGCGTCGATGTTCGAGTGAGTCGATAGACTTTGCAATATTTCTGTCACATATGAGTTTTATCGCGCGTTTCTGGATCATATCGAGCAGGCGCAGTGTTGTTTTAGGAGCACCAGCCCAGTCATGGGAGTTATATTCCATTTTAGGGCGGATATAGGCCTTATATAAAGTAGCCAAATCAAAAGGGGTGAAATATTTCTTGCATCTTTTAAGGAAACCTAGGCATTTCGCAGCGATCTTGGCGACGTCGAATATGTGGTCATTCCAACTAAGGTTGTTATTGACACACATACCGAGAATGGAAAGCGTTTCGGTTTCGTCGATGCAAGTGCCATTCATGGACAATGGCTGGGTGTTTCGGTTTTGCTTCAATGACAGAAGACAGCATTGAGTTTTAGAAGCATTAAACTCTACTCTATTTTGAGATCCCCATGATACAATGCTGTTTAGGTCAGAGTTTAATGAGTTTGACATAAGCTGCGTTCCAGTTCAACGTCCGAAGAGGAGGGAAGAGGAGCTGAGAACGAATATGAAAAACTGAGGTTGCTGTCATCGGCAAAGGAATGAATTGCATTAGTAGTAGCAGACAAAAGATCATTTATGAAGATTAAAAAGAGAGTCGGAGACAAAACAGAGCCCTGGGGAGCCCCAGCGTTTATTTTGTGAATTGCAGACCAAAACAACTTGAATTGAACGGTCCGAAAGATAATTACTAATCCATTGAATAAGAGATTCGTCGATTCCAAATGCACGCATTTTCGACAAAAGAGCTTGATGCCAAACTCTGTCAAATGCTTTTGAAATATCAAGCGCAACAATCTTGCTTTCACCATGAATATGCAAGGAATGGTTCCACTTTTCAGTGAGATATGCCATCAAATCACCAGTGGACCTTTTGCTACGAAAACCGTATTGCCGGTCATTAAGGAGTTTTCGTGATTCAAGATATTTCATAAGCTGATAATTAATCAGCGTTTCCATGACCTTAGAAAGAAGGGAATTTAGTGCGATTGGACGATAGTTAGAGGGAGAAGAAGAATCGCCTTTTTTAGGGACGGGCTGGACAAATGCTGTTTTCCATCTACTCGGAAAGAGACCAGAGGAGTAGGACCGATGGAAAAGCTTACACAATGGTTTTGCCAGCGTGGAAGAACACTTCTTCAGAACAATGGGGGATATTCCATCTGGACCAGCGGATTTGTGAATGTTGAGATCTCGAAGTACTCTCATGACTGTACGAGTGCGAAAATGAATTTGTCTCATGGTATATTCGACGCGCTCAAGTACAGGCGGGGACATCGCAGAATCTGGGAGCATGGAGATAGCAGCGAAATGCGCTGCAAGTAGACTTGCTTTGGCCTTAGAGGTGACAGCTGGAATGTCATTGTAAACGATTTACCAAGGAGAATGGTGTTGGTTATCATATCAGCAGCAGCATCTACGTTGTTATCGAGAAAGCATAAGGACCAGTTAAACGACCAGTTTACTTTCTCGTACCGCCAGACTGTTCGTTTAGGAGTTATTTCCTTATTGGGTTGGCCACCCAATAAGAATTTGGCTGATATGACGCAGTGGTCTGAGGAACCTAGAGGAGATAGTACATTTACGGTGTACTTATCGGGATGGGAAGTTAGAAACAAGTCCAGAGTGTTGGCGGAATGATTGTTAATGTCTGGTACCCGTGTAGGCTCGTTTAAAAATTGCGCCAGATTATTTAACGCAGCAAAGATCTCAACATACCTTCCTTCGGGTCTTGACTGACCAAAATGTCGAAGCCACTTAGAATTGTGAATACTGAAATCGCCCGTAATCATGATTTCATAATTAGGATGCAGGAAAACAATTCTTGTGATGGAATCTGACAGTGTATCAATCTCATTACAAGTTAATGCACTGCCACAGTTTGGGCTTCTGTACACGAAACAGTAATGAATGGTTTGTCTACGGACGGTGAAATCTATCCACATGAAATTAAATTCCGGGTTGGAACAGGTGTTGAGTTGTGGAGGAATGTGGTAGACAATATCATCACGTATATACACGGCGAGCCCTCGGCGAGGAAAGAATAATGGCTCTAAGCGATACCCAGGCAGTTTGAAACCCGGGTCGATTTGGCCGGTTTCAAGATTTTTGCCTAAAATCTGAGTTTCGCAAAGAGCCAAAACAGCTGGGCTGTATATACAGGTATGGACGTATGCAGCTGTGAAGTTTTTCCGCAGCCCACGAATGTTGCAAATATCAACACGAAAGTCCTTCATAACGCAAAAAGTACAAACAAACAACTATTCAAAACGATTACTAAAGGACACAACACTAAGCAGAATTGGTGCGTGTAAATTTTCGCAAAGAAACACCACAACAATGCTTTGCAAGAACTATGCCTTTACAAAAACATTGCACGGTGAATCAAGCGAAAAAAAACCAACAACAGTCCGCTATACGCCCATATCAGCAAAGGAAAACAATCATTATATCCGACCCAGGGTATATTAGTACAGTGAAATAATCATTGTAGACCCCTAAGACCTTTAACAGATGTAATCGCAACCGACAGGTGAATCGATTAAGCCATGTCCGTCCGTCCGTCTGTCCGTATGTGTGAAGTTTTTAGGTCTTTAAATTTGAGCTAGGACGCTCAAACTTGGAGTGTATCATGGTTTCTATTTTGTGCAGACAACGGCCACGCCCACTACTGGATTTAATGTAAGACAACCTTTAAGAAGACAAAAACTGGACTGCCCACTATATCAACGATGCGCACTTTTAATATATTAGATCTTTAAAAACTCAATTTCTCAGAAAGTTCACTCCAAATCGAAAAAAAATTGACGACAAATATTATAGATATTGCTATTTGCTAAGTTTGTTCGATACAAAATTTTGTGTTCCGCCGCTTTTAAGGGGCGTTTTTACGAAAAAAACTTTTTTTTCCGAAATAATTTTCGGTTTTACCGCAATTTGTCATGATTCTAACGAAATTACAATTTATTGATTTTAGTTTTTAGCCCAGGCACACTTTTGGGGGCGTGGCCCAGTTGCACTTAGGTACCTACTCACTTGTTTTACCCGAGGTATATTAATTTTAATGCATAGTGTGAAACACATTGAAATAATCACCGTAGACCCCTAAGACCTTTTAGAGATATGATCGAGACCGACAGGTAAGTCGATTAAGCCATGTCCGTCCGTCCGTCTGTCCGTCGGTCCGAATGTATACAGTTTTGACGTCTTTAAAATAAAGCTAAGAAGCTGAAACTCGTAGCGTTGCTTGGTTCTCATTTTGTACAGACAAAGTATGAAAATTGAGAAGATCCGCTCACAGCCACGCCCAGAATTGGCGTGAATGTCAGACAACCTCAAATTTACATTTTATTTCAAAATGCCTTTTGGTCAAGATAGAGAGAACATATGTACTCAAATTTTGGTGGAGAGCAATATCGACCAGAAGCCTTTATTTAGGCAAAAATTGGACCCCCCACTCTATTGACCATGCCCACTTTTAACATCTGAAGTCCTTGAAAACCTGTTTTCTCGGGAAATTCATTCTCAATTGAAAAAAAAAATTTATGGCAAATATGAAAGATATTACCATTTGCTAAGTTTGTTGCATACGAAGCATTGAGCTCCGCCCACTTTTAGGGGGCGTTTTTGGGAAAAAGCTGTTTTTTTTAAGCATAAATATTCGCTTTCAACGCATTTTGTCGTGGTTCCAACGAAATTAGAGTTAATTGATTTAAATTTTTAGCCTACGGCCTTTTTTAGAGGCGTGGCCAACACAAATAATGGACATTCAGTATACGAAACAGACCAAAAAATTTTAAATGTTGTTTTAATGGGTAAAGAGGGTCGGGTATTTAGAAGTTCGTTAGAGACGAATTCTTGCACTTACTAACTTGTTTTTCTTTTTTTGGGATTATGCTCAGTGGTCAGTGGTCAATTGGGATAACCCATCCCAATTGACCACTGTCAAGCTCCGAATTGTGTCATAAATCTTGCTTGTTAATTTCAGTTAAGAATCTTTTCCCTAAGAAAGGGGCGTGGCACCCACTCCTTCTCAACAACATCGTATTTTTGTTTATATTTTTTATTAGAAGTGGTATACAAGTCTCCCCTACTATGCAAAAACACATTAAGGTTGCATAATGCGTTTTTGTTTTGTATGGCTTTTTAGGATTCCCGTTATATGCTTTATATTACTGCATTAAAAGATTTTTCGATTTGTTCCTTATTTCGGAAATTAAAAGTGTAAAAATGCATTCACTACCAGTGTTTCATTTTTGTTACAGTTAAAAACGCATTATGTCAAGATAAATATAATTGACAGTGCATTTCGTTTATAAAACATTTTAGAAAACCATAACAAAACACCCTAAATGAAATTAAAAATCCCTTTAGTTGTAAAGTCAGAAAGTTCTGTACAAACTAGGCAAAGTAAAAACGCATTCATATACGCCAAAAGTGATTTTAATGTGTTGCGAATCCAAGTGTTGTGAATCCACCCTGCGGGGTGGATTCGAAGATTTTCCGGGCCGGGGCGTTGGTGTCCATCCGCTCTAGATGACCCAGCCATCGTAGACGTTGCGTTTGACTCTTTTGGCTAGGTCGGTATCGCTGTACAGCCCGTACAGTTCGATGTTATATCTCCTCCTCCACTCTCCGTCTATGCAGACGGGACCTCCCAACGTCTACGATGGCTGGGTCATCTAGAGCGGATGGACACCAACGCCCCAACCCGGAAAATCTTCGAATCCACACCGCAGGGACGGCGCGGTAGAGGAGCACCGAGACTCAGGTGGCGCACGCAAGTGGAAGGGGACCTCAGCCAACTTCGCGTGCGAAACTGGAGACGGCTAGCTCGAGACAGAGCTGGCTGGCGAAGCTTGTTGGCTGAGGCCCAGGTCCAACCCGGACTGTAGCGCCACCTTAAGTAAGTAAGAAAGTAATTTAATATGTTGAATTATTGATAATCCTAATATTCAACTTTTGACGCCCACATTCTGTTAACATTGTCCTAACGTACCTTTACCAGGAACATTTTACACAAAAGCAGCGTTTTCTCTAAAAGGTGATTTTGCAGATAATGCGTTTTTGCAAAGTAGGGGAAAAGTGTTGATTGCATGTTCATATTAAAAATTTGGTTTATACTTAAAAACGCCGTCAAAAGTGGGCGTGGCGAAAAGTAATTCACTTGAGTTGATCGCTTACGCACATATCTAAGATAACCAGTGAGTAAGTGCTACAGTGTGTACGCAGAAGTTACAGTCCGTAAAACGGACCGTTGAATACCCCATCCTATCCCACATTGTAAAATGCTGGTGGCATAGTTATTTTTTGACATTTTATAAGTGAGGCAAACTTCGGTTGGAAAACGCCCCTAATTACAAACTATTAATTATAAGATATTTCCACAGATACTTCCAAGTTACACTTAAATGTACGTAAAAATGCAATTTTTTTGGTTCAAATTCTATATTTTTGAAAAATTGACCCCTAAAAGGTGGCGTGGCTAAAAACTTGGCAAAGAACAAAATCTGGACTGAGGTCTCATTTACCTAACCTGCTACTTTTTTTGTTTCATGCTTTTCTAAATAAGGCTCAAGGCCAGTCGAAATTAAGTTTTTCTGGAAACTTTTAGGTTTTTCTTCAATTCTGCCTCCAAATGTGGGCGTGGCCCAAAGTCTTGCAAGAGGAAAATGTGGAACTAAGCGTTTTCTACATAAAATATTAAGGAATTCTTTTTCCAATTTCGAGCAAAAATATTGAGTAAACTGCATTTGAAAATTTACCCTTAAAATAGATGCCACGCCCACTGGAAGAGGTTTACCAACTAAATTTGTCTTTCTTGTGTCTTACATTCATTAGGAGATGCTCAATGTCAAATTTCAGCCTTTTAGAACGTCTTACAGTTTTGATAACTCCGGAGGTAGTTGCACATTTAGACCGATTGTCGGCGTGTCTTTGGGCGGATTTCAAGAATTTTTACACATGTACTGCTTCGCATGACGTGAACCTTACGTTTCAGCTTCCTAGCTCAAAATACAGACGGACGGACGGACGGACGGACCGACATGGCTCATTCGATTCAGAATTTCGTCTCGATCATTTGCCCTTAAGGTCTTGGGGGTCTACAATTATTATTTCACTGTGTTACAAACTATTTGCCAAACTTAATATACCTCCTACCCTATAGGATGGGGTATAAGAACCGTTTATTAGAATGCATATTAAATATGACCACGCCTACAGGGTGGCGGTATTTGCTTTTTTTTCAAGCGCCAATCACAATACACTTAAGTGAGGATATCTCATACCAAATTTCAGCTTCCTGCGACACCTTGATTTTTCATGCTATTAAGTAAAGTGGGCATGTCAGTGGGCGGATTTCGAAAATTTTTACGCTTGTACTGCTTCGGATGACAATTATGCTATGTACCAAATTTCAGGTATCTAGCTTAAAATTTAAGGCCTAAACGTGTGACATACAGATAGATGGACGGAAGGACAGACGGACTTGGCTCATTCGATTCAAAATTCGGTCTTGATCATGTACCCTTAAGGTCTTTTGGGCAAAAAAAATACGTTTTTTTCCTTAAAACGCCTCCTAAAAGTGGGCGGAGGTCAAAACTTTGTACGGACTAAACAGCAAATAGTAATACCTACAATAATTGTCATATAATTTTTTTTCGATTCTAACATGATAAAAGTGGGCATGGTGTTATCGGTCCAATTTTTGCCTTCTTAGAGGTTTTGCGCCATTATTGCTATATACCAATATTTGAGAATGTGTGAAGTTTTTAGGTCTTTAAAATTGAGTTCGGCCACTCAAACTTGGAGTGTATCTTGGTTCTTATTTTGTGCAAACGAAAAGTGAAAATTGGTCAAATCCGCCAACGGTCACGCCCACTACTGGCTTTAATGTAAGACAACGTTTAAGAAGACAAAAACTGGACTGCCCACAATATCAACCATGCACACTTTTAATATGTTAGATCTTTAAAAAGTCAATTTCTCAGAAACTTCACTCCAGATCGAAAAAAAAAATTGAAGACAAATATTATAGATATTGCTATTGGCTAAGTTTGTTCGATACAAAGTTTTGTGCTCCGCCCACTTTTAGGGGGCGTTTTTACGAAAAAAAAACTTTTTTTTCCGAAATAATTTTCGGTTTTAACGCAATTTGTCATGATTCTAACGAAATTACAATTTATTGATTTTAATTTTTAGCCCAGGCCCACTTTCGGGGGCTTGGTTCTCATTTTGTACAGACAAAGTATGAAAATTAAGAAGATCCACTCACAGCCACGCCCAGAATTGGCGTGAATGTCAGACAACCTCAAATTTAAATTTTATTTCAAAATGCCTTTTTGGTTAGGATAGACACAACATATGAACTCAAATTTTGGTGGAGAGCAATATCGACCAGAAGCCTTTAGTTAGGCAAAAATTGGACCCACCACTCTATTGACCATGCCCACTTTTAACATCTGAAGTCTTTGAAAACCTGATTTCTCGGGAAATTCATTCTAAATTAAAAAAAAAATTTATGGCAAATATGAAAGATATTACCATTTGCTAAGTTTGTTGCATACGAAGCATTGAGCTCCGCCCACTTTTAGGGGGCGTTTTTGGGGAAAAAAAAAACTGTTTTTTTTAAGCATAAATATTCGCTTTCAACGCATTTTGTCGTGATTCCAGACACAAAATGGACCAAAAAATTTTAAATTTTCTGTTAATGGGTAAAGAGGGTCGGGTATTTAGAAGTTAGTTAGAGACGAACTCTTGCACTTACTTACTTGTTTTTCTTTTTTTGGGATTGTGGTCAGTGGTCAATTGGGATACCCCATCCCAATTGACCACTGTCAAGCTCCAAATTGTGTCATAAATCTTGGTTGTCAATTTCAGTTAAGAGTTTTTTCCCTAAGAAAGGGGCGTGGCATCCACCCCTTCTCAACAACATCGTATTTTTGTTTATATTTTTTATCAGAAGTGGTATACAAGTCTCCAGTGCTATGCAAAAACACATTAAAGTCGCATAATGCGTTTTTGCTTTGTATGGCTTTTTAGGATCCCCGTTATATGCTTTATAATACTGCATTAAAAGATTTTTCGATTTGTTCTTTATTTCGGAAATTAAAAGTGTAAAAACGCATTAACTACCAGTGTTTTATTTTTGTTACAGTAAAAAAACGCAATATGTCAAGATAAATATAATTGACAGTGCATTTCGTTTATCAAACATTTTAGAATACCATAACAAAACACCTTAAATGAAATTAAAAATCCCTTTAATTGTAAAGTCAGAAAGTTCTGTACAAACTAAGCAAAGTAAAAACGCATTTAAATACACCAAAATTGATTTTAATGTGTTTTTGATTGTAACCAAGAAGAGATTTATAAATGAGTTTCAATGCAAGAACACTGATACGTTAATACATTCTTTCATGTTAATTCTTTTAACTAATCTAATATGTTGAATTATTGATAATCCTAATACTAAACTTTTGACGCCCACACATTCTGTTTACATTGTCCTTACGTTTCTTTACCAGAAACATTTTACACAAAAGCAGCGTTTTCTATAAAAGGTGATTTTGCAGATAATGCGTTTTTGCACTACGCTGCAAGGTCGGGCTTACGAATAGCCTTGAGATAAGGTGTGCCTGTCGTAAGAGCCGACTGAAATCCACTGGAGCAAGTAATCTACAGGCATAAGTGATGCTGTCCAGGAGTATAAACTCCTTGTGGGCAGTAAAGTTATAACTGAAAAAGATGAACCCGAAGGCTTAAATAAAATCCAGCAGCGTCTGTTACATATATCGTGCGGCTAGCTGGTCAGCGTCTGATCCCGGAGGGACGGCTGAACTTTAAATAACAGAAATCCAGGAGCGTCTGTTTCGGAACGAGCGGCTTCCTGGTCGGCGTCTGTTGTCCGGGCTGGCAGCTAGGTACAAAATGCGAGGAAGGAGTTTGAACTGGTTGAGGAGGCCAAAAAGTATCAGATCGATGCAACAGGCATCTCCTCAACCAAGTGGAAGGGTTCTGGAACCAAAGACTTTGATGATGGGTGGAAGCTTTTCTGGTCTGGCGTCCCAAATCACATGACTGCACAGGCGGGTGTGGGGATACTCACAAGCCCCCGGTTGTAAGAAAATGTATTCGATGTCATTCCGTTAGGGGGAAGGATTCTGATCTTAAAGCTTAAGCTTGAACGATCGACTCTGGCTCTGGTTCAGGTTTATGCACCAAATCGAGGGTCAGAGTATGAGTCCTTCTTGAACGAAGTTGATGCTGCCCTGGACAGAGTGGCAGAAATGGACTTATTTCTCCTGATGGGTGACTTCAATGCACATGTGGGTACAGACGACAGTACTTGGAGGAGTGTGATGAGGAGGCACGGTGACCCGGATCAAAACAGGAACGGAGGGAAGTTGTTGGACTTCTGCTGTGCATATGGCTTGTCCATTATGAACACCTTTTTCCCACACAGAGACATTCACAAATACACATGGTACAAGCTCAGTTTAAATCAGAAGTCACTGATTGATTTATTTGTTGTACCATCGTTTGTTCAAAGAATGATTTGTGATATTTGAGTTTTCAGTGCAGCTGAGTTGTCAACAGATCACCACTTAGTGCTGTGTAAATTGTTTTTCAGTGATAGTATTCCCTTGCCATCCAGGCGAAAACCAAGACTGGTGGGAAAGATACGGTGAGAAAGGTTGAAGGATGCTGACTCTGATTTCAGAGAGCGTTTTGCATAGCATCTTTCGGAGGAGTCTGAACAAATTCCAGCTGATCTTTTGAATGTAGAGGAGGAATGGCAGCTGTTTTTATCGGCAGTCATTGCCTCTGCAGGAAATGTTTGTGGAGTGAAGCGGCTTGGGGTAGCGGCTGGTGGTGAGAAAAGATCTGCTTGGTTTAAAACACCTGGAGTCCAAGAACCCATTAGAGAGAAGAAGAGAGCCTACATTGCGTGGATCCAACGTAGAAACTCAACTTCTCGAATCCGGTACAATGAGGCGCGAAGGACTTCCAATCTGGCAGTCAGAACAGCCAAGGAACAGTCATGGAAAAAGTTCGGCGAGAAGTTGGAGCAAGATAACAGATCCGCGAACAAGATATTTTGGCAGACCATTTGCCGGCTCAGAGAAAGGAAGTTAAATATTATTCAAGGGGTTAAATCCAAGGACGGTACACTTCTTTCAAATGAGAGCGATGTCTTGCGCAGATGGAGAGAGCACTTTTCGGAGCTGCTCAACCCCCAACAGGGCACTGAAGATGGCATTCCCACTGCTGACGAGATAAGGGCGGAGAATAGTCCCGAATAGTAGATGAAGTCACTGAAGCGATTAAATCGCTAAAAGTTGGCAAGTCTGCTGGAGTTGATGATATCCAGCCAGAAATGCTCAAGGCGATGGGTGAAGAGGGTGTTAAATGGCTAACCACTGGGATAGCGGGAAGTGCCCATTTTCAAAAAAGGGAACAGGAGAGATTGCGCCAACTTTAGGGGCATATCTCTCTTGAGTTTTCCGGGAAAAGTATTCGCAAAGGTGTTGGAAATGCGTTCCAGAGCTGTAATCGAGCCTTTGTTACGTAAAGAACAGTGCTGCTTTCGGCCTGGCAGAGGCACAACCGACCAGCTTTTTGCTCTGAAGGTTATTCTTGAGAAGGCCTGGGAATATGCCAAACCGGTCTATACGTGTTTTGTAGATCTGGAAAAGGTGTATGACCGAGTCCCTCGGGATACACTGTGGAGAGTTTTGCAGGACTATGCGCTGACTGGGCCTCTTCTGAGAGCCATCCAGTCTTTGTATGGAAACTGTAGAAGCTGTGTACGGATAAATGGCGTCGAATCCCGTCCTTTTGATGTGCGCTTTGGAATTCGCCAGAGCTGTGTTCTGTCACCGCTCCTTTTCATAGCATATATGGACTGGATAGTAAAGCGCAGTCTCGGCGAGCAATGTTTCGAATTGGCTGGCATCAGGATGACCCATCTGCTCGCAGATGATTTGGCCATCCTTGCATCATCCAAAGAGGAACTTCAGCGAGCACTGGATAGGTTTGCAGCCGTCTGTGGTGATGCTGGGATGAAATAAAACGTGAACAAATCGGAAGTGGTGGTTGTTTCCCGAACTCCTGTGCAGTGTACCCTGCACATAAATGGAGTTCCATTAAAACAGGTGCAGAAGTTTAAGTATCTCGGGGTCTTTTTTACGAAAGATGGAAGGAGTGATACTGAGTTGTCCTGTAGAATTGGCCAAGCTTGAGCAATAAATAGTAAAGGAACTGCGCCGGCCGGTCATCAGAAAAGCTGAGCTTGGAGTGAAAGCAAAGATCTCAGTGTTTATTTCAGTGTTCGTTCTGACCCTCATATATGGTCATGAAATTTGGGTAATGACCGAAAGGATTAGATCGCGGATACAAGCTGCCGAAATGAGATTCTTGAGGTGCGTTGCTGGTGTTACTCTGAGGGACAGAGTGAAAAACGTCCGAGTGGAGCGATCGATTCTTCGATGGTTTGGACACGTTGTTCGCATGCCCCCTGACAGACTTCCTAGACAGGTCATGCTAGCCGAGATGCGAGCGCGTCGGCCCCCTCTTAAGCCAAGAAACCTCTGGATCTATACTGCTATGGTTAGACCACTAATCTCATACGCATCGGTTGTTTGGTGGAACAGGCTTTCGCGGAAACGTGTTACTGCCTCTTTTGCCAAACTCCAAAGAACGGCTTGTCTTGGCTGCACAGGGGCCTTCCCTAGCACGCCGGGCTCTGCTCTAGATGCTTTGATGAACCTCCCCCCCCTTGATATATTTATCATGGGTGTACGCTGAAAACCATCTTTCGCTTAAAGAGAGGTGGTTTTTGGTACCACACGCATTGGAATTTTGAAGAACTTGTTCGAGAATTGTCCTTTGACCGTTGTCTTATGGACATGCCCTCTGACGCAATGACCCCAGAAATCCTTTTGCGACAAAATTACCAAGTCAACTTTCCTCAGGTAATGGAATGGCTTCGGCCAGACTCTGAGCCAGGGAAAGAATGCCTTCGTATTTTCACGGATGGCTCCAAAACCGGACAGGGGTCTGGTGCTGGAGTCTTTGTGGAAAGCGAGAACATTAGACTCCACTACCCCTTAGGTAAATATGCGTCTGTCTTCCAAGCGGAGATTTTCGCTATCCTAATGGCTATGCGCTATATTGTGACTAACAGGTGGGGGGCAAGAAGCATATGCGTTTGCAGTGACAGCCAAGCCGCTCTAAATGCGTTGCTCAACCCTCTTACCTCGTCCAAGATAGTGCTCGAACTCAAGAATTCGTTGAACTTAGTCGGAAGGCTAAATGCAGTGAATCTTGTTTGGGTTCCAGGTCATACTGGTATCCAGGGAAATGAGATCTCTGATGAGCTTGCCAGACTTGGCTCAGAAGAGGTTTTCTCAGGACCCGAACCTGCTTTAGGCCTGCCTGTATCTGTTGTCACGTCTGCCATTGATACTTGGGTTTCTCGTGAGCACAGGGCTCGTTGGCGTGACTGCGATGGGGGCAGACAGACTAAACGACTACGCCCAGACATCTGCGGGGGGTCAGCGTCTTTTCTTCTATCTCTTAGGAGAATCGATTGCAGACTTCTTGTAGGCGTCCTTACCGGCCACCAAGCTTTTGCTAGACACTTGAATGTGTTAGGCTTAAGCGAAACCACCACCTGTCTTGCCTGTGGAGAGGACGACGATACAGCGGAACACTTTCTCTGTAGTTGTCCTGCCTTTGCTCGCATCAGGTGGCGGATCTTTGGGGCTGACGTGGTGAGTGCAGAACACCTAAGCTCTTCATCACTGAAGCTCCTTCTCATCTTTCTTCGAAAGACGGGTAAACTAAATACATTAATGTAAGGTGTCTGCATGGTAGTACAATGGACCAGTAGTTGTGTCTGAGTGCTCCATCGGATAGTAGCAACCTCCAACAAAAACGTAAACGTAAGCCAAGAAACAGGTGGTGGGATCAGGTAAACAACCTCTCTGAGTCCCGCCTGGGGATTGCGCCGGAGTCTCTTGAGTTGGTATCGTTGGACCGAGAAAGATGGAAGGACCATTTAGCCACCCTCACTCCGCGACCCTTTTAAAAGATAAGCGGCATTTGAAAATTATGATGATGATGCGTTTTTGCAAATTAGGGGAGAAGTGTTGATTGGATTTAAAGCAAATATATCAAATAACCAGTGAGTTAGTGCTACAGTGTGTACACAGAAGTTACAGTCCGTTAAACGGACCGTAGAATACCCCATCCTATCCCACATTGTAAAATGCTGATGGCATAGTTATTTTTTGACATTTTATAAGTAAGGCAAACTTCGGTTGGAAAACGCCCCTAATTACAAACTATTAATTATAAGATATTTCCACAGATATATCCAAATGAAAATGAAATTTTCTGGTTGAAATTCAATGATTTTGAAAAATTGATCCCTAAAAGGGGGCGTGGCTAAAAACTTTATAAGAACGAAATCTGCACTGAGGTCTCATTTACCTAACCTGCTACTTTTTTTGTTTCATGCTTTCCTAAATTAGGCTCAAGGCTAGTCGAAATTAAGTTTTTCTGGAAAATTTTAGGTTTTTCTTCAATTCTGCCTCGAAATGTGGGCGTGGCCCAAAGTCTTGTAAGAGCAAAATGTGGAACTAAGCGTTTTCTACATAAAATATTAAGGAAATTTTTTTTCAATTTCGAGCAAAAATATTGAGTAAACTGCAGTTGAAAATGTACCCTTAAAATAGATGCCACGCCCACTGGAAGTGGTTTACCAACTAAATTTGTCTTTTTTGTGTCTTACATTCATTAGGAGATGCTAAATGTCGAATTTCAGCCTTTTAGAACGACTTACAGTTTTGGTAACTCTGAAGGTAGTTCCACATTTAGACCGATTGTCGGCGTGTCTTTGGGCGGATTTCAAAAATTTTTACACTTGTACTGCTTCGCATGACGTGAACCTTACGTTTCAGCTTTCTAGCTCAAAATGTAAGTCTTAAAAGCATGTGACATACAGATGGACGGACGAACGGACCGACATGGCTCATTCGATTCAGAATTCGGTCTCGATCATTTGCCCTTAAGGTCTTGGGGTCTACCATTATTATTTCACTGTGTTACAAACTATGTGACAAACTTAATGTACCTCCTATCCTATGGATGGGGTATAAAAGCCGTTTATTAGAATGCATATTAAGTATGACCACGCCTACAAGGGGGCGGTATTTGCTTTTTTTTAAATGCCAATCACAATACCCCACGACACTCAATCAGTTCTCTCTTGAGTGTTGTGGGGTGCGTTACTCTTTCTGAAAACTTAGAACAATAATAAAATATTTCAAACCTTAAAATGAGTTGCTCAATTTGTGCCGAAAAAATAGAAAGGAATTTTTCTCAAAAAATTAATTATTGTGACTGCAAAACTTTATTTCATTTCACTTGTGCTAACATCTTACAAGCTGATGTGGAATTCATGAAATCCAATGGAAAATTCTATCGATGCGACAAATTTAATTCTGTTCGACGTCGCTCAATTCATATTGCTGCACCTTCAGAGAGTAGTGGCAGAATAATTATAAACACCGACTCTGAAAGAAGCAAAAGCTTAAGACACTCTTCATCATCATCTTTACCGGCGGAGGAGACTCTTAAGTTAATCTACACCAAACTTTCATGCGTAGAAAACAAAATAACTAGTTTGGAATCGATAAACTAACAATTTCTTCTTTCAATACAAGAGCTTAAGGAAGAAAACAGTGAGTTGAAATCCAAAATCCACTCGCTCGAAAACCGACTGAATTGGCAACAACAAAGTTCCTTGAGAAACTGCATAGAAATTGCTGGAGTAACTGACGTCGACGAAAAGAACCCTCTATGTGCAGCACAAAAAGTATTTTCTGATGTTTTGGGTGTAACGGTCACAGACGAACAAGTAGAAAACTACTACGTCAGGCGAATTAAATCATCCATGGGCATACAACATGAAAATTCCCGATCAACTTCGAGAGTCAAAACCATCATCTGTGTTAGGTTTGCACAATTGTCTCTCAAGAAAAAAATAATGCAAGAGAAAAAGAAGAAAAAGCTTTATTTGTATACACACGTTATGAGTGGCAACGGTAGCAGCGACAACAGTGGCAGTGTCAGCAGTGATGGCAGAAAAAAAAAACGAATATTAACATCAATGATGCGCTCACCAAAGACACACAGGCATTGCTGATGCTGGCGAAGGACGTGAAGAAGGCGAAGGGCTATGCTTACGTCTGGTATAAAAACAACAAAATTCATAATAATAAGTTCTATTCATATTCATAATTCGTAATAATAAGTTCTTTGGATAATTTATCTAAACTCTAGTGCTCTATGCACTTTTCTAAATCTTTTGTTTAGTACATCAAAATGTAAGGAGTTTAAGAGAAAATTTTTCATCTTTTGTGTCCCATTTAGAAGCTTTTGAATGCTTACCTGACCTTATTTTCGTGTCGAAGATTTGGATATTTAGTAATGAGATGGATAATTACTCGCTGCCAGGTTATGAATTCTTTGCTAATACAAATTAAAACTATGCTGCAGGTGGAGTAGGGTGTTTTGCTAAAGAAGATTATAACTGCGTGGAAACTAAGTTTGCTTGTCTGAGTGCTGATATTTTGAAATTGTCCTTTAATTTTAGTGATGAAAGTTATGTTGTTTTATGTGTTTACAGATTGCACAATTTTAGTTCCTCGTTGTTCTTGGAAGAATTTTCAAATATTCTTGATGTGGAAAAGGCAAAAAATCTTATAGTTTTTGGGGATTTTAAAATAGATATTTTGGAAAATGGCCCGATTGCTAGTAGATGCATGGATCTTCTGTCTTCTCATGGGTTAGTTTCCTTTGTCAATGAACCAACAAGAAGTAATTCTAGTACTTGCTTAGACCATTTGCATGGACGGTTTGCTAAGATGTCTGAACGGTTGTGTGAATCTTGCGTTTTTGACCCTGGCACAACTGATCATTCGTTGACTGGTCTGTTGATTAATAATATAATATACTGGTCTGTTGATACCCAGAAAAAAAAATTTTGCCATAAAGAACAAATCAGACTACTATAAAAGCAGAATTGATTTCGCAGGTGTAAAAACACTGCTCTGTTTGGAGGCATGGAATCAAGTTTACTGTGAAGTAGACTGTGCTTAAGCGTATGATTTTTTCATTGAAAGAATTTGTGATTATATGAAACAAAGCACCACATCAGAACGGGTTCGAAATTCGCGAAAAAAACTCAAGCCTTGGGTTACAAATTTATTGCTTCAAAAAATTCGAACAAAAAACAAGCTTAGAATAAAGTGCACTAAACACCCTCAAAACCTAAAATTAAAAAATAAACTCAAAGCTCTGTGTTCTGAAATAAAAAAAGAAACTCCCAAGTGTAGAAATAACTACTATAGAAATCTCTTCAACTTATCCAAAGGTAATATCAAACATGAGTGGAAGATTATAAACAGTATTTTAAATAAGCCTCAACGTTCAAGAAAAAGTATTTTACTTCGTGATAAAGACCTTATTGTTTCGGACAAATATGGTGTTGGTGGTGTTTTATATACTTTTATATGGTGTTTTATTTACTTTTCTACTATAGTTAATACGTTGAAACCACAATTAAGTCCATCTGTATGTAGAACTTGCAACTATGGATATTCTGAGCCATTTCAAAATAGTAGTTGTTTCTATGAACCAATTACTGCTTTGGAACTTTTAAATGCAATTGGAAGAATTTAAACTCCTTTGAAGAATTCTAACTCCTCTGGTTTTGATGGGATTTCCAATAAATTATAAAAAAACAGCATGCTTTTTAATAGATGTTCTTGCGTTTCTTTTTAATAAGAGCGTTTACTCAGGGGTTTTTCCTGATGCACTCAAATGTGCAGACATCCTACCGCTGCATAAGAAAGGCGAACATGATTGCATACTGAATTATAGACCTATTTCGCTATTCTCTTCAATTAGAATATTTTCAAAATTTTCGAAAAAGTTATGAAGGGAAGATTTGTCAAGTTTTTAAAAAAAGTGAATTTTCTAAATCCTGCGCAGTTTGGTTTTCAGGAAGGCAGATCTGCTGAAGATGCACTGTTAGAGTTCTGTTCGCAACTATATTCGAACTTAGACAAAAAATTAAATACAGCCGGTCTTTTTGTGGATATTACAAAAGCATTCGATATGGTAGATCATGATTTACTGCTGGAAAAGTTGTACAAAGCTGGTTTCAGATGTTTCGTCTTTGATTGGTTTAAATCATATCTAAAGAATAGGACTCAAAGAGTGAAAATAGATGAAACTAGGAGTAATATTAAATATTTAAACATAGGTGTTCCACAAGGCTCTGTTTTGGCACCTATACTTTTCCTAAACTATATAAACTCACTTTTTGGCCTTAAATTTAATGGCGTATTGAAAGCTTTTGCTGATGATGTAGGATGTGCATATGGCTCAGTAAGCCCCTTAGATCCTATTTCGCAAGTAAACTAGGACCTTAATTTATTAAGAGCTTGGTTTGCTGAGCATAAACTTATAATAAGCTCAAAAACAAAAATTATGTTCTTTAGTTTGACCAAAAAAGTGCTCCCGCTGTAGATTTGTTCTATCATGTGTAAGAATGTAAAAAATTTAAGCTTACTACCTGTGCCTGTTTCACCTCAGAGCTATTTTCTAGCAACCTAGATTGCAGTGCTAATTGCTTTGTAATTGGAAAAGTTGATCAGCTCAAGTATTTGGGGTTGATCATTGACTCTAATTTATCCTTTTCAAACCATACAGAGGCCTTAAGAAAGTACTTTCGCCTAACGCTGAGAAATTTTTTTCACCTTTACTGTTTAAAAGTGCTCAAGGCTTTTTTTGTCAAATCTGGTAATCGGAATTTCAGAGTTCTAGAAAATTATAATCTTCGAGGCAACCTTTTAAATCTAGTACCTCTACCTTTTTTTCGCACCACAGCGTTTAGAAATTTCTTTACTGTATCTTATCTTTACTGTATCTTATCTAGTCGTATATTTAACAAGCTTCCGCTTACGCTAAGAACTAGCAGTTCAGATATTAAATTTTGGAAAGACCTAAAATCTTGGTTAATGAGCTTTACGTTTAATGAAGCCGGATCTCTCTGTCAGGATTAAATAATTTTTTTTTTATTTTAAATAATTTTTTATGTTATTTTTTTAACAAATTTTTCTAAAACTCCAATTTAAGTTTACTTGCTTAAATTCTTTTCTTAACTGTGTGTAAAGAAATAAAAACACAAATTTTTGTATCTCTTCATTAAATCTTTTCTTTTTATTATACCCGACCCAGGATATATTAGGTTTGATGTATAGTTTGTAACGCAGTGAAATAATCACCGTATACCCCTAAGACCTTTTAGAGATATGCGTGGGACCGATAGGAGAATCGATTAAGCCATGTCCGTCCGTCCTTCCGTCCGTCCGTCCGTCCGTATGTAAACAACTCTTAGGCCTTAAATTTTAAGGCAGAGAGCTGAAATTTTGTGGGTTGGTTGGAATCCAGTCCTTCAGATGAAGTTTGAAAATAAGCTGAATCCGCCCACAGACACGCCCACTACAGGCCTGTATGTGCGACCATCTCTAATTTAAAAAAATACATATTGTAAATTTTAGCTATGGAACAATGGCGCTAGCGCAATCATTTTTGGTACGTAACATTGCCTTATAATTGTCTTTAAGGAAGCCAAAAAATTTTAGCTTTTTCATTGACCACGCCCACTTTTTAAGGGAATTTAGCTTAAAATGACTGTTTTTCAATAAATATATATGAAATTTGACAAAAATTATATTGCAAAAGCTGTAGATATTAGCATTTTCTAGCTTTTATGTATGGATTGTGTGTGCCTCCGCCCACTTTTGTGGGCGTGGCGTTAAAAAAAGTGATTTTTTTTAGTTTAAAAGGCGGAGTTTTAGGCCGAAATGTATGCAAGCACCTAGTATAAAGCGTTCAACAGTTATATTTTTATATCCCGCCCACTTTTTGGAGGCGTGGCAGTTTTCTTTATGGTATGGTCGGGTATTTGCAATCCTTCGTAGATGGATTGAAGCTTTTGCATACCCACTGTTGCACTTTCCCACTTGTTTTTTTTTTCCTGTTCTCAAGGGTCACCCCACCCATGATTTGTTTAATAAGAATAATTTATTTATTTATTTCAAAAAGGCATTTAACACTATTTTTATCTTGAATATATCAAATGTCTCATGTTTCTCAATTTGACTGAAATTGTATATATTTGGCAACATAACATTTTACTGTAGTATTATTATTGAACTATTGAATGAGAAATAAAAAAAAATACACTTAAGCGAGGATATCGCATACCAAATATCAGCTTCCTGCGACAACCTTGATTTTTCATGCCATTAAGTAAAGTGGGCATGTCAGTGGGCGGATTTCAAAAAATTTTACACTTGTACTGCTTCGGATAACAATTATGCTATGTACCAAATTTCAGGTCTCTAGCTTAAAATTTAAGGCCTTAAAACGTGACATTCAGACATTCGATTCAAAATTCGGTCTCGATCATGTGCCCGATCATTAAGGTCTTATGGGCAAAAAAAAAAAACGGTTTTTTCCTACCTACAATAATTGTCATATAATTTTTTTTCGATTCTAACATGTTAAAAGTGGGCATGGTGTAGTCGGTCCAATTTTTGCCTTCTTAGAGGTTTTGGGCCATTATTGCTCTATACCAATATTTGAGTATGTGTGAAGTTTTTAGGTCTTTAAAATTGAGCTAGGCCACTCAAACTTGGAGTGTATCTTAGTTCTTATTTTGTGCAGACAAAGTGTGAAAATTGGTTAAATCCGCCAATGGTCACGCCCACTACTGGCTTTAATGTAAGAAAACCTTTAAGAAGACAAAAACTGGACTGCCCACAATATCTCAACCATGCGCACTTTTAACATGTTAGATCTTTAAAAACCCAATTTGTCAGAAAGTTCACTCCAAATCAAAAAAAAAATTACGCCAAATATTATAGATATTGGTATTTGCTAAGTTTGTCCGAAACAAAGTTTTGTGCTCCGCCGAAAAAACTTTTTTTTCCGAAATAATTTTCGGTTTTAACGCAATTCGTCATGATTCTATCGAAATTACAATATATTGATTTTAATTTTTAGCCCAGGCCCACTTTTGGGGGCGTGGGCCAGTTGCACTTAGGTACCTACTCACTTTTTTTTTTTTTTTCAATTCTTTTATTAAATTAATCCCTACCCAGGGTATATTAAGTTTCTTGTATTGTTTTTAACGCAGTGAAATAATCACCTTAGACCCCTTAGACCCCTATGACCTTTTAGAGATATGAATGGGACCAAAAGAAGAATCAATTAAGCCATGACCGTCCGTCCGTCCGTCCGTATGTAAACAACTTTAAGGCCTTATAACTGGTGATTTTTTAGCTGGTTTGGTTTTGGCAACACTGGTTTTGACAGCTGACGTGTGTTTAGTACCTTGTGTCACTGTCAAACAGCTTCAGTTTGGTTTGCAATTTAACCATGGATCGTCTTACAAATGAACAACGCTTGCAAATTATTGAATTTTACTACCAAAATTCGTGCTCGGTTCGAAATGTTCATCGCGCGCTGCTTCCATTTTATGGTCGGCGAGTTTGGTGAACAGTTAATTTCACGTTTCGGGCCGGTCAATTGGCCGCCTAGATCGTGCGATTTGACACCATTAGATTATTTTTTGTGGGGGTATGTCAAGGCTAATGTCTATAGGGACAAGCCCGCTTCGTTTGACGCACTGGAAGCCAACATCCATGCATTCATTCATGAGATACCGGCCGATATGTGTGAAAGAGTGTGCCAAAATTGGACACAGCGGATGGGCTACCTGAGACGCAGCCGCGGTCAATATTTGCATGAAATTATCTTTAAACATTAAATTGCAAGGTTCAAACTATCGATTCAAATAAATATTTCACTAATTTTTTCGAATTTTTTGTGTTTTTTTTTTTAAACTTCTCAACCTCTTAAAAAATCACGCATTATATATTAAGCTAGAGAGTTAAGCTGGTTTCAGAGGATTCGTCTTTGATTGGTTTAAATCATATCTAAAGAATAGGACTCAAAGAGTGAAAATAGATGAAACTAGGAGTAATATTAAATATTTAAACATAGGTGTTCCACAAGGCTCTGTTTTGGCACCTATACTTTTCCTAAACTATATAAACTCACTTTTTGGCCTTAAATTTAATGGCGTATTGAAAGCTTTTGCTGATGATGTAGGATGTGCATATGGCTCAGTAAGCCCCTTAGATCCTATTTCGCAAGTAAACTAGGACCTTAATTTATTAAGAGCTTGGTTTGCTGAGCATAAACTTATAATAAGCTCAAAAACAAAAATTATGTTCTTTAGTTTGACCAAAAAAGTGCTCCCGCTGTAGATTTGTTCTATCATGTGTAAGAATGTAAAAAATTTAAGCTTACTACCTGTGCCTGTTTCACCTCAGAGCTATTTTCTAGCAACCTAGATTGCAGTGCTAATTGCTTTGTAATTGGAAAAGTTGATCAGCTCAAGTATTTGGGGTTGATCATTGACTCTAATTTATCCTTTTCAAACCATACAGAGGCCTTAAGAAAGTACTTTCGCCTAACGCTGAGAAATTTTTTTCACCTTTACTGTTTAAAAGTGCTCAAGGCTTTTTTTGTCAAATCTGGTAATCGGAATTTCAGAGTTCTAGAAAATTATAATCTTCGAGGCAACCTTTTAAATCTAGTACCTCTACCTTTTTTTCGCACCACAGCGTTTAGAAATTTCTTTACTGTATCTTATCTTTACTGTATCTTATCTAGTCGTATATTTAACAAGCTTCCGCTTACGCTAAGAACTAGCAGTTCAGATATTAAATTTTGGAAAGACCTAAAATCTTGGTTAATGAGCTTTACGTTTAATGAAGCCGGATCTCTCTGTCGGGATTAAATAATTTTTTTTTTTATTTTAAATAATTTTTTATGTTATTTTTTTAACAAATTTTTCTAAAACTCCAATTTAAGTTTACTTGCTTAAATTCTTTTCTTAACTGTGTGTAAAGAAATAAAAACACAAATTTTTGTATCTCTTCATTAAATCTTTTCTTTTTATTATACCCGACCCAGGATATATTAGGTTTGATGTATAGTTTGTAACGCAGTGAAATAATCACCGTATACCCCTAAGACCTTTTAGAGATATGCGTGGGACCGATAGGAGAATCGATTAAGCCATGTCCGTCCGTCCTTCCGTCCGTCCGTCCGTCCGTATGTAAACAACTCTTTGGCCTTAAATTTTAAGGCAGAGAGCTGAAATTTTGTGGGTTGGTTGGAATCCAGTCCTTCAGATGAAGTTTGAAAATAAGCTGAATCCGCCCACAGACACGCCCACTACAGGCCTGTATGTGCGACCATCTCTAATTTAAAAAAATACATATTGTAAATTTTAGCTATGGAACAATGGCGCTAGCGCAATCATTTTTGGTACGTAACATTGCCTTATAATTGTCTTTAAGGAAGCCAAAAAATTTTAGCTTTTTCATTGACCACGCCCACTTTTTAAGGGAATTTAGCTTAAAATGACTGTTTTTCAATAAATATATATGAAATTTGACAAAAATTATATGACAAAAGCTGTAGATATTAGCATTTTCTAGCTTTTATGTATGGATTGTGTGTGCCTCCGCCCACTTTTGTGGGCGTGGCGTTAAAAAAAGTGATTTTTTTTAGTTTAAAAGGCGGAGTTTTAGGCCGAAATGTATGCAAGCACCTAGTATAAAGCGTTCAACAGTTATATTTTTATATCCCGCCCACTTTTTGGAGGCGTGGCAGTTTTCTTTATGGTATGGTCGGGTATTTGCAATCCTTCGTAGATGGATTGAAGCTTTTGCATACCCACTGTTGCACTTTCCCACTTGTTTTTTTTTTCCTGTTCTCAAGGGTCACCCCACCCATGATTTGTTTAATAAGAATAATTTATTTATTTATTTCAAAAAGGCATTTAACACTATTTTTATCTTGAATATATCAAATGTCTCATGTTTCTCAATTTGACTGAAATTGTATATATTTGGCAACATAACATTTTACTGTAGTATTATTATTGAACTATTGAGTGAGAAATAAAAATACACTTAAGCGAGGATATCGCATACCAAATATCAGCTTCCTGCGACAACCTTGATTTTTCATGCCATTAAGTAAAGTGGGCATGTCAGTGGGCGGATTTCAAAAAATTTTACACTTGTACTGCTTCGGATAACAATTATGCTATGTACCAAATTTCAGGTCTCTAGCTTAAAATTTAAGGCCTTAAAACGTGACATTCAGACATTCGATTCAAAATTCGGTCTCGATCAGGTGCCCGATCATTAAGGTCTTATGGGCAAAAAAAAAAACGGTTTTTTCCTACCTACAATAATTGTCATATAATTTTTTTTCGATTCTAACATGTTAAAAGTGGGCATGGTGTAGTCGGTCCAATTTTTGCCTTCTTAGAGGTTTTGGGCCATTATTGCTCTATACCAATATTTGAGTATGTGTGAAGTTTTTAGGTCTTTAAAATTGAGCTAGGCCACTCAAACTTGGAGTGTATCTTAGTTCTTATTTTGTGCAGACAAAGTGTGAAAATTGGTTAAATCCGCCAATGGTCACGCCCACTACTGGCTTTAATGTAAGAAAACCTTTAAGAAGACAAAAACTGGACTGCCCACAATATCTCAACCATGCGCACTTTTAACATGTTAGATCTTTAAAAACCCAATTTGTCAGAAAGTTCACTCCAAATCAAAAAACAGTTTACGCCAAATATTATAGATATTGGTATTTGCTAAGTTTGTCCGAAACAAAGTTTTGTGCTCCGCCGAAAAAACTTTTTTTTCCGAAATAATTTTCGGTTTTAACGCAATTCGTCATGATTCTATCGAAATTACAATATATTGATTTTAATTTTTAGCCCAGGCCCACTTTTGGGGGCGTGGGCCAGTTGCACTTAGGTACCTACTCACTTTTTTTTCTTTTTTTTCAATTCTTTTATTAAATTAATCCCTACCGAGGGTATATTAAGTTTCTTGTATTGTTTTTAACGCAGTGAAATAATCACCTTAGACCCCTTAGACCCCTATGACCTTTTAGAGATATGAATGGGACCAAAAGAAGAATCAATTAAGCCATGACCGTCCGTCCGTATGTAAACAACTTTAAGGCCTTATAACTGGTGATTTTTTAGCTGGTTTGGTTTTGGCAACACTGGTTTTGACAGCTGACGTGTGTTTAGTCCCTTGTGTCACTGTCAAGCAGCTTCAGTTTGGTTTGCAATTTAACCATGGATCGTCTTACAAATGAACAACGCTTGCAAATTATTGAATTTTACTACCAAAATTCGTGCTCGGTTCGAAATGTTCATCGCGCGCTGCTTCCATTTTATGGTCGGCGAGTTTGGTGAACAGTTAATTTCACGTTTCGGGCCGGTCAATTGGCCGCCTAGATCGTGCGATTTGACACCATTAGATTATTTTTTGTGGGGGTATGTCAAGGCTAATGTCTATAGGGACAAGCCCGCTTCGTTTGACGCACTGGAAGCCAACATCCATGCATTCATTCATGAGATACCGGCCGATATGTGTGAAAGAGTGTGCCAAAATTGGACACAGCGGATGGGCTACCTGAGACGCAGCCGCGGTCAACATTTGCATGAAATTATCTTTAAACATTAAATTGCAAGGTTCAAACTATCGATTCAAATAAATATTTCATTAATTTTTTCGAATTTTTTGTGTTTTTTTTTTTTTTAAAGTTCTCAACCTCTTAAAAAATCACGCATTATATATTAAGCTAGAGAGTTAAGCTGGTTTCAGAGGATTCGTCTTTGATTGGTTTAAATAATATCTAAAGAATAGGACTCAAAGAGTGAAAATAGATGAAACTAGGAGTAATATTAAATATTTAAACATAGGTTTTCCACAAGGCTCTGTTTTGGCACCTATACTTTTCCTAAACTATATAAACTCACTTTTTGGCCTTAAATTTAATGGCGTATTGAAAGCTTTTGCTGATGATGTAGGATGTGCATATGGCTCAGTAAGCCCCTTAGATCCTATTTCGCAAGTAAACTAGGACCTTAATTTATTAAGAGCTTGGTTTG
Organism: Neoascia interrupta; assembly: GCA_947623515.1. Taxonomy (NCBI): domain Eukaryota; kingdom Metazoa; phylum Arthropoda; class Insecta; order Diptera; family Syrphidae; genus Neoascia; species Neoascia interrupta. The sequence goes on along the minus strand of OX392463.1, from coordinate 104,771,989 downwards.
CTGAGCATAAACTTATAATAAGCTCAAAAACAAAAATTATGTTCTTTAGTTTGACCAAAAAAGTGCTCCCGCTGTAGATTTGTTCTATCATGTGTAAGAATGTAAAAAATTTAAGCTTACTACCTGTGCCTGTTTCACCTCAGAGCTATTTTCTAGCAACCTAGATTGCAGTGCTAATTGCTTTGTAATTGGAAAAGTTGATCAGCTCAAGTATTTGGGGTTGATCATTGACTCTAATTTATCCTTTTCAAACCATACAGAGGCCTTAAGAAAGTACTTTCGCCTAACGCTGAGAAATTTTTTTCACCTTTACTGTTTAAAAGTGCTCAAGGCTTTTTTTGTCAAATCTGGTAATCGGAATTTCAGAGTTCTAGAAAATTTGTTAAAAAATGTTATTTTTTTAACAAATTTTTCTAAAACTCCAATTTAAGTTTACTTGCTTAAATTCTTTTCAACAACATAACATTTTACTGTAGTATTATTATTGAACTATTGAGTGAGAAATAAAAATACACTTAAGCGAGGATATCGCATACCAAATATCAGCTTCCTGCGACAACCTTGATTTTTCATGCCATTAAGTAAAGTGGGCATGTCAGTGGGCGGATTTCAAAAAATTTTACACTTGTACTGCTTCGGATAACAATTATGCTATGTACCAAATTTCAGGTCTCTAGCTTAAAATTTAAGGCCTTAAAACGTGACATTCAGACATTCGATTCAAAATTCGGTCTCGATCAGGTGCCCGATCATTAAGGTCTTATGGGCAAAAAAAAACGGTTTTTTCCTACCTACAATAATTGTCATATAATTTTTTTTCGATTCTAACATGTTAAAAGTGGGCATGGTGTAGTCGGTCCAATTTTTGCCTTCTTAGAGGTTTTGGGCCATTATTGCTCTATACCAATATTTGAGTATGTGTGAAGTTTTTAGGTCTTTAAAATTGAGCTAGGCCACTCAAACTTGGAGTGTATCTTAGTTCTTATTTTGTGCAGACAAAGTGTGAAAATTGGTTAAATCCGCCAATGGTCACGCCCACTACTGGCTTTAATGTAAGAAAACCTTTAAGAAGACAAAAACTGGACTGCCCACAATATCTCAACCATGCGCACTTTTAACATGTTAGATCTTTAAAAACCCAATTTGTCAGAAAGTTCACTCCAAATCAAAAAAAAATTTACGCCAAATATTATAGATATTGGTATTTGCTAAGTTTGTCCGAAACAAAGTTTTGTGCTCCGCCGAAAAAACTTTTTTTTCCGAAATAATTTTCGGTTTTAACGCAATTCGTCATGATTCTATCGAAATTACAATATATTGATTTTAATTTTTAGCCCAGGCCCACTTTTGGGGGCGTGGGCCAGTTGCACTTAGGTACCTACTCACTTTTTTTTCTTTTTTTTCAATTCTTTTATTAAATTAATCCCTACCCAGGGTATATTAAGTTTCTTGTATTGTTTTTAACGCAGTGAAATAATCACCTTAGACCCCTTAGACCCCTATGACCTTTTAGAGATATGAATGGGACCAAAAGAAGAATCAATTAAGCCATGACCGTCCGTCCGTCCGTCCGTATGTAAACAACTTTAAGGCCTTATAACTGGTGATTTTTAAGCTGGTTTGGTTTTGGCAACACTGGTTTTGACAGCTGACGTGTGTTTAGTCCCTTGTGTCACTGTCAAACAGCTTCAGTTTGGTTTGCAATTTAACCATGGATCGTCTTACAACTTGCAAATTATTGAATTTTACTACCAAAATTCGTGCTCGGTTCGAAATGTTCATCGCGCGCTGCTTCCATTTTATGGTCGGCGAGTTTGGTGAACAGTTAATTTCACGTTTCGGGCCGGTCAATTGGCCGCCTAGATCGTGCGATTTGACACCATTAGATTATTTTTTGTGGGGGTATGTCAAGGCTAATGTCTATAGGGACAAGCCCGCTTCGTTTGACGCACTGGAAGCCAACATCCATGCATTCATTCATGAGATACCGGCCGATATGTGTGAAAGAGTGTGCCAAAATTGGACACAGCGGATGGGCTACCTGAGACGCAGCCGCGGTCAACATTTGCATGAAATTATCTTTAAACATTAAATTGCAAGGTTCAAACTATCGATTCAAATAAATATTTCATTAATTTTTTCGAATTTTTTGTGTTTTTTTTTTTTTAAAGTTCTCAACCTCTTAAAAAATCACGCATTATATATTAAGCTAGAGAGTTAAGCTGGTTTCAGAGGATTCGTCTTTGATTGGTTTAAATCATATCTAAAGAATAGGACTCAAAGAGTGAAAATAGATGAAACTAGGAGTAATATTAAATATTTAAACATAGGTGTTCCACAAGGCTCTGTTTTGGCACCTATACTTTTCCTAAACTATATAAACTCACTTTTTGGCCTTAAATTTAATGGCGTATTGAAAGCTTTTGCTGATGATGTAGGATGTGCATATGGCTCAGTAAGCCCCTTAGATCCTATTTCGCAAGTAAACTAGGACCTTAATTTATTAAGAGCTTGGTTTGCTGAGCATAAACTTATAATAAGCTCAAAAACAAAAATTATGTTCTTTAGTTTGACCAAAAAAGTGCTCCCGCTGTAGATTTGTTCTATCATGTGTAAGAATGTAAAAAATTTAAGCTTACTACCTGTGCCTGTTTCACCTCAGAGCTATTTTCTAGCAACCTAGATTGCAGTGCTAATTGCTTTGTAATTGGAAAAGTTGATCAGCTCAAGTATTTGGGGTTGATCATTGACTCTAATTTATCCTTTTCAAACCATACAGAGGCCTTAAGAAAGTACTTTCGCCTAACGCTGAGAAATTTTTTTCACCTTTACTGTTTAAAAGTGCTCAAGGCTTTTTTTGTCAAATCTGGTAATCGGAATTTCAGAGTTCTAGAAAATTATAATCTTCGAGGCAACCTTTTAAATCTAGTACCTCTACCTTTTTTTCGCACCACAGCGTTTAGAAATTTCTTTACTGTATCTTATCTTTACTGTATCTTATCTAGTCGTATATTTAACAAGCTTCCGCTTACGCTAAGAACTAGCAGTTCAGATATTAAATTTTGGAAAGACCTAAAATCTTGGTTAATGAGCTTTACGTTTAATGAAGCCGGATCTCTCTGTCGGGATTAAATAATTTTTTTTTTTATTTTAAATAATTTTTTATGTTATTTTTTTAACAAATTTTTCTAAAACTCCAATTTAAGTTTACTTGCTTAAATTCTTTTCTTAACTGTGTGTAAAGAAATAAAAACACAAATTTTTGTATCTCTTCATTAAATCTTTTCTTTTTATTATACCCGACCCAGGATATATTAGGTTTGATGTATAGTTTGTAACGCAGTGAAATAATCACCGTATACCCCTAAGACCTTTTAGAGATATGCGTGGGACCGATAGGAGAATCGATTAAGCCATGTCCGTCCGTCCTTCCGTCCGTCCGTCCGTCCGTATGTAAACAACTCTTAGGCCTTAAATTTTAAGGCAGAGAGCTGAAATTTTGTGGGTTGGTTGGAATCCAGTCCTTCAGATGAAGTTTGAAAATAAGCTGAATCCGCCCACAGACACGCCCACTACAGGCCTGTATGTGCGACCATCTCTAATTTAAAAAAATACATATTGTAAATTTTAGCTATGGAACAATGGCGCTAGCGCAATCATTTTTGGTACGTAACATTGCCTTATAATTGTCTTTAAGGAAGCCAAAAAATTTTAGCTTTTTCATTGACCACGCCCACTTTTTAAGGGAATTTAGCTTAAAATGACTGTTTTTCAATAAATATATATGAAATTTGACAAAAATTATATGACAAAAGCTGTAGATATTAGCATTTTCTAGCTTTTATGTATGGATTGTGTGTGCCTCCGCCCACTTTTGTGGGCGTGGCGTTAAAAAAAGTGATTTTTTTTAGTTTAAAAGGCGGAGTTTTAGGCCGAAATGTATGCAAGCACCTAGTATAAAGCGTTCAACAGTTATATTTTTATATCCCGCCCACTTTTTGGAGGCGTGGCAGTTTTCTTTATGGTATGGTCGGGTATTTGCAATCCTTCGTAGATGGATTGAAGCTTTTGCATACCCACTGTTGCACTTTCCCACTTGTTTTTTTTTTTCCTGTTCTCAAGGGTCACCCCACCCATGATTTGTTTAATAAGAATAATTTATTTATTTATTTCAAAAAGGCATTTAACACTATTTTTATCTTGAATATATCAAATGTCTCATGTTTCTCAATTTGACTGAAATTGTATATATTTGGCAACATAACATTTTACTGTAGTATTATTATTGAACTATTGAGTGAGAAATAAAAATACACTTAAGCGAGGATATCGCATACCAAATATCAGCTTCCTGCGACAACCTTGATTTTTCATGCCATTAAGTAAAGTGGGCATGTCAGTGGGCGGATTTCAAAAAATTTTACACTTGTACTGCTTCGGATAACAATTATGCTATGTACCAAATTTCATAGTCTCTAGCTTAAAATTTAAGGCCTTAAAACGTGACATTCAGACATTCGATTCAAAATTCGGTCTCGATCAGGTGCCCGATCATTAAGGTCTTATGGGCAAAAAAAAAACGGTTTTTTCCTACCTACAATAATTGTCATATAATTTTTTTTCGATTCTAACATGTTAAAAGTGGGCATGGTGTAGTCGGTCCAATTTTTGCCTTCTTAGAGGTTTTGGGCCATTATTGCTCTATACCAATATTTGAGTATGTGTGAAGTTTTTAGGTCTTTAAAATTGAGCTAGGCCACTCAAACTTGGAGTGTATCTTAGTTCTTATTTTGTGCAGACAAAGTGTGAAAATTGGTTAAATCCGCCAATGGTCACGCCCACTACTGGCTTTAATGTAAGAAAACCTTTAAGAAGACAAAAACTGGACTGCCCACAATATCTCAACCATGCGCACTTTTAACATGTTAGATCTTTAAAAACCCAATTTGTCAGAAAGTTCACTCCAAATCAAAAAAAATTTACGCCAAATATTATAGATATTGGTATTTGCTAAGTTTGTCCGAAACAAAGTTTTGTGCTCCGCCGAAAAAACTTTTTTTTCCGAAATAATTTTCGGTTTTAACGCAATTCGTCATGATTCTATCGAAATTACAATATATTGATTTTAATTTTTAGCCCAGGCCCACTTTTGGGCGCGTGGGCCAGTTGCACTTAGGTACCTACTCACTTTTTTTTCTTTTTTTTCAATTCTTTTATTAAATTAATCCCTACCCAGGGTATATTAAGTTTCTTGTATTGTTTTTAACGCAGTGAAATAATCACCTTAGACCCCTTAGACCCCTATGACCTTTTAGAGGTATGAATGGGACCAAAAGAAGAATCAATTAAGCCATGACCGTCCGTCCGTCCGTCCGTATGTAAACAACTTTAAGGCCTTATAACTGGTGATTTTTTAGCTGGTTTGGTTTTGGCAACACTGGTTTTGACAGCTGACGTGTGTTTAGTACCTTGTGTCACTGTCAAACAGCTTCAGTTTGGTTTGCAATTTAACCATGGATCGTGTTACAAATGAACAACGCTTGCAAGTTATTGAATTTTACTACCAAAATTCGTGCTCGGTTCGAAATGTTCATCGCGCGCTGCTTCCATTTTATGGTCGGCGAGTTTGGTGAACAGTTAATTTCACGTTTCGGGCCGGTCAATTGGCCGCCTAGATCGTGCGATTTGACACCATTAGATTATTTTTTGTGGGGGTATGTCAAGGCTAATGTCTATAGGGACAAGCCCGCTTCGTTTGACGCACTGGAAGCCAACATCCATGCATTCATTCATGAGATACCGGCCGATATGTGTGAAAGAGTGTGCCAAAATTGGACACAGCGGATGGGCTACCTGAGACGCAGCCGCGGTCAACATTTGCATGAAATTATCTTTAAACATTAAATTGCAAGGTTCAAACTATCGATTCAAATAAATATTTCATTAATTTTTTCGAATTTTTTGTGTTTTTTTTTTAAAGTTCTCAACCTCTTAAAAAATCACGCATTATATATTAAGCTAGAGAGCTGAAAGTTTGTGATTTAGCTGGAAGTCCAGTCCTTCAGATCAAGTTTGAAAATAAGCTGAATTTGCCAAAGATACACCCGCTTCAGGTATATATGTGTGTTCGGGTCTCAGATACCCGCGCTGAGTCTCGTCTCGACGTTCTCGTAGAAAATAACAATTCTTGGTTTATTGAAATTTCTTTATTAAGTAGAACACGTCTTACTCTAACGAATGTTGGTAAAAGAAGGAAGCTACAGGCTATTTTGAGCTATATTTTTAAGTTGGTATGAAAAGGAGGAAATTATAAACAGTGCCATCTCTCAGTGAATTTACAAACCCTAACGTAAAGAGTTCGAGAAAGAAACTTACTTGAACATTGCCGGCCGCCTTGCAGCCTTGGGTGTAATAAATGCAAATGTAAGAGCTAAAGTATAATCTTTACCTGATATAGAAATGATCAAAGCTTACAACAATAGAAAATAAAGATTTCATTAAAGTATAAAGAAAATATGATCAAATAAGTACAATATAGAAAATGTTTTATAATAATTTTCTTGAAAAACAATTGAAATAAGATAAATAGGTTATAGAAATTCAATAAAATCCTACGCATGTACCTTAAGATCAGTGATAGAATACCTTATTTTGCATTACAAGATATCGGCAGAACATTTACAGGTTTTTTTATATTTTCTCTAAAGTATTGTTATTTTATGAATTCATTTTTTTTGAGTAGGTGTCCTAAGAGTGAGTTAATACACATAGTTTTGTGATTGGTCGCGTTATGATACCATTTTCTGTTCAAATGTCTGCAACTCTAGTTCTTCTATCCACTCCAGAATAGACTTTGTCAATTCGGCCTAAGTGCCATTCATTTGGAGGGAGTCGTTCGTCCTTTATGACAGCAACGTCATCAACTTCTATATCGCGCTGCGGAAACTTCCATTTATACCTCTTGTTGAGCTCTCTCAAATATTCATCCTTCCAACGACAGCAAAATTGGTGGTGCAAAATTTTCAACCTATCCCATCTCTGAACGCTTGTTACAGATTTTTCGTCGAAAGCAGGTTCCAATGGTGCTAGCAAAGGTCCGCCACGCAGAAAGTGACCTGGGGTCAATGCGGGAAGATCTACTGTACTTTCTGAAGGTGGTGATACCTCCCATAAGCCACCCATGTGAGGAGCGCCAGGTGGAATAAACTTCCATTCCAGTTTGAGGTCGATGTACCGTTCGGCTGCTTCTATAGAAGGGGTGCGAAGGAATTGCTTAAATTCTTTGTCTAAAGCTCTGCTGGCTCCTACAAGGTTAGTTTCGTTATCGGAAAATATCGTTTTTGGCATACCACGTCTGGATATAAATCTGCTTAATGCAGCCAAAAAGGATTGGGTTGACAAATCAGAAGTAGCTTCTAAATGAATTGCCTTAGTACCGAAGCAAACAAAAATGCAGACGTACCCTTAAGTCACTCGGCAGTTTCGACCAGAGAAGCTTTTAATTGAAAAGGGACCAACAAAGTCCACGCCTGTGTAGGTAAATGGTGAAGAAATAAGTGTTCGTTCGTTCTATTGGCAAAGCCGCCATAATTTGTGTTTGAGTTTTCCGTTTGTGGATAATACAAGTCTTACAACTGCCTATTGATTGTTTTACTAATTTTTTAAGTTTAGGTATAAAAAATTCACAACGAACCTTACGCACCACCAACTGGTTACCCCCATGAAGAGTTAACTCGTGCACAAATTTTACAAAAAGTGAAGAGATGAGTGCGTGATAAGGGAGGATCCAGTGATCCAGTGATCACTATATGATAATGTAGAGGACGACAACCTCCCATCGGAGCGTATGATTTGATTCGAATCTAATATAGAGTTTAAATTAGCTAAAGAACTTTTCTTTTGGATATGTTCACTATGAAAAAGTGCTATATATTCATTCCTAAGAGTGAGTTAATACACATAGTTTTGTGATTGGTCGCGTTATGATACCATTTTCTGTTCTAATGTCTGCAACTCTAGTTCTTCTATCCACTCCAGAATAGACTTTGACAATTCGGCCTAAGTGCCATTCATTTGGAGGGAGTCGTTCGTCCTTTATGACAGCAACGTCATCAACTTCTATATCGCGCTGCGGAAACTTCCATTTATACCTCTTGTTGAGCTCTCTCAAATATTCATCCTTCCAACGACAGCAAAATTGGTGGTGCAAAATTTTCAACCTATCCCATCTCTGAACGCTTGTTACAGATTTTTCGTCGAAAGCAGGTTCCAATGGTGCTAGCAAAGGTCCGCCACGCAGAAAGTGACCTGGGGTCAATGCGGGAAGATCTACTGTGCTTTCTGAAGGTGGTGATATTGGGCGCGAGTTAAGGCAAGCTTCAATCCTTGAGAGTAGAGTGGAGAACTCTTCAAAGGTGAATTTGTTACTTCCAGCAACCTTGCAAAAGTGCTGCTTAAAACTTTTAACACCTGCCTCCCATAAGCCACCCATGTGAGGAGCGCCAGGTGGAATAAACTTCCATTCCAGTTTGAGGTCGATGTACCGTTCGGCTGCTTCTATAGAAGGGGTGCGAAGGAATTGCTTAAATTCTTTGTCTAAAGCTCTGCTGGCTCCTACAAGGTTAGTTTCGTTATCGGAAAATATCGTTTTTGGCATACCACGTCTGGATATAAATCTGCTTAATGCAGCCAAAAAGGATTGGGTTGACAAATCAGAAGTAGCTTCTAAATGAATTGCCTTAGTACCGAAGCAAACAAAAATGCAGACGTACCCTTAAGTCACTCGGCAGTTTCGACCAGAGAAGCTTTTAATTGAAAAGGGACCAACAAAGTCCACGCCTGTGTAGGTAAATGGTGAAGAAATAAGTGTTCGTTCGTTCTATTGGCAAAGCCGCCATAATTTGTGTTTGAGTTTTCCGTTTGTGGATAATACAAGTCTTACAACTGCCTATTGATTGTTTTACTAATTTTTTAAGTTTAGGTATAAAAAATTCACAACGAACCTTACGCACCACCAACTGGTTACCCCCATGAAGAGTTAACTCGTGCACAAATTTTACAAAAAGTGAAGAGATGAGTGCGTGATAAGGGAGGATCCAGTGATCCAGTGATCACTATATGATAATGTAGAGGACGACAACCTCCCATCGGAGCGTATGATTTGATTCGAATCTAATATAGAGTTTAAATTAGCTAAAGAACTTTTCTTTTGGATATGTTCACTATGAAAAAGTGCTATATATTCATTTTGGAAATGAGAACGCTTAGCAGATAATACGAATTATTATCTGCTTAGCGTAAGTCATTTCCCTTTGACCTAAGGATTGTGTTCTGAAAAAGAATTTATTCTTAAACCGAGGGTTAGATGTGTATAAAAAGCGGAGTACGTAACAGATAACATGAAGCATTTTCGACCATGATGAAAATCTTTTTAATATTATTTCAATATTAGGTGTTACAGTAGACAAATAGGATGAGAACGGTTTTCTTTCATTTTCGCTTTTATATTGCCTTTGCAATGAAGATTTAGGCCAACTAGGCTGGGGTTGCATCAGCCATGGGGGACCATGCCACCACAAGCTACTTTCAATAAGATCCTTCGGAGTCTTGCCTCTGGTAGCCAGGTCAGCTGGATTATCGTTTGAACGTACGATAAGTCTCCACCTTTGAGACACGGTTCCCCACAACTGTCTTCCAGGAAGATGATGGTTTATCTAGCCAAGCTAAGACGACTGAGCTATCCGTCCATAGGAAAAGTTCGTGGCGAGGAATTTGCAGCCCTTCTATGATATTTTTATACAATTTAGCTAATAAGAAAGCACCACAAAGCTCCAATCTTGGCAAGGGAATGTGTTTGACGGGAGCTACTTTGCTTTTGGCGCATAAAAGATGGGAAACAAAACTTTGTTCGCTGTGTTGAACGCGCACATAAATACAAGCTGCATAAGCATGCTCGGATGCGCCCGAAAACCCATGGATGTGAATATCGTTTGAGGGACTAAAATTTACCCACCGTTGTATTTGGAACTCGTGTATATCTACAAGAGTATCATAAAAGGTCTTCCAACGCTTACCGGTTGCAAACTCTAAAGCATCGTTCCAATTTGTACCATCGCGCCAAAATTGTTGCATAATTATCTTTGCTACAATTATAATGGGAGCTAACCAGCCAGCTGGATCAAATATTTTGGCGATGATGGACAAGACAGATCGTTTCGTGATTTTATTTTCATCTTTAGGGATTTTGAAGAAAATACAGAAGGAATCAGAAGTGGCATTCCACTGAATGCCTAATGTCGTTGAGATACTTTTATCTTCTAGTCTTAGAAAATCTTGATTGTATAGCTCTGACGGCTGAAATCTTTCAAAAAAAGTGATTTTTTAAAATAGTTGAAGCAAGTGGAAAGGTATGCTTTACATCGTCAGCGAGTTGGTGAATTGTACGTATGGCCAAATATGGAGCAGAAGAGCCAAACGTCACAGTTTTTAATTCAAAATCTTGTGGGCAGCTGTCTGACGTACATCTTACTAGGATGCGCTGAAAAGGGGTGTGATCCGGATGCATTAGAAGATGCATTAAAAACCACACGAATTTTGGTTGTTAGACTCTCGGGTTTTATTACCGCATGGTGGGGTAAGTAAAATGAGCAAACTTTACTATCTCGGATTATCTCCTTCGGTGTAACTTTAACCATATGACCCTGGTCGCAATACTCTTCGAGCACCTGATTATAGGTTACATATAGCTCCGAATGTTTTTTAAGCGAGTTATCCATCCTTAAAAACTGCTTAAGAGCGGAATCTCTTGAATAGCCAAGACTTGGAACGGGTTGTTTAAATGGAAGGCATACTATATGGCGACCATTTTTATCTCGTGTGGTTGTTTCTGAATAAATTTTTTCACATAGTACATCCTCAAGTGAAGGTGGTGACAACTCATGAACTTCTTCAACTTCCCAGAACTTGGAAAGCTGATCCTCAAGTGACATTTCGCAGTAATGAGATAAAATGCTCGAAAGGGGATCGTGATTCTCTTGTGGCAAGGGACCAAATAGTATCCACCCAAAGATGGTATTTTGCGCCACTAGTGAAGCGTAAACGTTTTGCTTTTTTCCCTCTTTGATGACTGCAGGGTACAAATCTGTCCCAATTACGAGATTTATCTTACCACTTTCATAGAAGTAAGGATCCGTAAGAACGAAATCAATTGATTTCAAGAAATTTCGATTACAAACAGTACTTGAGGGAAGATCACAGGTGTCTTTGCTTACATATAAAACACGTATGTAGGCTTCGACAATCAGTCTCTAAATGATTGAATGCTAAGCAATTATAACAGTATTTGAGGAGCTTAACCTTTGCAAGTCGATCTTCGCTCGACAGTTGCAGAAATTGGTCACAAAACCGTAGAGGGTGACTATTTTTACACAGCTTGCAAGCAAAGGATTGCGATTTTGCATGAAATGACTTATGGTATTGAGGACTTTCCTTTTTGACGTGGTGCACCTGACCCTTAGAACACGGTGGCTTAGCCGTTGGCAAATGTTTAGTATGTCACACCGTTTCCAATACTCTATAGCGATTTGTTAAAAAAATATCCATTTCTGACCATAGTGGAAGGTTACGAGGTTTGTCTAACGTTTGCTCCCACAGAGATAAAGTTTTCTCAGGCAAACGACTGGAGCACAAGTAGACTACAATTGGATCCCAGGAATCTATATAGACCTGGTGAGCTTTAAGGATTGATAAGCAATCGTTTATCTCTCTTTGTATATCTCTTATACCGTCACCTGTCTCCTGTACTATGGTAGGCAAATTGAACAGAGTTTTTTTCTGATTATTTACTAAAATTCTCTCGTTTTCGTACTGGTCTACTAACGCCTTCCATGCTAACGCAAAATTATCTGCGGTTAGTGGAAATTTAGTAACTAATTTGTAGGCGTCACCCTCTGTCTTTGATCTTAGATGAAACAATTTTTGCACCGAACAAAGCTTAGGATGGTCTATGTATATGGCTGTAAACATGTCCCTAAAGGACGGCCAGCTGAAATAGTCCCCGAAAAAGGTTTTGGTGAATTGGTGATGTCTGTCTGTTCACTTTCAGTGCTTAATTCCTCTGACCCCTTGTTCACATCGGAATTTACTGCAGTCGATTTAACACCATCCGAACTTATTGCCTTTAATTTCTTGCTACTTTCGATAATGTTAGTTAAACAATTTATACATACAAGTATTAGAAGACAAACGATATTTTGTTTTTATAGCTCCTATGTCATCGGCCTTGCTAGCGGCGAGTTCATCAGTTTTCAAACATAAAACGTAGCTCTGTTTCAATGCTACCCAAAAAATCTTTAAGTTCAATTTTAGATGCTTCTAAGGAGCTAAGAGTTTGATCAACAAGAGGCTTTTCTTCAAAGTCATCTGTGACATGCAGACAGATGGACGGACGGACGGACGGACATGGCTCATTCGATTCAAAATTCGGTCTCGACCATGTGCAATTAAGGTCTTTTGGGTCTACCGTTATTATTTCACCGTGCGACAATTGCCCTAAATACTACATCGGTCAGACCGGCAGAACCTTTTACGAGCGATTCATAGAGCACAAACCCAAACAAGGCATAAACCCCAAATTTTGCTTTGCACCTAATCGACAGCCAGCACAAATATACAAGCTTCGAGTCAAACCTATCTGCGTTGCCCATTTGCAGAAAAGGCCGACTACTTGACGCATTGGAGGAGTACGAAATCTACAAATCCAATAAAATAGAAAAAGACAACATACTAAATGACAAATTAATTTTCAAAACAAGTTGTTCGACACCGCGCTCAAACGCGACGAGAGGAGGAAAGAGACAAACATAACCAACAAAAATACAAAGCAACAAAGAAGACAGTCGATGAAAATCAACAAAACGCGATGTTCGGGACTATAGCAATATTAATATAATTTCTTGTTCCTAGTTTTTCATGTTTTAATGTTTTAATGTTTTTTGTTTCTTGACGTTTGACAATGGAACTCTGAGTCCGAAACGCGTCCGTCGTAAATTAAAAGTTTAAAGTAATATTCTTTGGAAATAAATAAGCTAAAAATTAAACATTTTGATTTAAAGCATTTCACACATTCGACACAACTTGGAAGCCTAAGAAATCATAATGGATCTTTCAGTACGTTTACACCGAGCCTAATTTCAGCCCTTAAGCAAAATTCAACATTTCACTCTAAATGTTCAGCGTTTCACCATAAATTTTTCAGGATTTATAAATGTTGAATTTCAAGTTAATGTTGAATTTTGTCCAAGTAAACAAAACTCTCAAACTTTCGATTCTCTTATTTTTAAGAGAATTCATAGCATTTGACGGAAAATACTCAAAAAAAACGTTTGTAATCTGACATAAATCGACAAAAGTGCTCGACAAAACCAGTGTTAACAGTGGTAACAGTAACAAACAAGTTACAGGCCGTAACAGTGCTAGCTTTTAAAAGGGGCGCCCTTATTACCGCCCCTAATTACAAACTATCAATCATAACGCAGATATTTCCAAGTTACATTTAAATGTACGTAATTTTTTTTTTGTTCGTGGGTAGGAAAAACCTTCATAGGCACTACGACGACCGACCGCGCGTGCTCATAGTAGTGTGAGATTCTTACTTACTAAAAAACCTCCCATTTTCCGTCAGACTACGACCAATCGCGTGTGGCAGGCTGCCTTCCACATATGTAAATGTTTAAGGTCTTCAAAATCAAGCTAGAGAGCTTGATAGGCGACTTGTTTCTTTTGTTGCACATACAAAGTGTTAAAATTGGCTCAATCAGTCAACGGCCGCGCCCACTACTGAATGTGGAACAACCCCTATTTCACATCATCTTCCAAAATGCCTTTTGGTCAAGTTAGACAAGGCACAGGAACTTAAATTTTGGTACTGAGCAATATTGGTCCAAGACCTTTAACAAGGCGAAAATTGGACCGCACACAATATCGACAGTGCCCACTTTTAACATGTTAGATCCTTAAAAGACCGATTTCTCGGAAAGTTCACTCCAAATCGAAAAAAAATTAAAGACAAATATTAAAGATATTACATTTGCTAAGTTTGCTCAATACAAACTTATTGTTATTGTTTTGAGCTCCGCCCACTTTTAAGGGGCGTTTTTAGGAAAAAACGGTTTTTTTCTGAAATAATTTTGGCTTTTACCGTATTTTGACATGATTCTAACGAAAGTACAATGAATTGATTTTAATTTTAAGCTCATGGCCACTTTTACGGGCATGGCCTAGAAGTTTGTCGCAGACAAAGTCTTGCACTTACTCACTTGTTTTTTAATTTTGTTACTTGTACGAAGAACATTTATTGCTTAGCGAACAACAACTGCAGTTGCCTAGGATCTTTTCCAAATCGGTCAATTATTTCTTTAAAAATTATGTCTTCTCTTTTTCACGATTTCGATGGATATACATCATAGACATTGAATCAAGTCTTTCATCAGTCATGATAGATCTTAAACATGTCTTAACTTTTCGTAAAGTGCTAAACGATTGCTAAGCGGGATATTGTGGTAGCTGGAATCGAGAGCCCTATACAAAGAGCTGAAAAAATCGATGAGTAAAACTCCTCGACTTCGTTCAATTCATCGCAGATGCTTGGGAACTCATTTTCTTTAGCATGTGTTTTGTTTATATTATATTATATAACATATATTTTAAAAATTTTGTGAAAGCTTGTGATTGTTTGCACAATTTTAATGTTGAACATAAAGTTGCGATTCACAAAATTGTAATTTCGATGAAAACAATTAGACAAAAGCGCTGCTAAACGTATTATTTATAGGCCTGTCCACGACTTCCCTAAAGATATAAAGGTATAACGTTGTACCAAAAGGTAAAACGTGCAGCAGTGTTTGATTATTTGTCGTATGTGGACTGAAATTGCGTTAAACACTGTGCCTAGTACCACAATTTTCTGCGGTTGTAAAACATAATTTTAATACTTATTGTTTTGTTAAAAGACCGCACTGAAACCTAACTTAAACCTTACGTTCACCCCCTAAGAACTATTGACAGCTTGAACGTCATTGATTTGGACAAACGAACAAACATCTCTCATAGAGATTTTAGTCTCTTCAAGTTTAATCTCTCATAGAGATTTTTAGTTTAACAGTTAAATTTGTCAAAATATCCTCGTAAAAAAATTATCGATCAGAGCCAGAGCTCCGGGCTCCTATGTAGCCAGGGGCTTTGTTGTTTTTCAGATTATTTATCGTTTGACGAAGTTCAGCCAATGACACGGTTTTTATTCTATAACTAACTTGTACCGCATAAGGATTGAGCTCCTCGAAACGTAAAAACGCAACTTTTTGTTTCAAATTCAATATTTTGAAAAAAAAAAAAAAAAAATAAATAGAGTGGCGCAACAGCTCGAGGTGAACCAGGGCCAACTTCTCAACATTATATGCTGGTGTGTTAATTTCTTTTACATACAAAGGGACCTACAATTTTTTGCCGAATCCGAGCGGCACTTTGAGAAGTTTTTCAAGACAAATGATACTCTCGGAGGGCTTGTCAGACCCTCGCGGAGGTGGGGACCGTGAAAAAGAACAAGTTTTTTTTCAGGTGATGATGGCAGGATTCGAACCCAGGCCTCCGGCGTAGTAAGCACACACACTAACCACTACGCCACGGCACCCCCCCCCCCCCCAATATTTTTGAAAACTCGACCATAAAACTTTGTAAGAACGAAATCTAGAATAAAATCTCATTTATCTAACCGGCTTATTATACCCCATCCCATAGGATAGGAGGTATATAAAGGTTGTCACATAGTTTGCAAGACGGTGAAATAATAATGGTAGACCTCCAAGACTTTCAGGACATATGATTGAGACCGAATTCTGAATCGGATAAGCCACGTCCTTCCGTCCGTCTATCCGTCTGTATGTCAAATGTTTTTAGACCTAAAATTTTGAGCTGGGATGCTTAGATTGCGAACGTAAGTTCCGTGTCATGCGAAGCAGTACAAGTGTAAGAATTTTTGAAATCCGCCCAAAGACGCGCCCACAATTGGTCTAAAAGTGCAACTAAATCCAGAGGTTTCAAAACTGTAACACGTTCTAAAAGGCTAAAATTAGACATTTAGCATCTCCTAATGAATGTAAGACACATAAAAGAAAAACTTAATTGGTAAACCTCCCACTGAACGCCCACTGGACATGGCATCTATTTTAAGAGTAAATTTTCAAATGCAGTTTATTCAATGTTTTTGCTCGAAATTAAAAAAATGTTGCTGGATAATTTATGTAAAAAACGCCTAGTTCTACATTTTGTTCATTCGAAACTTTGGGCCACGCCCACATGTGGAGGCAGAATTGAAGAAAAACCTTAAATTTTCCAGAAAAACGTAATTTTGGTAATTTTGATAGTTTGTAATTAGAGGCGGTTCGCCCACAGCCCTTTTCGAGGTTTGCACTACTTATAAAATGTAAAAAAAATAGCAATGCCATCAGCATTCTACAATGTGGGATAGGATGGGGTATTCAACGGTCCGTTTTACGGACTGTTACTTCTGCGTACACACTGTAGCACTTACACACTGTTTTTTGGGGGCGACGCGCTCGTATCTCGGCTAGCATGACCTATCTAGGAAGTCCGGCAGGGGGCATGCGAACAACGTGTCCAAACTATCGAAGACTCGATCGCTCCACTCGGAGAAGTAGTGCTCAACATTAAGATTCCCACGAATACTGACATTTCTCACGCTATCCCTTAGAGTAACACCAGCAACGCACCTCAGGAATCTCATTTCGGCAGCTTGTACCCGCGATCTAATTCTTTCGGTCATTACACAAATTTCATGACCATAGATGAGGAACAAACACTGAACTTAAAACTAAGCTTTGCTTTCACTCCAAGCTCAGCTTTCCTGATGACCAGCTGGCGCAGTTCCTTTACTATTGGTCTAGCTTGGCCAATTCTACAGGACAACTCAGTATCACTCCTCCCATCTTTTGTGAAAAAGACCCCACGATACTTCTTCACGAAACTTCTCCACCTGTTCTAATGGAACTCCAATTATGTGCAGGGTACAATCCACAGGAGTTCGGGAAACAACCGTCACTTCCGATTTGTTCTCGTTTACTTTCATCCCAGCATCACCGCAGGCGGCTGCAAACCTATCCAGTGCTCGTTGAAGTTCCTCTTTGGATGATGCAAGGATGGCCAGATCATCTGCGAAAAGCAGCTGGCTCATCCTGATGCCAGTCAATTCGAAACATTGCTCGCCAAGACTGCGCTTCACCATCCAGTCCATATATGCTATGAAAAGGAGCGGCGACAGAACTCAGCCCTGGCGAAGTCCAACGCGCACATCCAAAGGACGGGTTTTGACGCCATTAATCCGTACACAGCTTCTGCAGGCTCCGTACAAAGACTGGATGGCTCTCAGAAGAGGTCCACTCAGCGCATAGTCCTGCAAAACTCTCCACACTGTATCCCGAGGTACTCGGTCGTACGCCTTTTCCAGATCTACAAAACACGCATAGACCGGTTTGGCATATTCCCAGGCCTTCTCAAGAATAACCTTCAACTAAAAAGCTGGTCGGTTGTGCCTCTGCTAGGCCGAAAGTCGCACTGTTCTTACCATAACAAAGGCTTGATCACAGCTCTCGAACGCGTTTCCAACACCTTCGCGAATACTTTTCCCGGAAGACTTAAGAGAGATATGCCCCTATAGTTGCTGCATTCTCACCTGTTCCCTTTTTTTGAAAATGGGCACTATAACTCCTGTTTGCCAATCGCTTGGTGCCTTCCCGCTATCCCAGTTCACCTTAATGACACGTGTTAGCCATTTAACACCCTCTACACCCATTGCCTTGAGCATTTCTGGCCGAATTTCATCAACTAGAGCAGACTTGCCAACTTCTAGCGATTAAATCGCTTTAGTGACTTCGTCTACTGTGGGACTATTCTCCGCCATTATCTCGTCAGCAGTGGGAATGCCATCTTCAGTGCCCTGTTGGCGGTTGAGCAACTCCGAAAAGTGCTCTCTCCATCTGTGCAAGACATCTCCCTCATTTGAAAGAAGTGTACCTTCCTTGGATTTAAGCCATTGAATGATATTTAACTTCCTTCCTCTGAGCCGGTGAATGGTCTGCCAAAATATCTTGTTTGCAGATCTGTAATCGTGCTCAACCTTCTCGCCGAACTTTTTCCATGACTGTTCCTTAGCTGTTCTGACTGCCAGATTGGAAGTCCTTCGCGCCTTATTGTAGCGGGCTCGAGAAGTTGAGTTTCTACATTGGATCCACGCAATGTAGGCTCTCTTCTTCTCTCTGATGGCTTCTTGAACTCCAGGCGTTTTAAACCAAGAAGTTCTTTTCTCACCACCGCTACCCCAAGCCGCTTCACTTTACAAACATTTCCTGCAGAGCCAATGACTGCCGAGAAAAACAGCTGCCATTCCTACTCTACATTCAAAAGGTCAACCCCCAACAGGGCACTGAAGATGGCATTCCCACTGCTAACGGGATAAGGGCGGAGAATAGTCCCACAGTAGACGAAGTCACTGAAGCGATTAAATCGCTAAAAGTTGGCAAGTCTGCTGGAGTTGATGAAATCCGTCCAGAAATGCTCAAGGCAATAGGTGAAGAGGGTGTTAAATGGCTAACACGTGTCATTAAGGTGGCCTGGGATAGCCGGAAGGCACCTAGCGATTGGCAAACGTGAGTTATAGTGCCCATTTTAAAAAAGGGAACAGGAGAGATTGCGCCAACTATAGGGCATATCTCTCTTGAGTCTTCCGGGAAAAGTATCCGCGAAGGTGTTGGAAACGCGTTCCAGAGCTGTAATCGAGCCTTTGTTACGGGAAGAACAGTGCGGCTTTCGGCCTGACAGAGGCACAACCGACCAGCTTTTTACTCTGAAGGTTATTCTTAAAAAGGCCTGGGAATATGCCAAACCGGTCTATGCGTGTTTTGTAGATCTGGAAAAGGCGTATGACCGAGTACCTCGCGATACACTGTGGAGAGTTTTGCAGGACTATGCGCTGAGTGGGCCTCTTCTGAGAGCCATTCAGTCTTTGTATGGAAACTGCAGAAGCTGTGTATGGATAAATGGCGTCAAATCCCGTCCTTTTGATGTGCGCGTTGGACTTCGCCAGGGCTGTGTTCTGTCGCCGCTCCTTTTCATAGCATATAAGGACTGGATGGTGAAGCACAGTCTCAGCGAGCATTGTTTCGAATTGGCTGGCATCAGGATTTGCCATCTGCTTTTCGCAGATGATTTGGCCTTCCTTGCATCATCCAAAGAGGAACTTCAACGAGCACTGGATAGGCTTGCAACCGTCTGTGGTGATGCTGGGATGAAAGTAAACGTGAACGATTCGGAAGCGTTGGTTGTTTCCCGAGCTCGTGTGCACTGTACCCTGCACATAAATGGAGTTCCATTAAAACAGGTGGAGAAGTTTAAGTATCTCGGGGGTCTTTTTCACGAAAGATGGGAGGAGTGATACTGAGTTGTCCTGTAGAATTGGCCAAGCTGGAGCAATAGTAAAGGAACTGCCCCGGCCGGTCATCAGGAAAGCTGAGCTTGGAGTGAAAGCAAAGATCTCAGTTTTTAATTCAGTGTTCGTTCCGACCCTCATCTATGGTCATGAAATTTCTGTAATGACCGAAAGAATTAGATCGCGGGTACAAGCTGCCGAAATGAGATTCCTGAGGTGCGTTGCTGGTGTTACTCTAAGGGACAGAGTGAGAAACGTCAGTATTCGTAGGAATCTAAATGTTGAGCAGCTACTTCTCCGAGTGGAGCGATCGATTCTTAGATGGTTTGGACACTTTGTTCACATGCCCCCTGACAGACTTCCTAGACAGGTCATACTTGCCGAGATGCGAGCGCGTCGCCCCTCTGGTAGGCCAAGAAACAGGTGGTGGGATCAGGTAAAGAACCTCTCTGAGTCCCGCCTGGGGATTGCACTGGAGTCTCTTGAGTTGGTGGCGGAGGATCGAGAAAGATGGAAGGACGATTTAGCCAACCTCGCTCCGCGACCCTTTTAAAGGATAAGCGGCATTCGAAAATGAAGATGATGATGATGAAATTTTGAATTAAAGTGCCGGTGTAAAAGTACTGTTAGTCCAAAATGTATGCAACCACCTAGCGTAAAGTATTCAACAGTTATATTTTTGCATCGCGCCCACTTTTTGGGGGCGTGACAGTTTAATTTTTGGTAGGGTCGGGTAGTTTGTAATCCGTCGCAGACGGACTGAAGCTTTGCATACGCACTGTTGCACTTGCGCACTTGTTTTCTTTCAAATAGCTGATTTTATGAATGGAAGATCGTTTCTCATATGCGTTTCTCATATGTTTCTTATAAACGTGTTTCTTACATCAACTTACTTTTATCTGGACAAACAAAGACACGGAGTTTCAACGATCACTTCCTTATAAGTGTTTCTTGACCACTGATTTTTCTTTTTTTAGGTTTTGCAGCAGACGGTGAAGATGACAGCAGCTCATCCAAACGACGACGCTCGAGAACTAATTTTAACTCTTGGCAACTTGAAGAGTTGGAACGAGCGTTTTCCGCAAGCCACTATCCTGACATTTTTATGAGAGAAGCACTAGCCATGCGACTAGATCTTAAGGAAAGTCGCGTTGCGGTATGTTTAGTTTTAATTGTTTAACTAATTTTTTTATTAAACAGGTACCTACTTCCGACCTACTAAGCTATAAACATACATACATATAACATTTCTATGGATTCCCAAAACTTTTCATAGATACTTTTCCTAGATACTTATTTATAAATCCATTTTGGTTTCCATTTGGATATCCATTTGGTTTTCTGTGTGTTTTTGTAGCCGATTCCAAGTAAAAGCACCATAGAAACTAGCCTCTGCGCGCATACTAAAAATAGGCCTAAGCGCTTGTCCCTATCCTAGTGTCTCCTTTAGTCATCGAATCATCTTGTTGATTTCCAGGGCTGGATGAATTCTTGTGGAGACACTAATGTCGTCTATTACAGTAGATTGTAAATAGTATCATAATACTAAATAAAGTTATCAATCAATCAAAAACTTTGTATGAAGGAAATCTGAAATAGTATCAGGTGTACTTTATGTGCTAAACTTTATTTCTTATTCTATCCTAAGTAAAGCTAAAAGCAGTCGAAATCCACGTTTTTCTGGAAATTTATAGGTTTTTATGGAATTCTGCCTCTTAATGTGGGCGTGGCCCAAAACTTTGTAGGAACAAAATGTATTTTCTACATAATATATTAAGTAAAATTTTTTCGATCTGGAACAAAAATATTGAATGAGTTCTATTTGAACAATTACTCTTTAATTCGATACCAAAAATGTAATTTTTTGGTTAAAATTCAACAATTTCGTAATATCTACCTCGAAACATGGGCGTGGCCAAAAACTTTGTAGAAACGAAATCTAGCATAGAACCCGGTGAACCTAATGTGCTAAATTTTATTTCTTGTCCTCACTTAAATTAGACTAAAACGTAGTCGAAATCCATGTTTTCTGGAGAAATAGAGGTTTTTCTTAAATTCTGCCTCCAAATGTGGGCGTGGCCCAAAACTTTGTATGAAAAAAAAATGCTTTCTACATCATATATTATGAAAAAATTTTTTTCGATTTAGAACAAAAATAATGAATAAATTGCATTTGAAAGATTACACTTTGAATTGATGCCACGCCCACAAGGGGTGGTCTGCGGACTTTATTTTTATTTTTTATGACTTGTTATCATAAGAAAATGCTAAATAATAAATTTCAGCTTTTCACAACGCGTTAAGATGCTAATCTATATCCGGTATTATTATTCGCCGTTCTGTTTTCGCTTTTTAGGAACAACTCATATGCGGTGGGAATGAGACCCAGATTGACCATCATTTGATTTACAGTTCCCTAAAACCGCGGGTCAAAGATTGTAAAGCAATGTAAGGTGAAGCGATCACAAAACAACACTGCCTGCTTTTTACCGTAATTTTTATGGAACCATATCGCAAAACTATTTGGGAGAATCAAATGGTACAATTCAGATAAGGAACAAGTAAGTAAGTTCGAGAGTACGTCTGTAACGAACTTCTAAATACCCGACTCCCTTTACTCTGTAACACAAACTTATAAAGTTTTGAGTCTGAATTCATACATATACTTCTTGCCAATAATTATACCCGACCCAGGGTATATTAAGTTTGATGTATAGTTTGTAACGCAGTGAAATAATCACCGTAGACCCCTAAGACCTTTTAGAGATATGAATGGGACCGACAGGAGAATCGATTAAGCCATGTCCGCCCGTCCGTCCGTCCGTATGTAAACAACTTTCAGGCCTTAAATTTAAAGGCAGAGATCTGAAATTTTGTGGGTTGGTTGGAAGTCCAGTCCTTCAGATCAAGTTTGAAAATAAGCTGAATCCGCCCACAGACACGCCCACTACAGGCCTGTATGTGCGACCATCTCGAATTTAAAAAAATACATTTTGCAAATTTTAGCTATGTTACAATGGCGCTAGCGCATCCATTTTTGGTACGTAACATTGCCTTATAATTGTCTTTAAGGTAGCCAATAAATTTTAGCTTTTTTATTGGCCACGCCCACTTTTTAAGGGATTTTAGCTTAAAATGACTGTTTTTCAATAAATATATATGAAATTTGACAAAAAATTGTATGACAAAAGCTGTAGATATTAGCATTTTCTAACTTTTTTGTATGGATTGTATGTGCCTCCGCCCACTTTTGTGGGCGTGGCGTTATAAAAAGTGATTTTTTTAGTTAAAAAGGCGGAGTTTTAGGCCGAAATGTATGCAACCACCTAGTATAAAGCATTCAACAGTTATATTTTTATAGCCCGCCCACTTTTTGGTGGCGTGGCAGTTTTCTTTTTGGTATGGTCGGGTATTTTGCAATCCGTCGTAGATGGATTGAAGCTTTTGCATACCCACTGTTGCACTTTCCCACTTGTTTGTATTGGTTTCGCCCCAGAAAATGGGCAAAAGTTGAAAAATAGAATAAAATAATAATTCTTATTTCGTTAGAATCATGAGAAAATGCGTTAAAAGCAAATATAATTACTTAGAAAACGTGTTATTGAAAAATTTAAATAAAATAAAATTTCTATGATGGCTCGAATTTTTAAGTTTATAACTTTAAGAAAAACTCAGAAACGATATTGATTTTAAGAAAATGGGTCGAATAACGAACTTGCTATCCGAAAGTTAAAACAAAGTTAATTCATTATGCCCCATCCCATAGGATAGGAGGTATATTAAGTTTGTCACATAGTTTGAAACATGGTGAAATAATAATCGTAGACCCCCAAGACCTTAAGGGCATATGATCGAGACCGAATTTTGAATCGAATGAGCCATGTCCGTCCGTCCGTCTGTCTGTATGTCACACGTTTTTAGGCCTTGAATTTTGAGCTAGAAATGAAATTTGGTACATGGGTTCATTGTCATCCGAAGCAGTACAAGTGTAAAATTTTTTCGAATCCGCCTACAGACACGCCCACAATCCGTGCAATTGTGCAACTACTTCCAGAGCTTTTAAAGCTGTAAGACGCCTTAAAAGCTTGGAATTTATTATCTCCTGTTTATTGTAAGATATACAAAATAAAAATTTTATCGCTTCTCCTCCCCTAGTGGGCGTAGCATCGACTTAAAGGGTAATTTTTCAAATGCATTTTATTCAATATATTTGTTCCAAATCGAAAAAAATTTACTTTACGTACACATAGGGAGGCAGAATAGAAGAAAAAGCTAAAAATTTTCAGAAAAACCTAATTTCGACTGGCCTTAAGCCTAATTTAGGGAAAAATCAAAAACAAATTAGCGAGTTATATAAACGGGATTTTATTCTAGATTTCGTTCATACAAAGTTTTTAGCCACGCCCCTTTTTGGGGTCGATTTTTCAAAAATATTGAATTTGAACCAAACAATTGCACTTTTACGTACATTTAAGCGTAACTTGGAAATATCTGCGTTATAACTGATGGCTTGTTATTAGGGGCGGTTGGACCACGCCCCTTTTAAAAGTTTGCGCTACTTATAAAATATAAAAAAATTACAATAAGATCAGCATTTTACAATGTGGGATAGGATGGGGTATTCAACGGTCCGTTTTACGGATTGTTACTTCTGCGTACACACTGAAGCACTTACTTACTGGTTGTATAAGTTGACATCCTGGATGACAATATAAGGAAATACAGACAGGGTTTTCTGATATCTTAACCAAAGTAGGAAATAGAATAACAATGAATTCATAAATGCTTATCTAAATATATGCCGAGGGGACTCGTAACATTCTCCCCATCTTGAGAAGACAGTGTCTGATCAATTGAAAGTCGTCTAACTTTGGCAGCTGCTCTTTGTGTTTCGCCATTCGCGGTTTTGACGGTCACAGCATGAACGGCTCCATCTTTGCTCTGCAGGTATTTAACGCACCATTAAAACCTAATTTCGACTGGCCTTAAGCCTAATTTAGGGAAGAATCAAAAACAAATTAGCGAGTTATATAAACGGGATTTTATTCTAGATTTCGTTCATACAAAGTTTTTAGCCACGCCCCTTTTAGGGGTCGATTTTTCAAAAATATTGAATTTGAACCAAACAATTGCACTTTTACGTACATTTAAGCGTAACTTCGAAATATCTGCGTTATAACTGATGGCTTGTTATTAGGGGCGGTTGGACCACGCCCCTTTTAAAAGTTTGCACTACTTATAAAATATAAAAAAATTACAATAACATCAGCATTTTACAATGTGGGATAGGATGGGGTATTCAACGGTCCGTTTTACGGATTGTTACTTCTGCGTACACACTGAAGCACTTACTTACTGGTTGTATAAGTTGACATCCTGGATGACAATATAAGGAAATACAGACAGGGTTTTCTGATATCTCAACCAAAGTAGGAAATAGAATAACAATGAATTCATAAATGCTTATCTAAATATATGCCGAGGGGACTCGTAACATTCTCCCCATCTTGAGAAGACAGTGTCTGATCAATTGAAAGTCGTCTAACTTTGGCAGCTGCTCTTTGTGTTTCGCCATTCGCGGTTTTGACGGTCACAGCATGAACGGCTCCATCTTTGCTCTGCAGGTATTTAACGCACCATTGCTTCCAAAATTGTTGTAAGTACCATTGTAGTTTACCATATAGTAGTTTACCATATATATATACATAGTACCATAGTTAGGCCTCAATTTGTATGATAAGAGTGATAAATTCAAAAAAGTTTAGCTTAGAATTCTGTAAAATCATTTTAAGATGATATTTGGTTGACTTGACGGCCGAATGCAGTTGTTCTTTGTTTACCTCGACCAACTCTAGATGGATCGCCTTCGTTGAGAAGCAGATGAATACTGCTATAAAGCCCTTCGTTGATTTGATTCCTCGGCGATTGTAAAATATTTGAAATGGTCCACAAAAGTCGATGCCATTTACACTGAAAGGCCGTAGTTACTGAACACGAAGCTCGGGTAGATTGCCCATAAGTAGTTCTTGTTTGACTCGCTTAGCTCGAAAGCAAGTGATGCACTTGTGGTAAATCGTTTTTATTATTATTATTATTACTATTATTATTATTTTTATTTATTTATTTATTTTTTGTTTTTTATAATTCACTCGCGAATTAAGGGATTGGCTACCCTTTTATGTTGTTTCAGATCTCACGAGCGGAAAGGATTAGGAGAAGAATGAAAGGATGAGAGGTACCGGTGCACTCTTGTTTTAAACAGCTGCAGATTGAATTGTGTAGGAAAGACTGATCGTGGGAGGACATTCCACATTCGAGTTGTACGGCTTATGAAAGAACCTCTAAACTTAACTGTACGTCCGAAAGTGGGCTCCAGAGTAAACTGATGTGCATTCGATCTACACCGGGTATTACGGTTGAACGTCTTAAGGGGTGGAATGCAATTGGCTATTTCGATGGAACATTGCTTGTAGAAAAAGCGATAGAACAGTGATAGGCAAGAGACATTGCGTCGATGTTCCAATGAGTCAATTGACTTCGCAATATTTCTGTCTCCAATGAGTTTTATCGCGCGTTTTTGTATCCTGCCTAGCAAGTGCAATGCTGTCTTTGGAGCACCAGCCCAGACATGGGAATTTTAATCCAACTTAGGGCGAATATATGCCTAATATAAATTAGCCAAATCAGAGGGGTAGAAATGTTTCTTGTATCTTTTAAGGAGACCTAGGCATTTCATTCCAAATGCACGCATTTTCGACATGAGAGCTTAGTGCCAAACTCTGTCAAATGCTTTTGAAATATCAAGTGCAACAATCTTGCTTTCACCAAAAAGATGCAAGGAATGGTTATACTTTTCCGTGAGATATGCCATCAAATCACCAGTGGACCGTTTGCTACGAAAGCCGTATTGCCGGTCATTAAGAAGTTTTCGTGTTTCAAGATATTTCATAAGCTGACAGTTTATCAGCGTTTCCATGACCTTAGAAAGAAGGGAAGTAAGTGCAATTGGACGATAGCTAGAGGGAGAAGAAGAGTCGCCTTTTTTAGGGACGGGCTGGACAAATGCTGTTTTCCATCTACTCGGAAAGAGATTTGAGGAGTAGGACCGATGAAAAAACTTACACAATGGTTTTGCCAGCGTGGAAGAACACCTCTTCAGAACAATCGGGGATATTCCATCTGGACCAGCGGATTTGTGAACGTTGATATCTCGAAGAACTCTTTTGACTGCACGAGCACGAAAGTGAATTTGTCCCAAGGTAAAGTCGACACGCTCCAGTGCGGGGGGAGACATTGCAGAATCAGGGAGCATGGAGCTAGCAGCGAAATGCGCTGCAAGTAGATTCGCTTTGTCTAGAGAGGTGACAGCTGTAATGTCATTGTAAACGAGTGTAGGGATGGAAGATGAAGCACAGTTTTTAATATTTTTGACGAAAGACCAAAAGTTTTTACTACCCTTGGGACAATGTAGTATTTTCTGCCTCTGCTTTTAGTCGTATTGGAATTTGACACGGCGAATATGAGCATTACAATCATTTCTGGCTTGTTTGAACTTTTTTCGGTTTACCTGAGATGGATTGGCCTCGTAGGACCGAAAAAAAAACTCCTTCAACCTAATCGCCTCTTTACAGCTCGAGTCATACCACGAGTTCACCTTTGGTTTGATACTCTTAATCAGCAGCAGCATTTACGTTGTTATCGAGAAAGCAAAAGGACCAGGTTAACGACCGAAGAAGTTATTAAGACCGTCCCAGTTGGCTTTCTCGTACCGCCACACTGTTCTTTTCGGAGCTATTACCTTATTAGGTTGATTACCTAATAAGAACTTGGCTGATATGACTCAGTGGTCTGACGAACCTAGAGGAGACAATACATTCACGGTGTACTTATCGGGGTGGGAGGTAAGAAACAAATCCAGTGTGTTAGCGGAATGATTGTTAATGTCGGGTATCCGTGTAGGCTCGTTTACAAGTTGCGTTAGGTTATTCAACGCAGCAAAGCTCTCAACATACCTTCCTTCGGGTGTTGTCTGACCAGAATGTCGAAGCCATTTAGAATTGTGAACATTGAAATCGCCCGTAATAACAATTTCATTATTAGGATTCAGGGAAGGAATTCTTAAGGTGGAGTCGGACAGAGCATCAAACTTGTTACAAGTTAATGCACTGCCCAAATTTGGGCTTCTGTACACAAAACAGTAATGAATAGTTTGTCTACGGACGGTGAAATCTATCCACATGAAGTTAAATTCCGGGTTGGAACAGGTGTTATATTGTGAAGGAATATGGTAGACTACATCATTACGAATATAAATGTCGAGGCTACGACCGTGGAAAGAATAATGGCTCTAAGCGATAACCTGGGAGTTTAAAACGTGATTCCGGTTGACCTGATACAGGATCTGTGCCTAATACCTGAGTTTCGCATAGAGCCAAAACAGCTGGGCTGTAAGTACAGACATGGACGTACGCAGCAATGAGGTTTTTCCGCAGCCCACGAATGTTGCAAATATCAACACCAAAGTCAATCATCTGCACAAGACAACTTGACTGCTCAGAAACAATTAATGAACGACAAACACTAAGCAGGATTGTTGCGTGAAGATTCCCGCAGAGAAACACCACAACAACACTTCGTAAGTACTATGCCTTTACCCTTTACATAGCATTGTGTGGTCAATCAAGCGAAAATAAATTCAACAATCCGCTATCCGCTCAATGCCACTGCTGGCAGCGGCACTCCAACCGTGCATTGGAGTGTCAATACCAGCAGCGACAGGCAAAAGGAAAAACAAGAAAAGAAAAAGTGAATTGGTAAATGGACTGGGCTATATGTGACTGAGTTGAAAGGGGGGGAGGGGTAGGGCACGCGAGATGGAGATCAAGTGTAGCGGCGCGCGAGTGATAACACAATTGAGTGATAACAACGATTTTTGTTCACTGCACACGCACTAAATTAATTTGATGTAGGAACAAATGAGCGGTTTTATCACTTTAATTTGAATTTATTTAAAATTGATTGTTTTTATTTTTGTTTGAAAATGGAGCACTGGGACTATTGATTGATTGACGGGCTGTTATGTGACGTTAATTTTCTTTTTCAGTTTTACACTGCACTTTTGGCTTTATTCTTGTTAAACAAGAACCACGAACCGATAGAGTGTGAGCGCGTGCTGGCGAGATGAGTGCAGAGCGGCATCTCGATTTATTAGGTGGACATAAATGTGCCCCATAATGATTTGCACAGCACTAGCTACCAGGGCTTACAGCTGTTCTTATTTTTTGGTCTATAAATTTATTTTAATGGTCTGTAATTTGCATTAGGAATCGAATAAAAACGGCGCGCGGACAATCGAAAGGATAACCATCGCCATTGAGACTCAGTTCCTCGCTTTCGATTGTCCTCACGTCGGAAACTCTTAAATCTGATTAAATTTTATTTTCCAACTTAGTTTTTAGTAAAATTTGATAAACTTTTCTTATGTTTCGTTCAGAGGGAACTGATAAAAGATTAGATAAATCATAAAACAATTCTTTGGTGATCTGCGTTATTGTTGGGCTTTCAGATACAAGATGTTTTAGTGTTAATATGTTGCCCGTACCGCACATATTGCAGGTTGCAGGTTGGTGGGTCTTCTTTCTTAAGTAGGTGCCTATGGGTTCAACTATTCATTCATCTATGGAAACAACTATTCATTTTTATACCCCATTTCATAGGATAGGAGGTATATTAAGTTGAATTCATATTTTGTAACATAGAGAAATAATCACCGTAGACCCCCAAGAACTTCAGGGCATATAATCGAGACCGAATGAGCCATGTCCGTCCGTCCGTCCGTCTGTCGGTAGTTTTAAGGTCTTAAATTTTGAGCTAGGATCTTGAAACTTGATATCTGTTCTTTCTAGGTCCCGAAGCAGTACAGGTGTAAAATTTTTGAAATCCGCCTACTTTACTTACAAGCATTAAAAACCAAAGTTGTCGTAGGAAGCTGAAATTTGGTATGCGTTATCCTCGCTTAAGTATATTGTGATTGGCTTTTACGAAAAAAGCGAAAACACCCCCTTGTAGGCGTGGTCATATTTAATATGCATTCTAATAAACGGTTTTTAACGCTTCTGGGCGAAAGGAATTTGTTTTCACGCTAATCCCAATACCTTTGGCGAAGTCCAAAGCTCGGTAGATTGTTGCGGGGAGTTTGGGTATCTTTTTGCATTTGGGAGAGTTGTATCACAGATTTTTGGGACTAAACGGGAAATCAGATAGTCTCTTCGATCTTCGAAGTATATTTCTGGCTGGTAAGGTTTTTAATGCGTGTAGACTAGATCTAAGGGCTGCGTGGTATGGAGCGTTCAAAATGCTGAGTGTTGTTTTTCCATTATATGGATGGCAGTTTTTCCATAAAACTAAACCTTAGTCGGTTTTAAAAGTTATGTTTGCTTTTGTTGTTCGAACTAATGTGTTGATGTGTGCAAAGCTGTTCTTAGAGGGGAATACTTAATTATTTTGAGCCCGGCAGCTAGTTTT
Source organism: Neoascia interrupta (assembly GCA_947623515.1). Taxonomy (NCBI): domain Eukaryota; kingdom Metazoa; phylum Arthropoda; class Insecta; order Diptera; family Syrphidae; genus Neoascia; species Neoascia interrupta. The sequence continues at coordinate 104,741,970 of OX392463.1, read as the reverse complement.
TTTCTTAAATCTAGACTTTGTTCCTTAAAGCTAAACTTATTGTCAAAAATCAATCGTAGGATACTTAAGTAGTTTGCGGTAGGGATTATTGTGTTGAGAAAATCAACATAAAAATTGGAACAGCTTGTTTTCCTTCAAATCTGTACGTGTTTCCTTTTGCTCATTGATATGGCAGCTCCCAATTGAGTGCACCAGTTGCTGAGCAGGCTCAGAAGGTCATTCAAAATTAGCTTGATGCGATCAATGTCGTGGCATCTTGCAAGAATATAGAGGTCATCGGCGTAGATGGAGTGGTTAATGTTACTAAATGTCGAGTTTATGCAGCTTATTTCATTGAATGCTATGATAAATATAATCACAGAAAAGGGTGAGCCTTGGGGAATGCAGTTGTTCAGGCAATGTGTTTCAGAGTAAAAATCTTTGATTTTAGCCCTAAATTTACGATTCAACAAAAATGCTCTAATGAACAAATACATTTTCCATCCGATTTTCCATTTTCTAAGGTTGTTAAGAATAACGTGAATTCCTATTCGCTCGAACCATTTCTCGAAGTTAAGTGAGAGCACAGAGACGTGATTCTTGCAAGATAGGGCAGAGCAAATGAACTCATCAATGTATAAGAGGGCATCAATAGCTCCACGATCCGGCTTAAAGGCAACTTGAATTTATCTTATAAATTTATTTTTTTTCAAGTACCATAGCAGTCTTCTGGCGATAATTTTTTTAAGAGCTTGCTAGTGCAGGAAAGTAGTGATATCGGTCTGTAACCGTTGTGATCTGACAACCTTTTTCTTTTGCTTAGGTATCGGGATTAGAATAGCTGTTTTCCTAGCTCGGGTTATAATACCCTGCTCAAGTATACTGTTGTAAAGAGACAGAATTCGGCTCTTTGCTTATGCAGGCGCATTTTTGATCATTGGGTAAGAAATGCGATCGAAGCCAGGTGTTTTCCCTTTGACTGACGCTAGGCAGCTCTCAAATTCCAGAAGACCTACGGGCAATTCAACAGCTTTTGCAGAATAAGACAGCTTGCTATCTCTTATTGTGGTGAGGATTGAAGAGGTTTTCAGATTACGGAAAACGTGTAAAAAGCTTCAGTCATTACAATAGTCTGACGCAGGTCATAGCAAAATGCTCACATATAGCAAATTTAATGTTAGCCCAGAGCTTTTTGCTGGATGACTGAGGACTCATGGTGGCTGTAAAACTTTCAAAGCTTTGATTAACCGTCTTCCAAAAGATAGCATTCGCCTTACGGTAATTTATCAAATCGGCATCAGAAGGATGTTTCTTAAAAATTTTTCAGAGGTTTTGCTTTTTTAGGCGCAAGGCGGCAATGTCAGCATTCTACCTTGGAACGTACGACTTCTGTTGGTTGCTCTTTGTATGTGGTATCAAACAGCTGGCTGCAAACTGTAGGGCCTTACTTACGGTAGCTGCCCCTTTATTAATATTTCTCGATAAGTCAGTGCCAGCCAAAAACTCTGCTAATTTATCTTGAAAGGTATTCCAATTTGCTCTATCAGTTTGATATTTTATAGAAGGCTTTAAAGTCACTGACGCATACAAAGTTCCCAGTCGGATTGTTGAAAGGATCGAAAAATGATCGCTGCCATGGAGGTTATCGAGACATTTCCAAGTACTGAGAGGGGACATAAGCGTAAGGTCAACGTGTGTAAGGGTCTCACGTGTTGAAAAGTGGGTGGGACTGCCATCGTTAAGAACTACAAGAGCGTAGATGGACACATAGTTCTCAAATATCTTACCTCTGTGGTTCCTAGCTGGGGATCCCCACAGTGGGCTCTAGGAATTGAAGACTCCTGTTATCAAAACAGGGTTTTTAAACGAAAACATCATATTATCCATATCAGATATCCTGAAAGGGTGGGCGGGATGTATATACTGTGAAACAATTGTAACTGCGGTTTAAAGCTTGAATATGACTGCGACTGCACCTATATTTGAGATGATTTGGACGGGTTCCTGAGGAATGGATTTATGAATCAGTAAGTTGTGTAGCGCTGTTTTTGGAAGGGAAATTAAATAAGTAGGGTTCGTATTGTTTAGGGCACCTAACGTATGAATTTGGTTTAATGGGGGTTTCTTGAAGCGAAACGATTAATGGTTTGTGTTCATTAATTAACAGTTGCAGTTCGTGGTGATTATTAATGTAACCATTAAGATTCCACTAAAGGACTTAAATCAGCGAACTTGGCTTTGAGTTATGTAAAAAGTGCTTTAAAAGTACTGGTTGTTTAAATTTGAGGTGTTCAAGTTAGAACTCTGCGACCCAGGGGCCGAATCCACCGAATTCGTTTTAAAATTCGATTGATTCGGCCTCTGAACCGCAGAGTGGGGGGTTTTGGGATTAAAATTATTATTAGATGACATCGTTATCATATTCGGAAGTTGTAAGGTGGGATTCATTGCTGCTAGGAATGTTTATAGGCATGTTGATATAAGAAGTAAGTGGGTGGGATACATTTATTGAGGATATTGCAACGGAAGTTGCGACTGGAGTAGTTTCGTAACTACTGTGTGGGTAAGTGAGAGAGGTGTTTGAGTCATCTGAGTTTGGCTGAATGTCAGACAAGTTGGAATTGGATAAGAGAGATTTTTGAGCTTGAGGTTGATTGCCGTTATCGGGCTTTGGTGCTGAGTTCTTTTGGTTAGCTGAGCTTGGTTTGGAGTTTTCACTAAGGGCAGTGGAAGTCTGTTTGTGTGTTACTGTTTTTTTTTTTTTTGTTGAAAATCGATGAAGGTGCACGTGGCTCAGAACAGCCAGCTGGTGTTAAATCGAGAGTGTGCATTTTGCTTACGTTTGCGGTGGCTGAGCCTGAGCCACCATGTAAAAGGTGGAGTGTGATGATTCAAGGCAATTCGCACAAGAAACTCGTGTACACTCGTGTACACAGCCCCGAGCTGTGAGGTGCGAGGCTGCAGGAATCGCAAGAAGCAGCACTTTGGCACCTCTTGGTTGTGTGACCCAATAACTGGTAGATGCGGCAGCGCATAGGGTTGGGAAAGTATTCTTCTACTTTGAAATCATACCAACTTATTTCGAGCGATGTTGGTGGACGGAAAAGATCAAAAGTAAATAGAATCAGGCCAGTAGGATGGAGATTACCATCAATATTTTTTTTTAATTTAAATACGTCGATCACTCCTTGCCCCTTCATCTCTTCGATTATTTCGGTTTCAGGCACGTTGATTGGCCATGGGGCATACGCTGTGCCTTTGAAAGAGTTCAAGCTTGTGTGAAGCTTGACAATAATCGGACAGAGGTTTGAGAGCGTTTTCTTAGAAAGGAAATTGTCAGCAATTTTCTGTGATTTTGCTGACAGGAGAATTAGCAGTGAGCCATCGCATAGCTGCGTAATGGATTCATATGCAGTACTTATTCCATCGATGGCTAGTTTCACATGCTGGAGATATGGTAATGAATTTTGGATTACTAGAGGTCGTATGAGATGGGAGTATGGTATGCAGGTCAATAGCCGTGGATGTTGGTTTTGTTTTCTTTTTATACAATATTCCACAGGAATGGAGCATATTAAGTTTGATTTAGGCGAAAATGTTACATAGAGAAATAATAACGATAGACCCCCAAGACGTCAAGGGCATATGAGCGAGACCGAATTCTGAGTTGAATGAGCCATGTCCGCCCGTCCGTCCGCCTTAAATTTTGAGCTAGGAAGCTGAAATTTTGTACGTAAGCTCTTTGTCATTCGAACCATTACAGGTGTTAAAATTTGAACCACAGACACGCCCACAATCGGTCTAAACGTGCAACAACCTCTGGTGCTTTCAAAACTGTAAGACGTCGTGAAAAGCTGAAATTATACATTTAGCATATCCTAATGATTGTAAGAATTAAAAATAAAGTCGGCAGACTGCCCCTAGGGGGCTTGGCATCGAATTAAAGAGTAATTATTTATATGCATTTTTGCAAATATTTATTCAATATTTTTGTTCCAAATAGAAAAATTTTTGCTTACTATATTATGTAGAAAAGACAATTTGTTCAATTTCTTTCATACAAAGCTTTGGGCCACGCCCATATTTGGAGGCAGAATTTAACAAAAATCTCAAATTTCCCAGAAAAAGATGGATTTCGACTACTTTTTAGCCTAACTTAGGTAAGAATTAAAAATAAGATTAAGAAAGGTTTACCGGGAATCTATAACCGGGAATTAAGGTTACCGGGAATCTATTTACCGGGAAATCTATACTAGATTTCGTACAATTTGTATTGCAAGTTTTTTAAAACAATTGAAGTTTGTTTCAGCTTTGACGTTTGACGGCAAACTGTTGAAGAGTTGTAAGCCGCGATACATTGCAGAATTCTGGGTGCTGCTTAAGTTGCATCTTTCAAGTCTGAAGTCCTCTGCTGAGCGAAGGTTAAACGGTTGGACCTCATTAACGTACGATAGGCTTTCGGTTAAATAAGCCGGATACTCCTTATGTTTGACCTTGCAGATAAAAATTAAAACTTTTAAACAAAGATGTTGTCGAACATTTAGCCACTGAAGCGCTTCCAACATAAATGCCGTTCTAACGTACACATTACAAACGCACTTGAAGTCTTGTTTTACTCTCTTCGTTGCACATATAAGTTAACACACAGAACACGTTCTCTTCAAATGCAAAAGAGATCGGGTTCCAACACGCGCAGAAAGCACCCAACCTCGCAGCACCAACAGCAACATTACAAAAATAACACAAACCAGCATCATGTTACATTTGTCGCAGCTCCAACAGCAACATTCCGGACGCAACCCGATCCAGCGTCATGTGACGGTGTCACATCAGCAACATCGCGGGAAACACACCGGTAGTGGAGTTCCCACGATTTCGGCTTAGCAATTTGGGTGTAGGTAGAATGAGTTTCTATTGTTCAGTTTAGTCTTAATCGTTTGCTTGTCCAATAAAGATCATTTTTTTTAGAGAACTTGTCTCCTGTTTTCTTAATTGGCGCCCCAGCAGGGACGACGGTAAAAGTAGTGCGCGATCTTATAAGATAATTCAGTGCCTTAATAAAGCCAGTGACTATAAAAATTCGTGAAAGTGCTGTGAAAAGGCCAGTAGCGAAAGTAACAAAAAAGTTTAATCGTGCTTAGTCCATCAGCCTTGATAAGGCCGGTGAAGTGCCTTGTACCATATTGGGCAATAAAACTGTGTCGTGCATTTACTAAAAGAATTTTTCATCGTGTGAAGTGAGGGTACCGGAGTCACCGTTGCAGCCAAATACTCGGAACGACAAAACGGAGTTAGCCCACTCACCGGAAGTCGCCGTCATCACCGGAAAAATATGATAATCTTTATGTAAGCTAGTGCCAAAACATTTCTCTTTATTTTTATTTTAAGCCATTAAACAAGTCAAACATCAAGTTAAGAAAATTCAAGAAAATATTTATTAAACGCTCTCAATAAATTTTATCTTACTGAAAAAAAGGCTATCGATAAAATAATGGTAAACGAAAACAATTACGGAAGTCTACTAAGACCAAGTGTCTTAGATGGTCAGACTGGTCTCAGCTCTCCTCCCCCGAATCCTCCCCCTCCTAATAACAGTCACAACCAAGCTCTGGCTGATTATATTAATCAGGTGGTTGCGATCTACTGTGGCCCCTGACACCGACAATGTCGATCAAACGATCGAGGTGTCACAGGCAGACAATTTTGATGGGCTCGAAAAAATCCCAGACATTGTCAAGAGCCTAAGAGGTTTCTCTGGGCAGCCGAGAGAGTTTAGCTCTTGGAAGAAGAGCGTAGACAGAATTTTAAAAATCTATGAACCAATACATGGTTCCCCAAAATACTATGGTATTTTGAGTGTCATCCGCTGCTTAATGCTTCATTATGCCAAAAAACGGGATATTGGTACACTCGAGTACCAAGTGACGGTTTTGATCCAAGGTAACCAAACCATCCCCGAATTTTACCAGCAGGCTTATCAGCATTTATCCCTTATTCTCAATAAAATTTCATCAATGGAATTAAGCGAAGAGTCGCTAACGTGTATGACACAGTCATACAGGGACAAGGCACTCAACACTTTCATTCGAAGTTTACGAGGGGACTTACCTAGACTCCTCAGTATAAGAGAGCCTGTGGATTTACCGCAAGCTCACATGTGTCTTAAGCTTGATAATGTCAACTTTAGAACACAGTATGCGAATAACAATCAAGGTCCTCATAGGAAAGTTTCCAGCCAAAGTACGCCACCACTACCACCGCGTAGGGCCTACCCGTTTCCAACCTCAACTTCACCTCACCTCCAGGAAATCGATTTTTCCCTGAGCTTTACAATATTGCTCAGCCCAGACCACATTACCACCACCCACAGAGGAATTTCCAACAAAATCCATTCCAAAATAATACCAATTTTACTCAATTTGGACATTCCCAGCAAAACCTGTTCCAAAATAATAACAATCATAATCAATTTGGATACTCGCAACAAAATCAGAATAGGCAAAATAACTTCCAGCCTGGATTGCCTCCTAGGCCTCTCAAGCCCATATCAGTAGACATAACGGCAAGATCCCATAATGTTAATTATGTGAATCGCCCTATGTATCCAACGTATGCATTGAAACGGCAAAACTCTCAACAAATACACACTCCAGAAAAACAGCAACGCCTGTTCCATACAAATTCCTCAACGGAAACTGAAAATTGTGCTTACCCAGATGAAGAGGAAGCTGCTCTAGAATACGACGCAGATTTGAGCAATTACATGGACCTACAAAACGACGAGCAGGTCGAGTGCTTCTCCGAACACAAGGACACTCCTTTTTTAGATTAAACAGCTCTTCGCTTCCCTATTTTGAGTTTACGGCGAAGAGCGGCCATGTTCTTAAGTTTTTGGTTGACACCGGGTCTAACAAAAACTTAATACAATCAAAGTACATTAGAAACCCTATTGAAAACGAAACTAAATTTTACACAAACTTCATACACAGCAAAACGCATATCTCACATCATACTAATTTGCATCATTTCTTGAAGATATTTGACGGTATTTTAGGAAATGACACCCTCAAAGGACTTAATGCAGTCACTCAAATGCAGTCACTAAAATCATAGAAAATTGTCCAAACTTGTTTTCCGACCCATATCGAAAACTCACTTTTACGACTGCGGTTAAAGGAGAAATTCGCACGACTACTGATGATCCGGTTTACTCATGATCGTACCCTTATCCTATTGCCCTTAAGGGATGAGGTAGATTCCCAAATTCGTGCACTTCTACAAGATGGAATCATAAGACCATCTCGGTCTCCCTACAACTCCCCTGTCTGGATTGTATCGAAAAAGCCAGACTCTGAAGGAAACAGACAATATCGATTGGTAATTGACTACCGTAAACTAAACCTTATTACGATCCCTGACAGATACCCCAATACCAAACATAGACGAAGTACTGGCAAACCTAGGCAATAAAAAATGGTTCACAACTATCGACCTCAGGAGTGGATTTCATCAAATCCCTCTTCGAGAACGCGACATAGAAAATACTGCGTTTTCAGTGAACAATGGAAAATACGAGTTCACCCGACTCCCTTTTGGTTTAAAAAACGCACCCGCGATTTTCCAGCGTACATTGGATGACATACTTAGGGAACACATAGGTACCAGATGTTACGTCTACATTGAAGACATTATAATATTTAGCAAAATCGAAGAAGATCATTATAAAGATGTCGAAATTATTTTCAAGACTATGGAAGCTGCGTTTTTAAAAATTCAACTGGACAAATTAAAGTTCTTCCAGGGAGAAGTAGAGTTTCTAGGATTTATCGTCTCCAAAGATGGTATCAAGACAAACCCCGACAAGGTCAAAGCAATTGCTGAATTACCTAAGCCGAAAACACTTAAAGATCTTAGATAATTTCTAGGGATGTCAGGGATCGAAAATTTATTAGGGACTACGCGAAAATTGCGAAGCCCCTAACTACTCTTTTAACAGGGGAAGGTGGACGAGTGTCCGTGTCGCAATCGAAAAATAAACCCATACACTTAGATCAAGATGCGATTGAATCATTCAACAAGATTAAAAATGTTTTGATTTCCGAGGAAGTAGTTCTTAAATATCCAGATTTTTCTAAAGAGCTTCAACTTACCACCGTTGCATCTAATTATGCAATTGGTGCTGTCCTTTCACAGGACGACAGGCCAATTTCATTTTTATCAAGATCACTCAGTAAAACCGAAGAAGGTTATGCTACTAACGAACGAGAGATGCTCGCAATCATATGGGCACTCACTTCGTTAAAACCTTTCTGTGCGGATCGAAGAAAGTTATATATTTACTGACCACTAACCACTTACTTTTGCATTAAGCAATAAGAACACTAATGGAAAAATGAAACGTTGAAAGGCTATTCTCGAGGAGTACAACCACGAGCTTCAATATAAGCCTGGAAGAACCAATGTAGTTGCTGACAGCTTATCACGACCGCCACAAACCTCTATCAACTCTCTGACTCCAACAGTGCATAGCGATGACAGTTCATCGCGTAATCTAGTACCATCAGTGGAAGCACCTATAAATGCTTTTCGCAACCAGCTTAAACTTAATATAGGCCAAGAAACCAGCTACCAGCTAAAACAGCCATTTCCAAGTTACAATCGCCATATTTTTACGGAGACCCAATACACCAAAGAAATGATTATAAGTATATTCAAACGCTATCTTAATCCTAGCATAATAAATGGTCTAAAAACCAGCAAGAGCGTCATGGCTCGAATACAAGAACTTTACCCTTTACACTTTCAGCATTATAAAATTAGATACACACAATCCGAGATAACCGATATTACTAGTGACACCGAACAAACAGAAATCATCCTAAATACACATAGGCGAGCTCATAGAAATTCACATGAAAACCGCTTGCAAATAATAGAAAAGTATTATTTCCCTAAGATGAGTTTAAAAATAAAAAATCTCCTAAAGTGATGCAAATAAAGTTAATACAAATCCCACTCCAGTGCCTTCTTACCCAGGTCAAATCATTTACATGGACATTTTTTCGACACACAGGTACCTTGTTTTAACCGCTATAGATTGATTCTCCAAATTAGCTCATGCTGTTATAGTTAACTCCAAATCCGCAGAAGACTTGAGAAAGCCACTCTGGGATACCCTTTTTTATTTTGGTGTCCCTGAAAATGTTGTCATCGACAACGAAAAAGCCCTACACTCGGTATCTCTTAAAGCTATGATGGAAGAACTAAGAATAACGGTATTAACAACACCACCGTATAAGAGTGAAGTAAATGGCCAAGTGGAAAAATTCCATTCTACATTTGCCGAAATTATGAGATGCATAAACAGCGAGCTAGAAATATCACCATTTAGCGAACTCCTAGGCAGAACCATTTACGAGTATAATTGCACCATCCACTCCACAACAGGAAAGAAACCCATAGAATTATTTTTCGGTCGTAATCAAAGAATCTCTCCAGAGCAATTTGAAAGCGTTAGGGAAAGAAACATAAAAAGGATAAAGACCAAACAATTTAAGACATTCAAGCACACAATAAAAAACGAAAGCCACCTAAGCAGTACCAGGTAGGCGAAGTGATCTACGTAAAGCATAACAACGGTTAGGATCTAAGCTGACGGTACGCATCAAACCGGAAATAGTTAAGGAAAATAGAAACACTACTGTCCTAACAGAAACGGGAAAAGTAGTGCATAAAAGCAATATAAGAAACTAAAGCCTTTTCATCAAAATTTCAGATTCCTCATTGCCCTTGCTGAAGCGGAAGTCCAAATATTGGACTTCTCAAACTCTCAAATCGTCACGATGAATGCCGGACTCGCAAAAAATTCAAAACGATTATTTTTAAGCTTATTCACTTAATCAACCTTGATCAGTACCAGACATTTGTCGAGCAAGCTAACCTTACCCTCCACAAAATGATTCCCAAAACTAATATTTTACATTCCCTTATCCAATATGAGCTTACCCAAATTGAAGGCTTATTACATTATATCAAACCAAGCAGAATGAAAAGATCATTAGATTTCATAGGGTCGGGATGGAAATGGATTGCTGGTACCGACCACGATGACTTCATGCTTATAAAAAATAAAATTAATGATGTAATTGAAAACACTGACAACCAAATTGTTATAAACCAATTATATAATGAAAGAATAAATAATATCACCGCAATTACTAATAAAATGTTTAAAGAACTATAGAAAGGAAATATTTTATCAAATCAACTACCTCTAAGTTTAAAATACAAAATAAAGATTATAAAAGAAGAACTTGTTAGTATTAAGCACGCCATACATTGGGCCAAAACGGAATATTAAATTCTATGATTTTACCAAAAAAAGAAATATAAATTGCCATTAATACCTTTAATAAAGATAAACTTCCATATGACACAATTGAAGAAGCGCTAGAATTTTCGGATGTTAGAATTTTCACAAATAATACTGTACTATTTTATGTTATAAACATACCACTTACGGAACGACAAATAAGTAAAAGAATTCTAATTAAACCAGTCAAAAGAAATAACAAAGTAATTAAGCTACAGAATTATAATAAATTTTATGTAATCATTTGTGAAACGAAATTGTACGAAATTATAATAGATTGTAAGTCACTTAACCATTTAACTATTTGTAAGCAAGAAAATATTAATGAAATAACAAATTCAAGCTGCATCCCAAATTTGATAAAGAGCCGTAATTCATCATGTTCTATAATCAATAATCAACACATCCCTACAGTCGAAGTAATCGAGCCAGGTGCGATCCTACTAAACCAGTTTGACGATATCATTACTATTGATGGAACAACACACATCCTCAACGGAGCCTTCTTGATGAAATTCCACAACGCAACGGTCATCTTAAAAAACCAAATCTATAAGTCTGAAGAGATGTCCTCGGTAGAGACACTGCCTGCAGTAATCCAGCCACAGCCAAAAGAAACAACTCTGGAGGATATCCTGTCACTAGAAATGGTCTATGATCTCCATATAAACAACACCAAACATATTCAGAAACTGGATATAGAGGAAGCAGTACATCGCTATCTTTCATACGGTCTAATACTTGGAATTGTCTTAGTGATAATAGTTTCAAGAAGGAAGTCGACAACTGTTACCATCAAGAAAGAAGGAAGCACCAGTGTGGATGAAACCATCTTCACGATACCTGAAAGCGCCCCGTGTTTCATCACGATACCTGAAAGCGCGTGTTCATCTCACCGCGCCTTTTAGAATCAGCACGTCAACAACCCAGAATTCCCCGGTTCTACGAAGCCCCATTTTTCTAAGCTGAATGTGGGCATTCAGATTTGAGCATGGAGGAGTTAACACACAGAACACGTTATCTTCAAATGCAAAAGAGATCGTGTTCCAACACGCGCAGAAAACATCCAACCTCGCAGCACCAACAGCAACATTCCAAAAATAACACAAACCAGCATCATGTTACATTTGTCGCAGCACCAACAGCAACATTCCGGACGCAACCCGATCCAGCGTCATGTGACGGTGTCACATCAGCAACATCGCGGGAAACACACCGGTAGTGGAGTTCCCACGATTTCGGCTTAGCAATTTGGGTATAGAATAAGTTTCTATTGTTCAGTTTAGTCTTAATCGTTTGCTTGTCCAATAAAGTTCATTTTTTTTAGAGAACTTGTCTCCTGTTTTCTTAATTTATACAAGATGGATGCACAATAGTCAAAGTGGGGCAAAATAATTGTGTTATAGATCGTGATCCTGCGAAAAGAAAACGAGGATATTAAAAATACTCGTTTAACGAAAGACTGTGAGGTAACGAAAGAGTGTGTAACACCGAACCGACCAGCAGTCGAATACTTCACGACGAACTTGCACTTGAGACCGAAAGGAAAAGGTCTAGCAAGAAGCGAAAGGCGAATTCCTCTCCCGAAGTAATACAAAAAGAAGATAAGCCCTCTGGCGCAAACAAGGCTAAACCAGAAGCGAAAATTCGTCCACCTCCCGCAATAAACATCGTCGGGATAGCAGACTTTGGGAGATTGCGCAACCTTCTTGCAAACACGGTGAGAACAGAAAACTATAAGCTTACCTCGCACCGAAATAACGTGTGGAAAGTAAATGTTGACAACGCCGATTCCTATCGCGCACTGTCTCTTAGACTGAATGCAGGAAGAATCGAGTGGTATATTTATCAAAATAAGTACAAAAAACCACTGCGAGTCATTGTAAGGGGGCTCCACCCATCATGCACATAAGAAGACGTTGTAAAAGACGTAAAAAATAAAGACCTTCAAATTATTGATGCCGTCAATATCATTAAAAAGTAAAAGCAACGCACGGAAGGAGAAAGAGACACTGTGATCAGACGCGGCCTTCCAATTTTTATGCTCTCCTTTGAAAGAACTGAGAGCATAAACGATATTTTTTAAATTAAAATGATACTTAACATCAGGGTTAAAATCGAACCCATGCGAAAGGGCAATAGACTGATACCACAGTGTAAGCGATGCCAAGAATTCAGGCACACAAGTGCCTACTGCCAAAAAGAACCACGTTGCGTGAAATGTGCCGGAAAACACCTGTCAACAGAGTGCAAAGTTGACATAAAGGCTCCAGCAGTTTGCGCCAATTGCCACGGAAACCACCCCACGAACTATCGAGGATGTGAAGTAGCCATAGAGCTGCAAAACGGACGAGAACCTCTTAAGGAAAATACTAGAGGTCAGAATCAAAGCCTAGGACACCCAAAACCTGCTGAAACTCCTAAGCCAAAGACTCCAAAGACGCCAAAGCCGATCAAAAGTGGAAGTTTGGCAAAGGAGGCGTCGATAAAAGGCGTAAAAGCTCCACAAAAGAGTGGCGCCAGTTCAAGCGCAGCGGAGAAACCACCACTGGTCAGACCGAAATCATACGCACAGGTTGCGGCAAACGAAAACAAGGCAAGATCGCCCACAACAGATGCAGTCTCTCAGATCCTCGCTGTAATCTTGGAAAAACTTGAGGATCAGACTAAAATCAACAAAGTTATATTTGACAAACTCAGCAAGCTCGAGTTTAAGCCTCGAAAATATTACAAGAGAACATGAATATGAAACAGTTATTTAAAATACTAACATGGAATGCAAACGGCCTTCTGAATAAAATAGACGAACTAGAAGTATTTCTACGGAAAAACAATATTGATATTTGCATGATTGCGGAAACTCACATTAAAAACGGGTCTACACCCAAACTTAAAGGTTACAATGACTATCACGCACATCACCCTTCAAAATTCGAGAGGCGGATCCTCCGTCTACATTAAAAACTGCATAAAGCACTTCAAGAACACAGAAGTTGAGCTAGACTCTATGCAGATCAGTTCAGTTTCTGTAAAAATTGACTGCTCAGATTATAACATTGCATCTTGTTATTTCCCGCCAGGATATAGACTGGTGGAAGACGATCTTGATCGTATGTATGACTTCATTGGGTCCAATTTTATCATTGGGGGTGACTGAACGCGAAGCATACTTTTTGGGGTTCACGATGCAATTCAACAAGTGGCTGATTACTGTACAAAAATAGTATGAAGCGTGGGGTGGACTTTTTCTCCACTGGTAAGCCAACATATTGGCCAACCGATAGGAATAAAAAACCTGACCTTGTCGATATTTTCCTCGCTAAAGGGTACCCCAAATACCTTATGCGAATTGAAGAGTGTTATGATCTTTGCTCAGACCACTCAGGAGTTATCTTGAAGATGGGTGGAAGACTGGCGAAAATAGAAAGAGCTCCTAGATTAGCTAGCAAAAACATGAACTGGGACGCTTTCAGAAAGGACTGTAAGGAGGGTGTTGGCTTGAATGTGCCGTTGAAAACTCCTTTCGAGTTAGAAACCGCAGTTGACAAATTCATTGAAACAATTCAGAGCGCTGCTTGGAACAACAATTCGCCCCAAAAGAACGCAGTTAGCACCGACGGGCATGTACGTAAAACATATCCGCTCGAAATCGAAGAATTGATTCGTGAAAAGAGAAGAGCGCGTAGGAGATGGCAAGGCACGAGGGCCCCCCAGACAAAACGCTAATGAACCACCTCTCTAACAAACTGAAAGGAATGTTGCATGATCTTAAAAATCGTGAGACCACTGAATACCTTGAAGGCTGTGGAAAGCAGTTAAGTCTATCAAGAAACCTATTATCCACTCGCACCAATAAAAAAAACTAACGGCGAATGGGCAAGAGAAGAGAAAGAGAAAGCGAATTTCGCTGAACATTTAGAAGAAACATTCAAGCCTTTCGAAGGTCCGCCGTTGGCTGACGTTCTAAACAACAACGCGGAACCTGATAGCTTTAGAATGAAAAAAGTTTCGTTAGTTGAACTTCGACAGACAATTAGCAAACTTAAAAATAATAAGGCCCCGGTTTACGACCTGATCACTGGCGAAATATTAAAAGAGCTACCAAAAAAGGCATTAGTCAAGCTACTTTATATGATAAACCCTTCTCTTAGACTTCTATACGTTCCAAGATAATGGAAAGTTGCTGAAGTCATTATGGTTCCAAAACCGGGGAAATGCGCAAATGATAAAAAATCTTTTAGGCCCATATCGCTTCTGCCGATAATATCGAAAGTATTCGAGAAACTTCTGCTGAAACGATTACAACCAATAATTGCAGAAAGACGCTTGATCCCGGATCATCAATTCGGTTTCAGACCTAACCATTCCACAATAGATCAAGTCTACAGAATAACGCATGAAATTAAAAAAGCCTTAGAAGGGAAAAAAATATGTTCAAGTGCTTTCCTCAACGTATTGCAAGCCTTCGACAAGGTATGAAACGAAGGCTTGATATATAAGCTACGGCAAAACTTGCCGGAAGGCATGTTTAAAATATTAGAAAATTATCTTGAAAGCAGACTCTTTCGTGTTAGGTGTAGTAGTGAATACTCGAGTTTCAAGCAAATTCGGGCTGGCGTACCCCAGGGAAGCGTCCTCGGTTCGACCCTGTTCCTGCTCTACACAAGAGACATACCTCTAGATGACGAGACAGTCGTGGCCACGTTTGCGGACGATACGGCCATCCTGGCAACAGGTGAATCAGTCGAGTCATCAACGAGAAACCTCCAACGAGCATTGGACAGAATTTGTGTCTGGACGAAGACTTGGCGAATCGCTCTTAACGAGAACAAGTCTACGCATGTGAATTTCACTTACAGAAGGGTTAACAATTTGCCTCTGTTCATAAATTCTGCACAAATACCTTATGCAAATTAAGCGAAGTATCTAGGGATGACACTGGACGCTAAACTAAGGTGGAAACCACACGTAAAGAAGAAGCGTTACGAGCTCGAGATTAGGCTCAGGGAAATGTATTGGCTTATTGGAAGATTTTCGAAATTAAGCACATATAACAAACTGCTCTTGTACAGGCAGGTGTTAAAGCCGTCCTGGACATACGGTATACAACTTTGGGGTTGTACCAAGCCGAGCAACATGTCCATGTTGCAGACTTTCCAAAACAAGACACTAACAGCAATTGTGAATGCTCCATGGTATATTAGGAATAGCGATATTCACAGAGATTTAGGAATAGCTACCGTGGGCGAAGAAGTAACAAACTTCGCTCGAAAGCTAAATGCTCGCCTTCATGTTCATTGCAACAATGAAATGATCAGTACTCTAAACGAGACTCTTTACGTTGTTAACAACGAGCGACGACTACAAAGAACAAGACCCTTCGATCTAGCGACGTAGGGTGAAGCCGCATGAATAAACGGCTTAGTAGGTGCATTCACTGGAAAGCAACCTATCCAATGATGCGATAAACACTATGGAAGCGTAAACTACTTGTTAAGTTAACTTAGTTGTAGTCAAGAAGTATTACGAGAGAGCGAAAATTTACTACTATGAAGTGCGTTCTGGCAGTTTCATAGTGTCTCTCATAAATGGGTGGTTTTTTAGCACGTGGAAATCGGGCATAACCAATATCGGCTACTTCGGTATTATGTACCTGCTATAGAGGGCGTATTGGTATCTTTGAAAGATTTTGGAGTTTTAGCCCCCGTCCATCCTAGTATTCAAAAAAAAAAAAAAAAAAAAAAAAAATAGATCGTGATGGCACTTTGAAAATTTAAACTTCTTCTTATCCGGCCAAAAAAACCTACTTTTTTACTTATTTTGAAAATAAAGTTCGAATGATAAAGTTCTTCTATACGTTGGCAAACAATCCTACCTTACACGATTTAGTAACTTTAGCTATATCATTTATGTGAACTAAAAAGAGATCTGTTCCTAGGTTCGATCCCTGAGAAACACCAAGCTCAACATTTATCGTGGCCGATTCAGGCATTATTCTGGCATTAATCTTGTTTTTTGTTGTCTTCCAGATAAGTATGATCTGAACCACAAAAGCTCCCTTCCCGTATCTCCATATGCTTCCAGTTTGGTTAGTAAGATGTTTCTGCATGTTAAAAAGGCTCCGTTGCGCGGACAGGGAATATGGACTGTTTCAGCCGATATACTTTGAATAACGCGTCTTATAAAGTATCTATCTGGGGAATTACTGGTTCTACAAAATATTTTTTGCGACAATTTGTGACAAAGTACTATATAGTTTTTTAGTCCAGTCAAATGGTTTTTCGGCCAGGGAAAAAATACATGCAGAAGTATTTGTTTCGCTGGTTCTATATGGTTTTTAGGATGCTTAATCCGATTTTCAACTTCGCTACTTCCCACGGACAAATCTTCAGCTCGACTTGTTTTAGTTCCTTATCAAAAAGATATAAAAATGTGTAGTTATCGACGTAGACCACAATGAGTCAAACACGTTTAAATTTTTAATTAAAGCATACCTACTTTAGATGGGGTCTTCAGTTCATAAGATTGGCCACTAGAGCGCGCTGAAAATGACCAAAATTTTAAAAACGCAGTTTTCCAGTTGCTTTTTTGCCAACAACACAAAATCTATGCCGAAATCGGGAAAAAAAAACTTCTTCCGCTTCAAATTTTTTCAAATCGCACGTCTATGCCAATCCACTTTGAAATGTAATATCTTTTGCAGTCAAATCGATTCTTACGTGCCAGTTGCAGGACAAAAATAGATAAGTTCTATTTTTACTCATTCTATACATGGTTTTCGAAATGCTGAATCCGAATTTCTATTTTGCTACTTCCTACAGACATGGCTTCACCTTGAAAATCGCCAATCCTACATAAAAATGTCTACCTTTTTTTAGTTTTTGTACAAAAAGTAAAGGAATTGTCCACTTTTCGAGGGAGACTATTATGTATGAAAAAAGAAGGTAAATATTTCTATGAAAGCGTACCTTATTCGTTTGACGGCTTATTCGGCATTAAAATATATCTTAAATTCGTTTTTCTCAATGACCAACGTTTTGCAAATTACCAAAAACTTTGTTTTTCTGCTACTCTTTCGCTTGAGTTGCAAGCATGTTTTAGAAAAACTAAGCATGTTTTAGAAAGTATCTTAAACTAAACTAACGTAAATTTTATTTCGCCAAACTTATGAATACAAATATTTTGTGTCGGATGATATAAATTTAAATGTGGGCATTATATTGGGCAATTCGATCTACTTTAGTATTCTCCTTGTTCTCTCTGATTGAAAAAATGATCCGGCTTGAGTTTTGAAGAGAGAGAGATATGGATCAAGGACCGAAAAACTGCAGCAGTATTATAATTTTTCATGAAATGCTTTCGTCATTGTCTTTGTTGCATCTTAAATTTCTAGTCGGTGACTCGCAGTATTGGAAGCCAAGACTGTGTATGTTCTGATTTATTATGTTTTGATTTATTTTATTTAGGCTTTTTTATATATATTATGTGTTCTCTTATGGGAAACCGTAGGAGGAGTTATCACTTAATAGTTAGCTAAAAAAAGTTAGCTTAATAGTTAGATAATAAACGATTGTAATGAAATTTAGTTCGTGCATAAAACGTTTGAAGAAATTTGTAATATATAAGACTATTCAGTATTCAATATAATAGAAACTTAAGATTTTTTTTTAAGAAATGGTTTATAAAACCAATTAAAAAACCCGCATTTATTAACGTTATCTTAAAATCATGGGCATATGATTTTAATTAAGAAATAGCCATTCCGAGTGCTTTCAGTACCTATTTCACAATGAAAAAAAAAAAGATTTTGAATAATCGTTTTATGGTTTTTAAATTTAAAAAATGCAGGAAAAGCTAAAAAAAAAAACGTGTCTCCCCCACATTATCTGAGTAACAGATGGTAAATATTGTAAATAATGGTAAATATGTACCATTCGGCAAAAAATCTCAGATATAGAGATTTTTCAGGGCTTGTAGAAAAAATATTTCAGGCCTGAAATATGATACGGTTTTCGAGATACACTTAAAGATCTTTAAGTTGCTTTAATGAAATGGTAGTGCCACAAAAAGCCAATAATTTCGGATCTGCTTTTATCTTATCAACTATGTTTTACATAAGCACAAACCAGTTGAGTAAGAAGCTAAAATGTGTTAATATTTTGAAAACAAGAAACACGTTTCTCATTTTCAAAAGCTTTTATCAATATATAAACATAAAAAAATCTCCGCTTATTTTTATAACCTACCTACGACCCACCTACCCACAATGTTGTAAGCCCATTGACACACCACACGCACAGGGTCGTGCGGTCGGGGTGACTTCCCGGCAACGTAAAGAAACACCAGTAACGAAGCAGAAACAAGCCTCGGACTCGGACGGATTAACTGTTGACGACCAATGCAAACGAGAAAAGGACAGCGAGCTCCGGATCTGCACGTAGAATGTTAGGTCCCTTAACAGAACACGTGTAGCCGAGAAACTAGCGGAAGCCCTTAACGACTTCAAGGCAGACATTACTGCCATCCAAGAAATGCGGTGGGACGGGCCGGGCTATCGGCATCAAAGACAGCGCCTATTTGGATGTGGTTTCGTTGTTGGAGGCAGACTTAGGCAAAAAGTCTTGAGCTTCAACCCTTTAAGCGAGCGCCTCGCGACGATCCGCATCAAGGCTAAATTCGCCAACATTAGCCTCATATGCGCGCATGCCCCCACAGAGGAGAAAGATGACGAGATTGTTCTACGAGGATCTTGGACAAAACTTATGAGCAGTGTCCTAGCTACGACATTAAGATTGTCCTAGGCGATTTTAATGCCAAGCTAGGAAGGGAGGGCATTCCTGCATTCCTGCATCTCAATATCCACAAAGGGACAGGGAGATCTCCCGATGAATCAACCGTCAACCAGATTGATCACATTGCGATCGATGGAAGGCACTCCTCCAGTATCATGGATGTCCGAACTTTCCGAGCGGCCAACATTGACTCGGATCACTACCTTGTTGTTGCCAAAATACGGCTACGGATATCCCGACCAGCGCCAAGTAATGGAAATACTGTGAGGAAGTTTGACGTCGGCCGACTTTAATCGCAAGAGATCGCCAAGTCCTTCTCCAACCGAGTCTCTCAAAACCTTCTACGAAGTCCTATGCAGCCAGCATCAAGTATTGATAGCCAGTGGCAACATTGCCGAAATGCCATCAGAAACGCCGCCTCTGAAGTGCTGGGTTTCACACGGCCACCACAACGAAACCCCTGGTTTGACGATGAATGCCGGCAAGTACATGCAGCTAAACAGGAAGCATACAAAGCGCCGCTGTACAGAAGGACTAGAGCTGCTCGCGAGCTCTACGAGCAGAGGAGGAGAGAGGAACACAGGCTTCTCCGAAGGAAAAAGAGAGAGCACGAAAAGAGATAGAGAGGTGTTACAACAGGATTGAGGTTAGAAAGTTTTACCAAAGGATCAAAAAGTCCTGCCAAGGGTATCGACTTCGAACTGAAGCCTGTAAGGACCATCAAGGGAACATCGTTGTAGAATTGCAGTCGGGTAGGATTTGGAAAGACCATTTCTGCAGACTGTATAACGGCGAGGACGAACCAAATACCGCTGTCAGGCAGAACGAACCATTCAACCCGGGCGAAGACGTTACCGACGAAGCATACGAACGATACCGCCCACCCGACCTGGAGGAGGTGAAAGTGCTGTGTCTAAGCTCAAGTGCAACAAAGCAGCCGAAGCAGACGGCCTAGCTGCCGAACTTTTTAAATCCGCTGGCGATGAGCTGGTTAGGAGCATGCACCAGCTCATATGCAAGATATGGTCGGAAGAAAGCATGCTCGACAAATGGAACCTCAGCATTGTTTGCCCAACCCTGAAGAAAGGAGACCTTCTGAGTTGTGTCAACCACAGGGACATAAGTCTTCTTAACATCGCATACAAGATCTTTTCTGCTGTACTGTGTGAACGCCTGAAGGCGTTTGTCAACAATCTGATAGGCACATATCAGTGTGGCTTTAGGCCAGGAAAGTCTACCATCGATCAAATATTCACACCGCGGCAGATCTTGGAGAAAACCCAGGAATTCCAAATCGATACACACCACCTCTTCATCGATTTCAAGGCCGCGTATGACAGCCTCCAAAGAAACGAGCTATATAGCGCAATGTCTAGTTTTAGCATCCCTGCCAAACTCGTAAGTCTGTGCAGGATGACGACGAAAAACTCCCGTTAAGGTCGGCAAAGACCTCACTGACTCCTTTGATGTCAAAAGAGGATTTAGACAAGGCGACGCGCTGTCATGCGACTTCTTTAACATCATACTTGAAAGAATTGTGCAGAACTCTCGCGCCAACAAAAGAGGTACAATCTTTCAAAAGTCGGTTCAACTACTCGCAAACGCAGACGACATTGACATAATCGGAAGAACAAAGCGTGATGTCAGTGAAGCCTTCGTGAGTATTGGGACGGAAGCGGCAAATATGGGGTTAGCAGTCAATGAGGGCAAAACCAAGCATATGCTGTCATCAAGAAAAGACACCCAACACCGACGTCTTGAACAAAACATCACCATCGACAGCTATAACTCTGAGGTAGTTAGGGACTTTGTCTACATGGGTTCCACTATCCATTCACCACTATCCACCAGCGCTGAAATCAAACGAAGGATAACTCTTGCCAATCGCTGTTTCCTTGGGCTAAGGAGGCAATTGAGTAGCAAAGCTCTCCCTCTCTCGAGCAACTAAAGTGTCCATGTATAAGACCCTCATCATCCCAGTCCTGCTTTACGGTGCAGAAGCATGGACCCTGTCAAAAGCGGATTAAAACACTTTAGGCTGCTTCGAGAGGCAAATTCTTCGGACGATTTACGGTCCCGTCTGCATAGACAGAGATTGGACGAGGAGATATAACATCGAACTGTACAGCGATACCGACCTAGCCAAAAGATTCAAAACACAACGTCTACGATGGCTGGGTCACCTAGAGCGGATGGTGAGCAACGCCCCGGCCCGAAAAATCTTCGAATCCACACCGCAGGGACGGCGCGGTAGAGGAGCACCGAGACTCAGGTGGCGCACGCAAGTGGAAGGGGACCTCAGCCAACTTCGCGTGCGAAACTGGAGACGGCTAGAGACTCGAATAAACTCGAATAATTCATTGCAATGTTCTCCGCGAGATTATGATATGAGCTGGTCGAAAATAGTCATCAACAAGAGTTTGTCTGTGACAAACTTCTATATACCCGACCCTATATACGGTGTTACACCAAATCTAATTTTTTTTTTGGCCCGAATTCATATATTATTTGTATAGGCCACGTTCCAAAAATGGTTCTGGGCTAAAAATTAAAATCAATTATTTGTAATTTCGTTAGAATCCAGGCAAAATGCATTGAAACCAAAAATTGCAAAAAAAAACCGTTTTTTACTTAACACGCCCCTTGAAAGTGGGCTGTCTTAAATATTTGTAATACATTTTTTTTTCAATTTTGAGTAATCTTTCCGAGAAATTGGGTTTTTAAAGATCTAATATGGTAAAAATGGGCATGGTCGATATTGTGGGCGGTCCAATTTTTTCCCTTTAAGAGGTTTTGGGCCATTAATACCAAAATTTGAATTCCTTGTCTAAATTGACCAAAAGGCATTTTGAAAAAAAATTTGAAATAGAGGTTGTCTAACATTGAAGTCAGTAGAGGGTGTGGCCGCCGGCGGATTTAAATAATTTTCACACAAGTGTGTTGTCGCTCATATTGGGGAGCGACAAAGCCATACAAAATTTAATTTCAATTTGAAAAGTGACAATTACAACAATTTACAATTCTACAAACATTATAATAATGACTAGTCCTATTATCTTTTCACACGCTGCCAGGCGAAGATCGTCAAGAACCTTTATATTATAATGATGCTGACATTAAGTCACAACTCTTACTACGGTTTTCCTAAGAAAACAAGTATTTGAAAAACAAATAAAAGCGACAAACAGTATCAAAACAGACTGCAAACTTAAGAAACAAGGAAGACAATTACGCGAGAAATTATGAAAAGTTATAAAACTGCTGCAGTTTTCCGGTCTTCGATCCATTTCTCTCTCTTCGAAACTCAAGTCGAAGTATTTTTTCAATCAGTGAGAAGTAGGAGAATACTTTATTAGATCAAATAGCCCATGATGGTATTTCAATTCCGTAACCGGTAAATAAGTGCTACAGTGTGTACACAGAAGTTACAGTTCGTAAAACGTACCGTTGAATACTCCATCCTATCCCATATTGTAAAATGCTAATGGCATTGTTATTTTTTGACATTTTATAAGTAGTGCAAACTTCGACAAGGGGCGCGGTCCAACCGCCCCTAATTACAAACTATCAATTAAAAGATATTGAAACAGATATTTCTATATTTCTCTATTTTTCTCTCTTTTTCATTAAGTTGATTTAATTAACATAATTGCTCTAAGTGTCTTGTTTTGGAAAGTATGCAACATCGACATGTTGCTCGGCTCGGTACAACTTCAAAGTTGTATAGCGTATGTCCAGAATGGCTTTAACACCTGCCTGTACAGTTTGTTATATATGCTTAATTTCGATAATCTTCCTATAAGCCAATACATTTCTCGGAGTCTAATCTCGAGCTCGTCACGCTTCTTCTTTACGTGTGGTTTACACCTTAGGTTAGCGTCTAGTGTCATCCCTAGATATTTCGCTTTATTTGCATAAGGTATCTGTGCAGAGTTTATGAACCGAGGTAAAATGTTAACCCTGCGTTAACCATGCGTTGACTTGTTCTCGTTAAGACCGATTCGCCAAGTCTTCGTCCAGACACAAATTCTGTCCAAAGCTTATTGGAGGTTTTTCGTTGATGAATCGACTGATTCGCCTGTTGCTAGGAAGGCCGTATCGTCTGCAAACGTGGCCACGACTATCTCGTCATCTAGAAGTATGTCTCTTGTGGAGAGCAGGAACAGGGATAGACCATGGACGCTTCCCTGGGGTACGACAGCTCAAATTTGCTTGAAACTCGAGTATTCAGTACCACACCTAACACGAAAGAGTTTCCTTTCAAGATAGCACGAGGGCAAGGTTTGCTGTAGCTTATACTTTAAGCCTTCGCCATACCTTGTCGCAGGCATGCGATACGTCGAGGAAAGCACTAGAACATATCATTTTCCCTTCTGAGGCTTTTTCAATTTCATGCGTTATTCTGTTGACTTGATCTATTGTTGAATGATTATTTCTTAAGCCGAATTGGTGATCTGCAATTATTGGTTGTAATCGCTTCAGCAGAAGTTTCTCAAAGACTTTCGATAACATCGGCAGAAGCGATATGGGCCTATAAAATTTTTTGTAATGAAAAATGAAACGAATGAAACATTTCCCCGGTTTTGGAACTATAATGACTTCAGCAACTTTCCATTGCCTTGGAACGTATAAGAGTCTTAGAGAAGCGTCTATGATATAAAGTAACTTGACAAGTGCCCTTTTCGAGTTTGTTTAATATCTGCCGAAATTCGGCTAATGACATTTTTATACCCCATTCCATAGGATAGGAGGTATATAAAGTTTGTAACACGTTTGTTACATAGTGTTACATAAGCACATAGTTTGTAACACTGAGAAAAAGTAATGGTAGACCCCCAAGACCTTAAGGGCATATGATCGAGACCGAATTCTGAATCGAATAAGCCATGTCCGTCCGTCCGTCTGTCTGTATGTAACACGATTTTAGGCCTTAAATTTCAGGGTAGGGAGCTGAAATTTGGTACCTAGGTTAACTGGTATCCGAGGCAGTACAAGTGTAAAAATTTCAAATTTCAAATCCGCCCAAAGACACGCCCACAATCGGTCTAAATGTGCAACTACCTCCAGAGTTTTCAAAACTGTAAGACGTTCTAAAAGGCTGAAATTCGACATTTTGCATCTCCTAATGAATGCAAGACACAAAAAATACAAATTTAATTGGTAAATCCCACTAGTGGGTGTGGCATCTATTTTAAGGGTAAATTTTCAAATGCAGTTTACTTAATATCTTTGCTCTAACTTTTTGCAAACGTAAAATATTAAGAAAAAATTTTGCTTAATATTTTGCGTAGAAAACGCTTAGTTCCAAATTTTGTTCATACAAGACTTTGGGCCACGCCCACATTTGTTGGCAGAATTGAAGAAAAACCTAAAATGTGTCTGGAAAACACGTAATTTCGACTGGCCTTGAGCCTAATTTAGGAAAGCATAAAACAAAAATGTAGCACGTTAGGTAAACGAGACTTCAGCCCAGATTTCGTTCATATAAAGTTTTTAGCTACGCCACTTTTTAGGGGTCGATTTTTCAAAAATATTGTAATAATAATTATTAATAATATTAACAATAATTATTTACGTACATTGAAACGAAACTTGGAAATATCTGTGAAAATATTATATATTTAATAGTTTGTAATTAGGGGCGGTTGGACCATGCCCCTTTTCGAAGTTTGCATTACTTATAAAATGTAAAAATTAGCAATTCCCAGGTTCCGCGCTGTTGTTTTGAGCGTCAGCCAACGGTGGACCATCGAACGGCTTGAATGTTTCTTCCAAGTGTTCCGCAAACAAATTCGCTTTCTCTTTGTCTTCTTTTGCCCATTCACTATTATATTTCTTTATTGGGGCCGAGTGCATTATAGGTTTCTTGATGTACTTTTCTGCTTTCCACAGCGGGTAGTTTGAGCTCCTATCTGCCGACAAGCCTTCAAGGTGTTAAGTAGTCTCACGATTTTTATAATCTTGCAGCATTTCTTCAAGATTGTTTGAGAGGCTGTTTCAGACGGTTTTGTCCGTGTGTGCCCTCGTGCATTACCATCTTCTACGCGCTCTTCTCTTTTCACGAATCAAATCTTCGATTCCAAGCGGATATATTGTGCGTCCATGCCCGTCAGTGCACCCAGAGAAAAAAATAGTCATAAATAACATTTATACTCACAAGCCCCCGGTTGTCAGAAAATGTATTCGATGTCATTCCGTTAGGGGGAAGGATTCTGATCTTAAAGTTTAAGCATGAACGATCGACTCTGCCGACCCTGGACAGAGTGGCAGATATGGACTTCTTTCTAATGATGGGTGACTTCAATGCACATGTGGGTAGGGACGACAGTCCTTGGAGGAGTGTGATCGGGAGGCACGGTGACCCGGATCAAAAGAGGAACGGAGGGAAGTTGTTGGACTTTTGCTGTTCATATGGCTTGTCCATCATGAACACCTTTTTCCCACACAAAGACATTCCCAAATACACATGGTACAAGCACAGTTTAAATCAGAGGTCACTGATTGATTTCTTTGTTGTACCATCGTGTGTTCGAAGAATGATTTGTGATGTTCGAGTTTTCAGGAGAGCTGAGTTGTCAACTGATCACCACTTAGTTCTGTGTAAATTGTTTTTCAGTGACAGTATTCCTTTGCCACCCAGGCGAAAACCAAGACTGGTGACCCGCATACAGTGGGAAAGGTTGCAGGATGCTGACTCTGATTTCAGAGAGCGCTTTGCACAGCATGTTTCGGAGAGGTTTGAACAAATTCCAACTGACCTTTTGAATGTAGAGGAGGAACGGCAGCTGTCTTTATCGGCAGTCATTGCCTCTGCAGGAAATGTTTGTGGAGTGAAGCGGCTTGGGGTAGGGGCTGGTGGCGAGAAAAGAACTGCTTGGTTTAAAACGCCTGGAGTTCAAGAAGCCATCAGAGAGAAGAAGAGAGCCTTCATTGCGTGGATCCAATGTAGAAACTCAACTCCTCGAGCCCGGTACAATGAGGCGCGAAGGACTTCCAATCTGGCAGTCAGAACAGCCAAGGAACAGTCGTGGAAAAAGTTCGGCGAGAAGTTGGAGCACGATTACAGATCTGTGTCATCCCTAGATATTTCGCTTTATTTGCATAAGGTATCTGTGCAGAGTTTATGAACCGAGGTAAAATGTTAACCCTGCGTTAACCATACGTTGACTTGTTCTCGTTAAGACCGATTCGCCAAGTCTTCGTCCAGACACAAATTCTGTCCAAAGCTTATTGGAGGTTTTTCGTTGATGAATCGACTGATTCGCCTGTTGCTAGGAAGGCCGTATCGTCTGCAAACGTGGCCACGACTATCTCGTCATCTAGAAGTATGTCTCTTGTGGAGAGCAGGAACAGCGATAGACCGTGGACGCTTCCCTGGGGTACGACAGCTCAAATTTGCTTGAAACTCGAGTATTCAGTACCACACCTAACACGAAAGAGTTTCCTTTCAAGATAGCACGAGGGCAAGGTTTGCTGTAGCTTATACTTTAAGCCTTCGCCATACCTTGTCGCAGGCATGCGATACGTCGAGGAAAGCACTAGAACATATCATTTTCCCTTCTGAGGCTTTTTCAATTTCATGCGTTATTCTGTTGACTTGATCTATTGTTGAATGATTATTTCTTAAGCCGAATTGGTGATCTGCAATTATTGGTTGTAATCGCTTCAGCAGAAGTTTCTCAAAGACTTTCGATAACATCGGCAGAAGCGATATGGGCCTATAAAATTTTTTG
The DNA here is from genome assembly GCA_947623515.1 of Neoascia interrupta. Lineage (NCBI taxonomy): Eukaryota > Metazoa > Arthropoda > Insecta > Diptera > Syrphidae > Neoascia > Neoascia interrupta. Next base: position 104,715,094 of record OX392463.1, on the reverse strand, counting down.
TAATGAAAAATGAAACGAATGAAACATTTCCCCGGTTTTGGAACTATAATGACTTCAGCAACTTTCCATTGCCTTGGAACGTATAAGAGTCTTAGAGAAGCGTCTATGATATAAAGTAACTTGACAAGTGCCCTTTTCGAGTTTGTTTAATATCTGCCGAAATTCGGCTAATGACATTTTTATACCCCATTCCATAGGATAGGAGGTATATAAAGTTTGTAACACGTTTGTTACATAGTGTTACATAAGCACATAGTTTGTAACACTGAGAAAAAGTAATGGTAGACCCCCAAGACCTTAAGGGCATATGATCGAGACCGAATTCTGAATCGAATAAGCCATGTCCGTCCGTCCGTCTGTCTGTATGTAACACGATTTTAGGCCTTAAATTTCAGGGTAGGGAGCTGAAATTTGGTACCTAGGTTAACTGGTATCCGAGGCAGTACAAGTGTAAAAATTTCAAATTTCAAATCCGTCCAAAGACACGCCCACAATCGGTCTAAATGTGCAACTACCTCCAGAGTTTTCAAAACTGTAAGACGTTCTAAAAGGCTGAAATTCGACATTTTGCATCTCCTAATGAATGCAAGACACAAAAAATACAAATTTAATTGGTAAATCCCTCTAGTGGGCGTGGCATCTATTTTAAGGGTAAATTTTCAAATGCAGTTTACTTAATATCTTTGCTCTAACTTTTTGCAAACGTAAAATATTAAGAAAAAATTTTGCTTAATATTTTGCGTAGAAAACGCTTAGTTCCAAATTTTGTTCATACAAGACTTTGGGCCACGCCCACATTTGTTGGCAGAATTGAAGAAAAACCTAAAATGTGTCTGGAAAACACGTAATTTCGACTGGCCTTGAGCCTAATTTAGGAAAGCATAAAACAAAAATGTAGCACGTTAGGTAAACGAGACTTCAGCCCAGATTTCGTTCATATAAAGTTTTTAGCTACGCCACTTTTTAGGGGTCGATTTTTCAAAAATATTGTAATAATAATTATTAATAATATTAACAATAATTATTTACGTACATTGAAACGAAACTTGGAAATATCTGTGAAAATATTATATATTTAATAGTTTGTAATTAGGGGCGGTTGGACCATGCCCCTTTTCGAAGTTTGCATTACTTATAAAATGTAAAAATTAGCAATTCCCAGGTTCCGCGCTGTTGTTTTGAGCGTCAGCCAACGGTGGACCATCGAACGGCTTGAATGTTTCTTCCAAGTGTTCCGCAAACAAATTCGCTTTCTCTTTGTCTTCTTTTGCCCATTCACTATTATATTTCTTTATTGGGGCCGAGTGCATTATAGGTTTCTTGATGTACTTTTCTGCTTTCCACAGCGGGTAGTTTGAGCTCCTATCTGCCGACAAGCCTTCAAGGTATTAAGTAGTCTCACGATTTTTATAATCTTGCAGCATTTCTTCAAGATTGTTTGAGAGGCTGTTTCAGACGGTTTTGTCCGTGTGTGCCCTCGTGCATTACCATCTTCTACGCGCTCTTCTCTTTTCACGAATCAAATCTTCGATTCCAAGCGGATATATTGTGCGTCCATGCCCGTCAGTGCACCCAGAGAAAAAAATAGTCATAAATAACATTTATACTCACAAGCCCCCGGTTGTCAGAAAATGTATTCGATGTCATTCCGTTAGGGGGAAGGATTCTGATCTTAAAGTTTAAGCATGAACGATCGACTCTGCCGACCCTGGACAGAGTGGCAGATATGGACTTCTTTCTAATGATGGGTGACTTCAATGCACATGTGGGTAGGGACGACAGTCCTTGGAGGAGTGTGATCGGGAGGCACGGTGACCCGGATCAAAAGAGGAACGGAGGGAAGTTGTTGGACTTTTGCTGTTCATATGGCTTGTCCATCATGAACACCTTTTTCCCACACAAAGACATTCCCAAATACACATGGTACAAGCACAGTTTAAATCAGAGGTCACTGATTGATTTCTTTGTTGTACCATCGTGTGTTCGAAGAATGATTTGTGATGTTCGAGTTTTCAGAAGAGCTGAGTTGTCAACTGATCATCACTTAGTTCTGTGTAAATTGTTTTTCAGTGACAGTATTCCTTTGCCACCCAGGCGAAAACCAAGACTGGTGACCCGCATACAGTGGGAAAGGTTGCAGGATGCTGACTCTGATTTCAGAGAGCGCTTTGCACAGCATGTTTCGGAGAAGTTTGAACAAATTCCAACTGACCTTTTGAATGTAGAGGAGGAACGGCAGCTGTCTTTATCGGCAGTCATTGCCTCTGCAGGAAATGTTTGTGGAGTGAAGCGGCTTGGGGTAGGGGCTGGTGGCGAGAAAAGAACTGCTTGGTTTAAAACGCCTGGAGTTCAAGAAGCCATCAGAGAGAAGAAGAGAGCCTTCATTGCGTGGATCCAATGTAGAAACTCAACTCCTCGAGCCCGGTACAATGAGGCGCGAAGGACTTCCAATCTGGCAGTCAGAACAGCCAAGGAACAGTCGTGGAAAAAGTTCGGCGAGAAGTTGGAGCACGATTACAGATCTGCAAACAAGATATTTTGGCAGACCATTTGCCGGCTCAGAGAAAGGAGGTTGAATATCATTCAAGGGGTTAATTCTAAGGACGGTACACTTCTTCTTAATGAGAGCGATGTCTTGCGCAGATGGAGAGAGCACTTTTCGGAATTGCTCAACCCCCAACAGGTCACTTAAGATGGCATTCCCTTTGCTGACGAGATAAGGGCGGAGAATAGTCCTACAGTAGACGAAGCCAATAAAGCGATTAAATCGCTAAAAGTTGGCAAGTCTGCTGGAGTTGATGAAATCCGGCCAGAAATGCTCAAGGCAAGGGGTGAAGAGGGTGTTAAATGGCTAACACGTGTCATTAGGGTGGCCTGGGATAGCGAGAAGGCACCTAGCGATTGGCAAACGTGAGTTATAGTGCCCATTTTCAAAAAAGGGAACAGGATGACGGGCGCGTTGGACTTCGCCAGGGCGGTGTTCTGTCGCCGCTCCTTTTCATAGAATATATGGACTGGATGGTGAGGCGCAGTCTTGGCGAGTAATGTTTCGAATTGGCTGGCATCAGGATGAGCCACCTGTTTTTTTCAGATGATTTGGCCATCCTTGCATCATCCAAAGAGGAACTTTAACGAGCACTGGATAGGTTTGCAGCCGTCTGTGGTGATGAAAGTAAACGTGAACAAATCGGAAGTGATGGTTGTTTCCCGAACTCCTGTGCAGTTTACCCTGCACATAAATGGAGTTCCGTTAAAACAGGTGGAGAAGTTTAAGTATCTCGGGGTCTTTTTTACGAAAGATGGAAGGAGTGATACTGAGTTGTCCTGTAGAATTGTCCAAGCTGGAGCAATAGTAAAGGAACTGCGACGGCCGGTCATCAGGAAGGCTGAGCTTGGAGTGAAAGCAAAGATCTCAGTTTTTAATTCAGTGTTCGTTCCGACCCTCATCTATGGTCATGAAATTTGGGTAATGAACGAAAGAATAAGATCGCGGATACAAGCTGCCGAAACGAGATTCCTGAGGTGCGTTGCTGGTGTTACTCTAAGGCAGTGTTTTCAAACTTTTTGAATGCACGACCCCTTAAACAATAAAGAATCCCTGGCGGTCCTCGAACTATTACAAAACTTAAAGACAAGCCACTAAAAAAAAACTTTCTGATCGACGTTCACAAAAGAAGGCGGAGACCAATAAAAGGTATGTATTCAAAAGTTGTTGCTTGCGTTGATATCTAATCATTTGAGTGAGTTTCATCAAAATTTAAATTGTTCAGCGATGTCAGTTGATGAGTACGGAAAGACAAATTATTAAGATTATGGAAAGTTTTTAAAATTCTTGAGTTGAAAAGCTGAAAAAGCGCCATTTTCTGGGTCATTTTTTGCTTTTAATTTCACGCTTATTTATTTTTTATATTTGAGCTCTCTTAAAAGCATCGACCATCTATAAAGATAAAACGAAATAAAAATCAGCAAATTATCCATAATTACTCCATGCAGAGAAGAAAAGACTAGCATATTCTGAGCTCAAAAAGAAGCCTTAAAATTGCTTGTGAGACTCGCAACTTCGTACCTTTTTGAACACACATATCCTTAAGGAGTTTTGAGCCCACGACCCTCCTAGTTTTTCTTGGCGACCCCCAAGGGGGTCGCAACCCACAGATTGAAAAACACTGCTCTAAGGGATAGAGTGAGAAACGTCAGTATTCGTGCGAATCTTAATGTTGAGCAGCTACTTCTCCGAGTGGAGCGATCGATTCTTCGATGGTTTGGACACGTTGTTCGCATGCCCCATGACAGACTTCCTAGACAGGTCATGCTAGCCGAGATGCGAGCGCGTCGCCCCCCTGGTAGGCCAAGAAAGAGGTGGTGGGATCAGGTAAAGAACCTCTCTGCGTCGCGCCTGGGGATTGCGCCGGAGTCTCTTGAGTTGGTGGCTGAGGATCGACAAAGATGGAAGGATCATTAAGCCACCCTCGCCCCGCGACCCTTTTAAAGGATAAGCATCCCATAGGATAGGAGGTATATTAAGTTTGATTCATAGTTTGTAACATAGAGAAATAATCACCCTAGACCCCCAAGAACTAAAGGGCATATGATCGAGACTGTTAGTCGAATTGTTAGTCGAATGAGCCATGTCCGTCCGTCCGTCCGTAGGTGTGTCGGTAGTTTTAGGCCTTACATTTTGAGCTTGGAACTTGAAACTTAATATCTGTTCTTTCTAGGTCCCCAAGCAGTACAAGTGTAAAAATTTTTCAAATCCGCCCACTGACACGCCCACTTTACTTAGTAGCTTGAAAAATCAAAGTTGTCGCAGGAAGCTGAAATTTGGTACGCGATATCCTCGCTTAAGTGTGTGATTGGCTTTTAAAAAAAAGCGAATATCGCCCCTTGTAGGCGTGGTCATACTTAATATGCATTCTAATAAACGATTTATATTTGATATATTTGCTTTAAATCTAAAAAACTTGCACTATAAAATGTTCAGATATTTGCGTAAGCTATCAACTCACGTGCATAAATTTTCGCCACGCCCACTTTTGGGGGCGGTTTTAAGTATAAACCAAATTTTTAATATGAAAATGCAATCAACACGTGTTTGTGTGTGAATGAAAATGTATCAACACTTCTGATAAAAAATATAAACAAAAATACGATGTTATTGAGAAGGGGTGGATGCCGCGCCCCTTTCTTAGGCAGAAGATTCTTAACTGAGAAATTCTTAATACAATTGAAGTTAAATGAAACAGAAATTAAACAACCAAGATTTGTGACACAATTCATCGATTGACAGTGGTCATTTGGGATGGGGTATCCAACTATTCGCCTAAGCGGATTGTAACCCTCCCACTACTTTTAACAATAGTTGATTACACAAGTGCAAAAAGTTGTTGAATTACTTTCCCAGTGGTTGGATTCAATTACACATAGTTACATTTGGCTTTATAAGACTAGCGATAAAAGATCCTGCAAATCTACAAATATACTTACTTTATATAGGTATCTAATCTTCACCTAATAATTCCAGGAAAGAAAAAAGAACTGAACGTTTTTTAAAGTTTTTTATTTCTGACAAAATAACAACCGTAAGTTCATATTTTTAGAAATAAGCTTAAGTATTTTGATGAAAGTATTTCATGAGGAATAAAATAATGTGCATTGTTGAACCTTATATATTCATTATGTTGCTTTTAATGTATTAAAGACCACACTTATGCTAAGAATCAGATAGTTATTCACATAACTGCTTGCAATCTTGATTAATTTAATTATTTTTCGAGGATTTTCCTGTCGAGTATCGTTGGACAGTTTAATTACTCCAGGCCACTTATTAAAACCGATAAAGTAATACTGAACGCCAGGCCACAACTTGGCGTCTGTATTTCTGTCAAAATAACTATGTAATAGTTTATTTTTTACTGTTTTATTACAGATTTTGACAATTACATATAAAAAAAAATATTTTGACTAGTAGAACGTTAGAAATTATTATGCAAATTTGGAAACGACTATACCTAATCGCTGTTTGATAAATACTGTAAAAAATAAAATCATTCTAACAAATATCACCCCTGCAAGGTCGGGGTGAGAATAGCCTTGAGGTAAAGTATGCCTGTCGTAAGAGCCGACTTAAGTCCACCGGAAGAAATATTCTTTAATGTTTCAACGGATGCTGTCGATGCTGCTCCATTTGGGGCAACTTTTGGCAGTAAGGTTTTAACTTATAGATGAATCTGAAGGTTAAATTAAAATCCAGAAGCGTCTGTCACACATTGTGTGGCTCACTGGTCGGCGTCTGTCTCCAAAGGGGCGGCTGTATTTAAAAGTGAAAATAGAAGTGACTTACCTATTTCTCATAAAAACGACAAGTTAAAAAAAAATGGCAATGAACAAAACGAAAGATTTGATTACCCCAGGTGGCAGCCCAGCTATGCTGGAAAATCCACCCTCTTCGGAGGCAGGCTCTACGGATTCTGGGGAGAGCCTTTTATTGCTTATAAATCCTTTTGAGAAAAGGACAAAACTAAATCGATCGCCACCACCTAGATCGAACATATCCGGAAAAAGCAGTCCACCGGTAAACCAGGACTCTGTGAAAATTAAGAGCTTAGAAAAGGAGAATAATGAACTCCGAGCTAAGCTTACTGAAATGGAGCGACTCTTCCAAGATCTAAAAATGGAAGTTGACTCTCTGCGAAAAGAAAACGAGGATATTAAAAATACTTGTTTAACGAAAGACTGTGAGGTAACGAAAGAGTGTGTAACACTGAACCGACCAGCAGTCGAATACTTCACGGACGAGGACGAACTTGCACTTGAGACCGATTCAGTCTTAAGGAAAAGGTCTAGCAAGAAGCGAAAGGCGAATTCCTCTCCCGAAGTAATACAAAAAGAAGATAAGCCCTCTGGCTCAAACAAGGCTAAACCAGAAGCAAAAATTCGTCCACCTCCCGCAATAAACATCGTCGGGATAGCAGATTTCGGGAGATTGCGCAACCTTCTTGCAAACACGGTGAGAACAGAAAACTATAAGCTTACCTCGCACCGAAATAACGTGTGGAAAGTAAATGTTGACAACGCCGATTCCTATCGCGCACTGTCTCTTAGACTGAATGCAGAAAGAATCGAGTGGTATACTTTTCAAAATAAGTACGAAAAACCACTGCGAGTCATTGTAAGGGGGCTCCACCCATCATGCACAAAAGAAGACGTTGTAAAAGACGTAAAAAATAAAGGCCTTCAAATTATTGATGCCGTCAATATCATTAAAAAGGAAAAGCAACGCACGGAAGGAGAAAGAGACACTGTGATCAGACGCGGCCTTCCAATTTTTATGCTCTCCTTTGAAAGAACTGAGAGCATAAACGATATTTATAAAATAAAAATGATACTTAACATCAGGGTTAAAATCGAACCCATGCGAAAGGGCAATAGACTGATACCACAGTGTAAGCGATGCACAGAATTCAGGCACACAAGTGCCTACTGCCAAAAAGAACCACGTTGCGTGAAATGTGCCGGAAAACACCTGTCAACAGAGTGCAAAATTGACATAAAGGCTCCAGCAGTTTGCGCCAATTGCCACGGAAACCACCCCGCGAACTATCGAGGATGCGAAGTAGCCATAGAGCTGCAAAAGGGACGAGAACCTCTGAAGGAAAATACTAGAGGTCAGAATCAAAGCCTAGGACGCCCAAAACCTGCTGAAACTCCTAAGCCAAAGTCTCCAAAGACGCCAAAGCCGATCAAAAGTGAAAGATTGGCAAAGGAGGCGTCGACAAAAGGCGTAAAAGCTCCACAAAAGAGCGGCGCCAGTTCAAGTGCAGCGGAGAAACCACTGGTCGGACCGAAATCATACGCACAGGTTGCGGCAAACGAAAACAAGGCAAGATCGCCCACAACAGATGCAGTGTCTCAGATCCTCGCTGTAATCTTGGAGAAACTTGAGGATCAGACTAAAATCAACAAAGTGACAAACTGAGCAAGCTCGAGTTTAAGCCTCGAAAAAATTACAAGAGAACATGAATATGAAACAGTTATTTAAAATACTAACATGGAATGCAAACGGCCTTCTGAATAAAATAGACGAACTAGAAGTATTTCTACGGAAAAACAATATTGATATTTGCATGATTACGGAAACTCACCTTAAAAACGGGTCTACACCCAAACTTAAAGGTCATCATACCTACATCACCCTTCGCAAAATTCGAGAGGAGGATCCTCCCTCTACATTAAGAACTGCATAAAGCACTTCAAGAACACAGAAGTTGAGCTAGACTCTATGCAGATCAGTTCAGTTTCTGTAAAAATTGACTGCTTAGATTATAACATTGCATCTTGTTATTTCCCGCCAGGATATAGACTGGTGGAAGACGATCTTGATCGTATGTATGACTTCATTGGGTCCAATTTTATTATTGGGGGTGACTGTAACGCGAAGCATACTTTTTGGGGTTCACGATGCAATTCAACAAGAGGCAGATTACTGTACAAAAATAGTATGAAGCGTGGGGTGGACTTTTTCTCCACGGGTAAGCCAACATATTGGCCAACCGATAGGAATAAAAAGCCTGACCTTGTCGATTTTTTCATCGCTAAAGGGTACCCCAAATACCTTACGCGAATTGAAGAGTGTTATGATCTTTGCTCAGACCACTCAGGAGTTATCTTGAAGATGGGTGGAAGACTGGCGAAAATAGAAAGAGCTCCTAGATTAGCTAGCAAAAACATGAACTGGGACGCTTTCAGAAAGGACTGTAAGGAGGGTGTTGGCTTGAATGTGCCATTGAAAACTCCTTTCGAGTTAGAAACCGCAGTTGACAAATTCATTGAAGCAATTCAGAGCGCTGCTTGGAACAACAATTCGTCCCAAAAGAACGCAGTTAGCACCGACGGGCATGTACGTAAAACATATCCGCTTGAAATCGAAGAATTGATTCGTGAAAAGAGAAGAGCGCGTAGGAGATGGCAAGGCACGAGGGCCCCCAGACAAAACCCTATTGAACCACCTCTCTAACAAACTGAAAGGAATGTTGCAAGATCTTAAAAATCGTGAGACCACTGAATACCTTGAAGGCTTGTCGGCGGATAGGAGCTCAAACTACTCGCTGTGGAAAGCAGTTAAGTCTATCAAGAAACCTATTATCCACTCGGCACCAATAAAAAAAGCTAACGGCGAATGGGCAAGAGAAGACAAAGAGAAATCGAATTTGTTTGCTGAACATTTAGAAGAAACATTCAAGCCTTTCGACGGTCCGCCGTTGGCTGACGTTCTAAACAACAACGCGGAACCTGATAGCTTTAGAATGAAAAAAGTTTTGTTAGTTGAACTCCGACAGACAATTAGCAAACTTAAAAATAATAAGGCCCCGGGTTACGACCTGATCACTGGCGAAATATTAAAAGAGCTACCAAAAAAGGCATTAGTCAAGCTACTTTATATGATAAACGCTTCTCTTAGACTTCTATACGTTCCAAGACAATGGAAAGTTGCTGAAGTCATTATGGTTCCAAAACCGGGGAAATGCGCAAATGATAAAAAATCTTATAGGCCCATATCGCTTCTGCCGATAATATCGAAAGTGTTTGAGAAACTTCTGCTGAAGCGATTACAACCAATACTTGCAAAAAGACGCTTGATCCCGGATCATCAATTCGATACGGCCATCCTGGCAACAGGTGAATCAGTCGAGTCATCAACGAGAAACCTCCAACGAGCATTGGACAGAATTTGTGTCTGGACGAAGACTTGGCGAATCGCTCTTAACGAGAACAAGTCTACGCATGTGAATTTCACTAACAGAAGGGTTAACAATTTGCCTCTGTTCATAAATTCTGCACAAATACCTTATGCAAATGAAGCGAAGTATCTAGGGATGACACTGGACGCTAAACTAAGGTGGAAACCACACGTAAAGAAGAAGCGTGACGAGCTCGAGATTAGGCTCAGGGAAATGTATTGGCTTATTGGTAGATTTTCGAAATTAAGCACATATAACAAACTGCTCTTGTACAGGCAGGTGTTAAAGCCGTCCTGGACATACGGTATACAACTTTGGGGTTGTACCAAGCCGAGCAATATGTCCATGTTGCAGACTTTCCAAAACAAGACACTAAGAGCAATTGTGAATGCTCCATGGTATATTAGGAATAGCGATATTCACAGAGATTTAGGAATAGCTATCGTGGGCGAAGAAGTAACAAACTTCGCTCGAAAGCTAAATGCTCGCCTTCATGTTCATTGCAACAATGAAATGATCCGTACTCTAAACGAGACTCTTAACGATGTTAACAACGAGCGACGACTACAAGGAACAAGACCCTTCGATCTAGCGACGTAGGGTGAAGCCGCATGAATGAACGGCTTAGTAGGTGCATTCACTGGAAAGCAACATATCCAATGCGATTAACACTATGGAAGCGTAGACTACTTGTTAAGTTAACTTAGTTGTAGTCAAGAAGTATTATGAGAGAGCGAAAATTTACTACTATGAAGTGCGTTCTGGCAGTTTCATAGTGTCTCTCATAAATGGGTGGTTTTTTAGCACGTGGAAATCTGGCATAACCAATATCGGCTACTTCGGTATTGTGTACCTGTTATAGAGGGCGTATTGGTATCCTTGAAAAATTTTGGAGTTTTAGCCTCCGTCCATCTTAGTATTCAAAAAAAAAAAAAATTCTTACAAATATTCAAAAATCATAACCAGTTACGCAATTTAGTAAAATTTAGATGCCGGGAATGCTTTCAAACTATTATGTTACTATTTCTAACTATTTCGTTAATATTCTAGACTTTTTCGTCCAAAAAATAGTCGTTTAGTAAATTTGCTACAAATTTATCAAATGACTACGGCAATAGCTATAAAAGTAACTATTTTTTTCTCTGAGTGATGCTTACTTCTGTCCTTTGGAAAGAAGTGTTGTTGCACGCAGCGTTTTGGATTGCTTCAATTAGTTTTTCAACTGCGTCTTCTAATTCAAATGGAGATCTCAATGACACATTCAAGCCAACACCCTCCTTACAGTCTTTTCTGAAGGCGTCCCAGTTCATCTTATTGTTGGCTAATCTAGGAGCTTCGACTCGCGTAAGGTATTTGGGGAACCCTTTAGCGATGAAGAAGTCAACAAAGTCAGGCTTTTTTTTGCTGGAGAAAAAGTCCACCCCACGTTTCATATTGTTTTTGTACAGTAATCTGCCTCTTGTTGAATTGCACCTAGAACGCCAAAAAGTGTGCTTCGCGTTAAGGTCGCCCCCAATGATATTCCGGTCAATAGCCTATGCGAGCAGTTGAACGGACTTTTGAAAGACCATGTCTCTGGTATTGGTGCCGGAGTTCTGCACTATTTTCTCAAGCGTGGTCAAAGAAGTCACATGACAGGCGACGCGCTTAAGGTTGGTGAGGTCTTAACCTAATATGAAATATTAAACATATTCTTTATTGAACATATTCTATTGATTCAAACGACAGTCTGTTTTAATGTATAAGTTTTCAATCTTCTAAATTATACACTTTGTTTCAGATAGGTATGGTTCCAGAATCGAAGAGCAAAAGTTAGAAAACGTGAGCACACGAAGAAAGGACCCGGTCGACCCGCTCACAATGCACAACCCCAGACTTGTTCAGGTGAGCCTATCCCGCCAAATGAACTAAAAGCCAAAGAAAGGTACGATTTTATTTGAAGGTAGCCTGTAACTTACAGCTGTTAATTTATTGTTTCTATTACTTAGAGCGCGACGCCGAAAAAAACTAGCCAAAGCTATTGACCGTCAAGCTCGGAAGCTACAAGCCAAAGGCATTACTGTCGACTTAGAAGCTCTTAAAAATGAGTACATATCCCAACACAGAGGAAGTGGAGCTTTTTCAGATTCTGATCTTGAGGATGACGGAATTCAGATAGATGTTGTTGGTGGAACTGATAGCGATGATGAACCCGAAGATTTTTCATTTCGAAGTTCCAACAATGATCTGGCCAATAGTTTTCCCTCAACTGCGAGTCCGAGTAGCATTGGAAGCCCACCGTCGCAGGGGATCTCCAGTCAACATGAAGAAGTCGGTGAGAAGCCTTCATTCCTGTTTCACAACTCCCCGGCGCAGTTCTTGAACGCTGACAAGTCATCCACCCACCATCCAATAAGTATTCGGCGAAGCAATCCGTTTAGCATAGAAGCTTTATTGTTTAAAAGTAATACATCGTGAGGCTAAAATTTTGAAGATCACCCTTTACAGATATATAAAATGCAATATTAGTTCATAAAAATTTTAAAACGAATTTCAAAAAACTTCTATAATCCATAAAATGATCTGAATAATGAAACGAAATAGTATTTACGGCTATCGCATGTATGCGGACGGAACACATAGTAATAACGATGAATTATGTATTTATTTAGACACGCGTAGAAATAATTATATAGTAAGAACATACAAAAAAAATGCAATAATTATTGATTAAAATTTCATAAAAATTAAATAACAAGTTTTTTTTGACACATAAAGAAACACATGATGGACTCTGGCATAAAAAAATTATGTCAAATTCAGCAACACTAAAAACTGCAATCGAGTAGTAGATTGTCTTCCTTCTTTTAAATAATAGATGGAGAACGACCGGATGCCGAGATCAAAAGAAAAGTCAACGGAAACAAGTCAGTAAGTGCAAGAGTTCGTCTATAACGAACTTCTTTATACCCGACCCTATTTTCCGTGTAAAATCAAATCTAAAAGTCCACATATCGTATGCCAATTATTTGTATTGGCTAGGCCACCGAAATGGGTGTGGCCTGGAAACTAAATATGAAAACAAAAATCAATTGACTGTTAGGTATATCTTTAGAATCATGAGAAAAACGTGACAAGCAAAAGGTATTTCTGAAGAAACAGTTTTTTTTCCTTAAAACGCCCCCTAAAAGCGGGCGGAACTAAAAACTTGTACGAATTAAATTTAGCAAGCAGTAATATGCTTAATATTTGACATACATATTTTTTTCGATTTGGAGTAAATTTTCCGAGAAATCAGTTTTTTAAAAATCTAACTTGTTAAAAATGGGCATGTTCCACAATATTGAACATGCCCATTTTTACAAGTTAGATTTTTAAAAACTTAATTTCTCGGAAATTTTTTTTTGATTTCTCGGCAGTACAATTATTACTTCTTACCAAAAATTTGAATTCCTTTGACTTGCTTTGTTCTGCCAAAGGGAAGCCAGCAACAGAAGAAGCAAGTCGTGCACTAAGTTTCAGCTCTCTAGCTGGATATTGAAGACCCAAAACCTTCACACATGCAGACGGACAGACGGACATGGCTTAATCAATTCACCTGTCGGTCTCGATCATATCTCTTAAAAGTCTAAGGGGTCTACGGTTACTATTCCACAGTGATAAGATATGTATTAAAATTAATAGACCCTGGGTATAATCGGGTATAAAAACGCCAATAATTAGGGATATACGTACATATATATAGACTTGAATAATATCGAAATGTCATAAATATTATTATTATTGTCATTTTATTGACTTATGAAATATACATATTTAATTTGATCAAAATTTAAAAAAAATCAGTATTTTTTTTCTAAATCTTACGTCCTTCAGTCCTTTTTTCAAATTTTAATGCTCCTATTAGTTTTTCAGCGCGTGCCTATTGTTTCGTCATTCTTATTCCGATTTTGCGTTATTTCGTTTTTCGCATTTTCCTTAAAACAACAATGATTTAGCTATATCGGTCTTAGTTCTCTCGTTAAGTGTTTCGCATTTCTTCTCTATTAAAATCTGATTCTTTCGTCATTCGATTACTTTGTTCTCCGACCGTGACTCGGTTCGCCGAAATTTTTTAAATCGTTTTATGTTTTGTTTTCTTTATTCTATTTTTGTATTTGTGGCTGTGTTTCCCACAAATGTTATAAATGACTTAAACACTGGTCTTCAACTAAGACAATAAAAATTCTGTTCTTAAGTATGTAATATTTTCGGCATGGGGTTCGTTGAATTTCACTTTTATAATAACACAATGAAACACTTTATTTATCAAACAAACTTATTAAAATTCAAATCACACTGTTATTTAAATTTACTACTTAGAACTCAACACTTTATTTCAATTCAATCACTTTTTACATTATTACCTATTTTCACAAGTCCACGTTTAAAATATAACTGTTCCGTACGAGAATGTCTCCCGTGTATTTATAGAAAATTACTCACCTTCTGGTACGTTCCATACTTCCCCATTGGTACTCTTCCGCTGAATTCCAAGGAGGGGAAATCGAAATTCGAACTTCGAATATGCCAGCTGCTGTCAGATGACTGGAATGACAGTTGGGTATGTTCGTTCAGTGAATCGAGCGGGTGTGTTCGTAAAGTGAATCGATGGGTGCATTCAGCGACTCCTGCAGATTGTTTTATTTCTTGTCGCCACATAACATTGCCCCCTCTTAGTTTTGTTCGTCCCCAACAAGAACGTCATCATTGCTTCCGTGGTAGCGATGTAGGCGATAACCATGGACAACTTTCATCTTCGCTCTAGGCTCCTCTTTGGATTCGGAACACGATATCATTAATTCGCGTTACAACTTGGTAAGGACCTCCCCAGTCCTGCTGAAGCTCTGGCGATCTTCTTCCCTTTTTGCGATGTGGGTTGTAGAGCCATACCAGATCTCCCTCATTGAACTCGGGTGCTGTTGCTCGCGCATCGTAACTGGTCTTCATGCGGTCGCTTGCAACTTTTATATTGCTTCTGGTCCTCTGTTGTATATCGTTGATCCTTTTTCTAAGGTCCACCACGAAGTCCTCTTCGCATTTTGGGTCTTCAATGGGAATTGCAGTGGCAGTTCGTCCAAACAAAACTTCGGATGAAGTGTATCCAGTTGTTCTATGAGTAGCGTTTCGGTAGGCCATGAGGAATAAAGGTATTCGCTAATCCAAATCCCGTTGATTCTCGTCCACTACTTTGGAAATTGGCACACCCAGTGGTCCACAATCTGGTCGACAACGATTTTCGCTTCTTAATTTGGGATCGCAAATGCCTCGGGCCACTTGCTGAAGTAATCGGCAATCCATTCAAAGGGAGCAACCACATTTTACTGGTGCATTTTACCCCTGGTTTTGACTTTGTGTCTCTTACTAGCAGCACAAGTGCTACACTTTCGACACTGCTTTTACGTTGCTTCTTGCACTCAGCCAATAAAAACGTTCCCGTACCTTTTTCAGGTTTTTTTTTTAATGCCCAAGTGCCCACCAGACAATCCATCGTGCATTTCCCGTAGAATCTCCTGCACTTTCGACCGTAAAACCACAAGCTGCATTTTAAAGGGTTTCCCATCCGGCATTTCTCATTTCTCTGCAGAACGCCATCTTGTACATGGAGAGAGTCCCACTGCGCCCAATGTGCCTTTAATGTGGAACTTCTGTCGGATATAACCCTTGCGCTCGGTTTCTCCATAGATTCCTTCCATGCAAGGATTGGCTTAATGTCAGAGTCTTATTGTTGTGCGTTGCGAAGTTCCTCAATACTCCAGCCTTCTGCAGGTTCGGCTCTTATTGTCTGGACAGAAACACCTTCGTCCTTTTCCTCTTGTTGCATGCAATGCTTACAATTGGGCTCACATGGTCTCCGGGATAACGCGTCCGCCTTGCAGTGCAGTTTTCCTTTGCGATGTTGTATCTCGTCAAAAGTCAAAAACCCGCAATTGCTCTATCCATCTTGCGACTTGGCCCTCAGGATTTTTGTACTGAAGTAACCATTTTAGAGCGGCGTGGTCTGTACGCAAGATGAACTTCTGGCCACTCAAGTATTTCTGGAAAAACTTCGTCGCCAGTATAAGGGCAAGGATTTCTCGCCTGGTAACACAGTAGTTTCTTTCTGGTTGGGTTAGAACTTTGCCGAAGTATGCTAACACTTTCGCCTGCCCATCATGCAATTGCGACAATACTGCGCCAACACCCACATTGCTAGCGTCTACGTCCACAATAAATGTCTTGCCAGGGATGGGCAAAGCTAGTATCGGTGCTTCGCAAAGTCGCTGCTTCAGATGTTGAAAGCTTCTTTCGCACCCACCTGACCATTCAAATGGTGTGTCTTCCATTTTCAGTGAGCTGGTGCAGACACTTTGCAATCCTGGCGAAATCCTTGACAAACCTCCTGTTGTACGTAGCAAAACCAAGAACGCTCCGTAGCTGATGCTTCTCTTTGGGAACTGGTCAACTTTGCACAGCTTTGATTTTATCCGGATCCGTCTTCACTCCATCCGACGATATCACATGCCCCAAATACTTAAATTCTGCTCTGAATAGCGCACACTTTTTTCGATTAAGCTTCAAGTGTGCTGCTCAAAGTCGTGTGAACACCTCTCTGAAGTTGTCGCGATGCTCAGCGAACGTCTTTCCAAAAACGATAACGTTATCCAAGTATACCAGGCAGGTTTTCCATGTCAGACCATGTAAGACACGTTCATAAGACGCTCAAAGTTGGCCGGAGCGTTACATAGACCAAATGGCATTATGTACCTGCCAGTAGCCACTTCTAAGGTCAAGGCTGGAAAACCATTTTGCTCCAGAGAGTGTGTCCAGTGTGTCATCGATTCGAGTTAAAGGGTAGCTGTCCTTCTTTGTGACATCGTTAAGCCTCCGGTAATCCACGCAGAATCGAGTGCTGACGTCCTTCTTTTTCACCAGTACAACAGGCGAAGGACACAGACTTTTCGAGCTTTCGACTAAACCTTCTTTTTCAATGTTCGATATCATCTCGGCGGCCTCATCCTGTTCCGCCAACGGAAGTCGTCTAGCAGGTTGGCGGATTGGTCTAGCATCTCCGGTGTCTATGCGGTGTTGTACTTGGTGTGTTCGACCATCCGCAAATATTTCAACAACAGTCTAACATACCTCGGTCACTTTTGATGGAGAGACAGGACTAGCAGGCTCACTCTCAGTCACGGTCGGAATGGCTGCAATGGGTACGCATCTTCCGATCACCTCTCCTTTTCTGAGCTTAACGGTGCGCTTATTTGGGTTCATGAGTCTTACCGGCACCAGTCGTTCTTGGGTTTTGCAAGAATTTTTCCTACGATGTAACTTTTAAGCTTTCTTTTGTTATCTGGCTCGATGAGATAGAAACCGTGGTTCCCAGGATCACCCTCCGTGTGATCCAAAGCGTGTCCAAAGAACTGTCTCTGAAGAGGGTAGCAGAACTTCATCGCTTCCCAGTATCGCTCAAGATTCACAGCGTTGTCCATTCCGTATACCATAGGGATCTCGACGGTTCGATATCTTAGCACCTGCGTTCGAAGGTCTAGAATTACCTCGTGCACCTTCATGAAGTCCACTCCAATGATGCATTCGTCGCATATGTCGGCTACCAAGAATGCATGTGGGAAGGTCCGTCCCGCGAGTTGTATCTGTAGCAGCACCTCCCCGTATACATTGGCTGCTTCTCCTGTAGCTGTCTTCAGACTGCAGCAGCTGGTGTTATGTAGCCAGCACATCTGAATAAGGTCTCTTCGTCTTCGGATGATGGAGGCCGAGGCACCCGTGTCAATAATGGCCACACATTTTCTCTTGGCGATGATTGCCTCCACTGTCAGACTCTTGTTGCAGCGTTTTGTTTGCGAAACTTGGATGATGGTCCTGGAGTGTCCAGCAGGGTGAACGTTGTCCCTGCCAGATGCTTTTTCGTTCTGCTTTCTTTTCGAGCAATGTGGGCAGCTCGCTTGTCTAGCTGGAGCTCTGCACTGCTGCTGTATGTGTCCAAGCTTGTTACAATCCCAGCATCTCATTTGTCCCCGATTGGTGTTTGTGTTTTGCCTTTCGACGTCGATGCGTTGACATGAGCACCCTAGAGAAGCCATTTCCCTTATGCGATGGCTACCTTTCGAAGCCTGGTCGGCTCCTTCCTCTGAGCGCAAGCGTGAGAGCAATCGACTTTTCTTCGTTGTCCCAGTTGTTTGTCAACGCTGCAGCTTCGAATTGTTTCTTATAAATCGGCAATGATGTTCTGCCATCGAAGACAGGAGGCTGCATTTCTTTGCGTCGTGGACCGTCGGGCAAACATTCTCGCGCTTTCTGTTTCTTAAGCAACTCGAGTTCCTTAGCCAAATGTTCTACTTCCAATTTGACTTCAGTGAATTTTTCTTCCACGCTTTCAATTCTTTGATCTGCCGCTTGGAATCTTCCTCAAAAAACGCATTCTGGGAATCGAGTTTGGTTTCTAGAGCTTTCTTTTGCTCATCGAACTTAGTATCTAGCTTTTCTTCGAGAGCACTCTTCTGTTCTTTCTGGCCACTTTCCAGTGTTTCTAATTTGCTTTCGAGAGAATTCTTTTGCTCTTCGAATTTTTCCAAAAGCAAATTCATGAAAGCGGGCATTTCATTGGCAGTACTTACTGTGCTTTTCTTCTCGTGATCATCGAAGAGCATTATATCGGGGTTTCCACCTTCCTCGGTGATGGCATCCTGAAGTCAGAGCAATAATTTTTTTTAAGCCCCGAAGTCTGGAGGTTTCTTTTACCCAATTCTGCTTTCAACTCAGCTGTTGTCAATTGTTCAATTTTTCGACCCATTTTGAATTGTCTTCACACAATCAGTTTATATTTTATATCTGTTCCAGAAAATTCACTAGCGAATAAACATATCACTGACACTGTTTTTATAACTTAGTTAATTGTAGCTTTATTGCACAATCAGTTTCAATATATCCGGAATATTCCACAAATTTGTATGAGTCACCGACACTGTTTACACACACGACATCTCTGTAAAATTCCACTGCAAAAATAAACCCGCACAGTTTTGAGTTTTATCCCACTTCTGACACTAATGTAATGTTTTCGGCCTGGTGTTCGTCGAATAAAACTCAATTTCATTTCGTACTTTTATAATCACACAATGAAACACTTTATTTATCAAGCAAACTTATTTAAATTCAAATCACAGTGTTATTTAACTTTATATACTTAGAATTCAACACTTTATTTTAATTCAATCACTTTTTACATTATCACCGATTTTCACAAGTCCACGCTAAAAGTATAACTGTTCCGTACGAGCCTGTCACCCGTGTATTTATACAAAATTAGTTACCTTCTGGTACGTTCCATACTTCCCCTTTGGTAATTTTTCATTGGTACTCTTCCGCTGAATTCCAAGGAGGGGAAATCGAAATTCGAACTTCGAATATGCCCGCTGCTCTCAGGTGACTGGAATGAGAGTTGGGTATGTTCGTTCAGTGAATCGAGCGGGTGTGCTCGTAAAGTGAATCGATGGGTGCATTCAGTGACTAAGTACCATAGGATAGGAGGTATATTAAGTTTGATTAATAGTTTGTAACATAGAGAAATAATCAGCGTAGACCCCCAAGGGCATATGATCGAGACCGAATTGTTAGTCGAATGAGCCATGTCCGACCGTCCGTCCGTCCGTGTGTCGGTAGTTTTTAGGCCTTAAATTTTGAGCTAGGAGCTTGAAACTTAATTTCTGTTCTTTCTAGGTCCCGAAGCAGTACAGGTATACAAATTTTCAAAATCCGCCCACAAACACGCCCACTTTGCTTAATAGCATGAAAATTCAAGGTTGTCATAGGAAGCTGAAATTTGGTACGCGTTATCCCCGCTTAAGTATTTTGTGACTGGCGTTTAAGAAAAAAGCGAAAGCCGCCCCCTTGTAGGCGTGGTCATATATAATATGCATTCTAATATACGATTTTTATTTGATATATTTGCTTTAAATCCAAAAAATTTGGACCATAAAATCTTCAGATATGTACGTAAACCATCAACTCAAATGAATAAATTTTTGCCACGCCCACTTTTGGGGCGTTTTTAAGTATAAGCCAAATTTTTAATGTGAAAATGCAATCAAGACGTGTATATCACTTCTGATAAAAAATGAAAGCAACTGAGAAATTCTAAATACAATTGAAGTTAATAGAAACTGAAATTTAACAATCAGGATTTATGACACAATTCGGAGCTTGAAAATGGTCAATTGGGATGGGGTATCCAACGATTCGCCTAAGCGGATTGTAACCCTCCCAATAGTTTTAGATAAAATATGTTACAAAAGTTTAGGTTAAGGTTTTTTCGTACTTCACGTGAAGGCGGCCAGAGAGACAAGAAATCTTTATGTCACTGTTAAAAGGCACTGATTATGAAGCTGTCAATATAGCGAGTAAATTTAGTTGTTGTCGTTGCCAGCAAGAAGAATTCTAATCTGAAATATTTCACGCCACATTACCCCCTCCTTTTGAAAGCGAAAGTGTACCTTTCGTCCGTCACCTGTACGATACTCCGTTGATCCTTTTGGTTGAGATTCTTTTTTTCATTGTCCTTTTGTATGCTGTACGCTGCTTTCAATTAATCGATGCTTATGTTGGTTGCTCTTCCTCCCGCGGATGTCTACTTTAAAATATTAATCCACATTCTCGAGCACTTGATAGGGGCCTTCGTATGGTGCTTGCAATGGACGTCGGACTGCATCAGTTCTTGTGAAGACTGCAGGCACAGTCGCCATAAAAATCTGTATGAATGGTAATGTCTGTATGAATCTGTAGACTTTTCGCAGGGTGGAAATGGCCCAACAACGTCCATATTAACATGTAAAAATTTGCATTCAGGTAACGCATAAATTGAAATCGGTGAGTTATTATGCCTGCGAATTTTCGCTTTTTGGCACGGTATGCAAAGTCGAGTCCACAAACGGCATTCCTCTTTTAAGTTAGGCCAAACGAACCTCTCAGCTACCAATTTTGTCGTTTTGTCGGCCCCCGTATGGCTGGGGTTATGCATCGATTGGAATCCGATTTGGCGGAACTGTTCGTTAAGTAAAGCCGGATTTTTCCTGTTGATGTGTCTTAAAGTACCTCTTCGTTGGTACATGGAATGACAAAAAGTTTTTAGAGTAAATATCGATTCAATATTTACAAATGCCTTAAGTTCTTCATCGTTCGATTAACTCTACACTAATTCATCAAAGTTGATTGTCTCTGGAATGTGAATGTGGCGAATATCGGTTGTAAATTGTAAATTGAGAAAATCTAAATGTCGCACTTGTCTCGGCGAAGCCTTCTCGATTTTCTGTTGAAAAGCGAACTGCAACGGCATATGGTCCGTAAAAATCGTAAGTTTTCTGGTATGCTCCAAGGAGCTCGCGGTCGTAGGTACTGGACCGCTGTTGCGCTGAGTTGAGCCGTTCCAGGTAAAAACCAAGCGGCCGCCAATTATCGCCTTCTTATTGTTGAAGAATTGCTCCAAGAGCACAACTGGAGACATCAGCAGTTAATGACAAGGGCGCACCCGGTTTCGGAAAATTAATAAGTGTGGTATCACATAGACATTCCTAATAGCGTTGAAATGTTTGTCTGGTGTCATCCGTCCAGTTGATCATTTCATTGATTTATCATTCTTCTTATTTCATTTGATTTGTCTTGATAGCAGCTTCTGCTCTTCTGCGGCATGGGGGAAAAATCGTCGGAAAAAGTTGACCATGCCTAAAAAACGTCTCAGATCATATGCTCTTCCGGGAGCTTAAAAGCTCTTAATGCTTCGGTTCGCTCCGGTAGTGGTTTGATTCCCTCTTTACTGACCAAATAACCCAAGAATCGTACCTCAGGTTTGCCTAATACACATTTGGACGTATTGATTACGACGCCGAACTTCCGCAGCTTCTCAAAAACGAGACAAAGGTGTCGGCGATGTTCGTGTACGTCCTTCGATGATATGAGTATATCGTCTTAGTGTGCTCGGGCGAAATCGAATTCGCGAAGGATGTGATCCATAAGCCTCTGAAATGTCCGTCCATCGCTGCGTAGACCGAAGCACATATAGACGAACTCAAGCATACCGAATGGAGTCTTGATGGCAGCCTTTGGTACGTCAGCTGGCTCTAGAGGAAGTTGGTAGTACGCTCTTCGTAGGTCAATAGTTGAGAAAATTTGGCATCCATGTAACCCTTGAGTGACGTCGTGCAAATGCGGAATCGGATATCGATACGGTTCAATGATGCTGTTTAATCGCATAAAATCGCCGCACGGCCTCCACTCTAAATTCTTCTTTCGAACCATATGCAACCGGCTCGCCCAAGGACTTCGAGACGGGCGGCATATGCCAGACTTAAGAAGGAATTTGATTTCAGATTTAAGTGCTTTGAGTTTCTTCGGCGACAATTGTCTTGGCTTGGGAAACACTGGTAGGCCCGTTGTCACGACGTGGTGAGTTATTGTGTGAATTGTAGGTTTCGGTACCATGTTGTTCTGCGTAATGTCCTTGAACTCCACAAGCAATTCCTGGAACGGAAGTGAATGATTAATGGAAAATAAGTTGCTTTATACCTTTTGTATCTGAGTAACGCTGCATCCGCTACTTGTTTTCGTTAAACAATTATTTTTTTTTTAAACACTATCAGAACTGTGTTGTAGCGTTCTTAATGCAAGCAACATTTACAAGTAGAAGTATGCCAAGCAATAAATGCTTACACAGGCTCATCAGTTAGTGTAGGTGTTAGTGGTTAAGTCATGCTACACCATACACAAAACAGAAAACATGTATTTAGAAAATTGTTAATACATTAAAGTATAAAAAGTAACATGAAGTATAAAAAGTAACATTACTAAAAACAGTTATAAAAATTCTTTAAGCAGCACTTTAAGTTTAGCTTTGTCAATGTTAAAGTCGACTAGACTACTGTAAGTATTATAAATAGAACACATGCGACTAATCGGTTCATGCTTTCCGTAATTAGTTCTATGCCTAGGAACATGCATAAGCGGCAAGCAGCGGAGATTATGCGATCCTCCTTGAAACTTAAATTTCGCAGATGAAAGAAGGTCAGGTGCGTCAATGTGACCTAGTGTAAGTTGATGAATAAACATCAGCTCACTATTGTTTCGCCGTTGAGATAAGCTTTGCAAGCTTAGCAGTTTTAGTAGTTGGCTGTATGGGGGAATGTTAAAAGGGTCATCCCATGGCAGGTATCTTAAAGCAAATCGAATGAATCTTCGCTGAATTGCTTCAATTCTATTACTGTAACACGACTGCGAAGGATTCCATACTTGCGAGGCGTACTCAAGGTGGGGTCGAACAAAACTATTGTAGAGGGAGAGAGTGACATGAGGGTCACTAAATTCTTTCGACCATCTTTTTATGAAACCTAACATGCAGCTGAACTTATTAACGATGTAATTTATGTGTTCAGAGAAATCTAGGTTGTGATTGAAGTAAACACTAAGGTCTCTAAAACTTAGAACCCGGCAAAAAGTGTGTTCATTAATGAAATACGCGTGTGATGGAGGCACACGTTTTTTTGAAAAGGTTATAACTTGACACTTAACTGGGTTGAGGCTGAGACCATTTTTGCAACACCAGGTAGCGAAACTTGTTAAATCGGACTGAAGAAGGACATGGTCAATTGATGATTTGATGACTTAAAATATTTTCATATCGACGGCATATTATGCAAGTACTTCACTAAAGTTGATCCTCGAAGAAGCATCGTATATAGCTAGTATGAAGAGGAGGGGGCCTAAGTGACTACCTTGGGGGACACCTGACAGTAAAGTCAAGACACAGGATAAAATTCCTCGAAATTTAACTTTATAAGATCTGAGGCTAAGGTAAGAAGTGACCCAACGAACAAAATTTGGGGGGAAGCCAAGAGCTGTAGTTTTAAACACTATTATTTCATGCGAAATTAATTCGAATGCCTTAGAAAATTTCTATAGATGCAGTCAACCGTGGAACCGTTCTCAACTGCGTTGGAACATTTACTGTAAAAGGAAAGTAGGTAAGTAAATTGTAGACCTATTTTTAACAAAGCCATGTTGTTCTTTTGAAAGGATGTTGCGACAAAAGAAAACTAAACTATCGCAAATTACTTGTTCGAGTAGTTTAGGAATAGATAAAGGTTTAGCAATGGGCCCGTAGTTCGATATTTCACATTTATTCCCTTTTTTGAAAACTGGCATAATATAAGATGATTTCCAAACGGACGGAAAAGTACCAGATGAGAGCGAAAGTTTGAAAAGGTATTGAAGAGGATTGGCTAGGATGCTGCTGCACTTTTTCAATATTATTGGCGGGACTCCATCTGGACCTGCGGAACAATCCTCATTAAGGTCGGATAAGAACTTTAAAATTTCGTTAAAATTTACTTGTGGGGATCGCTCAAGATAGTCACAATAGTTAGGGTCAATAAAGAAGGGTGTGTCTCTGAAATACTTAGAAAAGTGATCCGCAAAGGAATTACAAATAACCGTGGGGTCTTTTGAAGAAATATTATTGTATGTAAAATGATTAGGAAGGCCATCACTTTTCTTCTTAGAGTTGACGAATTTCCAAAATTCTCTGGGATTAGAATTAAAACACGAACCCATTTTAATTATTATAGAAACAAGTAGAGAAGGATTCGAACTTGTGAAATATTATTAGGTAATTATCATAGCGGGCCCAGCGTGAAAATGTTGGTGAAAATGTGTTTTTAAGTGTTTTTAACTCCTGGGTATACCAGGGATGACTATCATTAGAATTTTAATTAAGTTTTTTGGGGACATTATTATTAAAACACAAATTTAATGCAAAATAAAAATTTTCTACAGCTACATTTATATCTGAGAAATAAGAAATTTCAGCGAAATTAATTTCACTTAGTTTGTGAGAAAGTAAACGAAAGTCAGTCTTACGAAAATTTTTAAGTGTTTTTAACTCCTGGGTATACCAGGGATGACTATCATTAGAATTTTAATTAAGTTTTTTGGGGACATTATTATTAAAACACAAATTTAATGCAAAATAAAAATTTTCTACAGCTACATTTATATCTGAGAAATAAGAAATTTCAGCGAAATTAATTTCACTTAGTTTGTGAGAAAGTAAACGAAAGTCAGTCTTACGAAAATCAAAAGTGTACGAACTGTCATACGGATTATTGTTCTCATGAACGTGAAAGCTTAAGTCGAAAAAAAACATCCAACGGACGATGATGAGTATCTATCTTAGCAATGTTGAGTGCAGATTTGAAAACAACAGTACCTAGTAATGGCGTCAGAAGTAAAATTTAAATCGAGAATTCGATTATTAATATTTTTTCTACAGCTTACTTGCTGTAAGTCAAACGAAATAATATCGTCAAGTTTATTCAGAGCTCCTCGAGGTGAGAAAATGCTTGGAACAAAATGGGTGTCATCTTCGGATGGTATCCATTTTAGAGGACGGAGGTTAAAGTCACCTCATCAATCAATTTGCGATGCCGTAAACTGACTAGACTGTTAAAGTGGGACAAGAAAATTACGCCCAATATAGGATGTGGCACGTCAGCTACAATAAAAGTTCACTTTGAGTTGAGCACTAGCGTTTGTTCACCAAATGTTTTGATTCGTGATTTGTTGGCTGCGTACAAAAATATATTGTCATCTGGAGAGAGACGTCGTGCACGAGTGGGCGGAATAACACTGACGAACACGTCGGCACCAGTGTCAATCAAAAATTTTGTGTTTGTGTTGGTGTCGACTACAAGACACCTTTTTTGTTTTCATCGCCGAATTTATGGTGGTACTAACAGATTTCCAAATCCCTCTGAGCTGACGGTGTGCGTGCGCGCGAATGATGACGGCTCCCCTCGTTATCTCTGGTTGGGTAGAATCACGTCTTCTTAGCGTGATTAGCACTCGGGTATATTCTAACCTCCCCCTTCGGGTAGGGGTTAGAATATACCCGAGGTAAGGCATGCCTGTCGTTAGAGGCGACTAAGATCCACCCTCCGTATGCCAAGCGCGTAGCGCATACAAACCATGCAATGGACAAAACGAACGGAAGTAATACCCCAGGTGGTAATTCAGCATCACTGGCAAATCCACCCTCTTCGGAGGTAGAGAGGGGAGAGCCATTTATTGCTTTCAAATCCCTTTATGAAGAAACCTAGGGTACCTCGATCACCACTACCTAGATCGATCATCTCCGGGAAAGAAAGTCCGCCGGTTAATCGGGACTCAGCGAAAACTAAATGCTTTGAAGCGAAAAACAACGAACTCCGCGCTTAGCTTAAAGATATGGAACGTCCCTACCATGAGCTCAAAAATGAAATAGATTCGTTACGAAAAGAAAACGAGGCTCTTAGGAATCCCCGTGATACTACAAAACGTGAGGACACGCCGAAGCGTCAAAGCGAATACGTGACATACGAAGATGAGCTTGCACGTGAAACTAATCCGGCTCTTAAGAAAAGATCTACCAAAAAACGAAAAATTGGCTCTTCGACAGTATTTGAGGCCGTATATAAACACGATGAAACACCAACCGTATCAAAAAAAAGCGACAGCGAAAATTGAAGAAAAAATTCGCCGACCGCCTGCAATATGTCGTTGGGGTCGCACACTACGGAAAGCTGCGAAATGTCTTAAAAAATATTCTGGGGACGAAGTATAATTTAATTTCTCTTCGAAATAATGTATGGAAAGTCAATGTCGATGAGTCTGATGCCTATCGCGCACTTTCGCAAAAATTAAATACCGAGAATGTACAATGGTGTACTTACGAAAACAAATTCGAGAAGCCGCTTCGGGTTTTCGCTAGGAGACTTCACCCAACCTGCACGAAGGAAGAAATCGTTGAAGATGTTCAAGCCCAAGGCCTTAAAATTCTTGATGCCGTGAACATAATTAAGAAAGAAAAACAACGTACGGAAGGAAAAAGACACCGTGGTCAAACGCGGTCTTCCTATTTTCATTCTGACGTTCGATAGGATTGAAAACATAAACGAAATATATAAAATAAAAACAATCCTAAATATCAGGGTAAAAATTGAGCCCAAGCGAAAGGGCAATAGACTAGTACCTCAATGTAAGCGATGCCAAGGCTTCCGACATACTCAAGCGTACTGCCAAAAAGAACCGCGATGTGTCAAATGCGCCGGTGGACATCTTTCGAAAGATTGCAACGTAAACAGTCAGGCCCCAGCGACTTGCGCCAATTGTAATGGAAGTCACCCGGCGAGCTACCGAGGTTGCGAAATCGCAATAGAGCTACAAAAACGTCACGAAACTGTTAAGCAACATATTGTAGATAGGGCCACAACCCCAAAACGTTCTAGAGCTGACAAGCCGAAAACTCCAAAATCGGTCAGAAATACGAGATTGACGAGGAAAAATATACAAACTCCGCAAGAAAACGTCGCCGGTCCAAGTACAAAGGGAAAATCATCACTCATCGGCCCAAGATCGTACGCTGAAGTCGCGTCACTCAAAAGCAAACCTGCAGAACCTACCACAACAGATTCGGTATCTCAAATATTATTTATGATATTGGAAAAGCTTGACCAACAAACTAAAGTTAATCAAGTAATATTTGACAAACTGAGCGAGCTAGAGTTTAAACCTCGCAAAACGAATAACAAATCATACATATGAAGCTCATTAACATACTTACATGGAATGCAAATGGTCTTTTAGAGAAAATCGACGAACTAGAAGTATTTCTACGGGAAAAATAATATTGACCTATGACCTGATTGACCTATTGACCTGATTTCGGAAACACACTTTAAGAAGGGATCCGAAGCCAAAATTAGAGGTTACATCGACTACCACGCGCATCATCCATCAGAAAATTCGAGAGGCGGATCGTCTCTACATCAAAGACTGCATTAAGCATTACAAAAACGAAGAAATTGAGCTTGACTCTATGCAAATAACTTCAGTATCGGTAAAAATAGGTCACCTAGATTATAATATTGCCTCAAGTTATTTGCCTCCACAGTATGGGCTAGCGGACGACGATCTAACGCCCCCCATTGACTTACTTGGGTCGAATTTTATCATCGGCGGAGACTTTAATGCGAAAAACACCTTTTGGGGATCACGGTGCAATTCAACAAGAGGTAGAGTACTCTTCAAAGCTAGCATGAAACGTGGCGTGGTTTTCCTTTCGGCGGGAAAGCCAAAGTATTTGACGGGAAAGCCAACGCAAAAGGCGTTCCTCGCCACCTCACAAATGTAGAAGAATTCTATGATCTCTGTTCGGATCACTCAGTCGTTTTGAAAATCGGCGGAAGTCTAGCAAAATATGAGAGAGCGCCTAGGCTAACTTATAACAACACCGACTGTGATGGCTTTAGGAAATACTGCAAAGAAAATGTAGAAACTGCATCATGAGCTTTCGCCACACATCGATGCATTCCGTGTTAAACCGAAAGCTCAAATCACAAGCCACTCTAGTGGCGCTACTGGTGCTCCGCTTGTTATTCGACTTGCCTTGCATGCTGAGCAGAAATCATTACTTGCCTCCTTTCGCAACAACAATGGCTTAACGCTTGCGGAATTAAGTGACGAAACTGGCAATTCAACCCAACCTAATGCAAGTGGCCGTATATTCATCAACGTCTTTCAACTGAAAACAATTCACTTCACCGGTATGCTATTCGTTTGCGCAAAGAAGGACTGCTTTATTCCGTCAGAACCAGGAATGGATTCGTGTTTGTCAAAAAAGAGCGCTGACGATACAGAGATGAAAATTTCTTCTACAACAAAGCTTGCGTAAGCGATAGATCTACACACATATATAATTTTGTTCATCCGTCTATTTTCACCTTCGTCTCCCTGGCTTTTTACCCGTCAGTGTAAATAGTGGCAGCAGATCCAATTAAATCACTTTTTTTTTATGTACACACTTTACTAAAAACATGAAGTTAGATATTTTTTATAGTTTAAGTTTAGTTTCTTCTTTATATTTTCCCTCTTATCTATTTTTTCTTTCATCTGTTTTCTCTCTTGGGATGCTACCCAGTTTGTTTTGCAACATATGTTCTATTTGCTGTGGTTATTTAGTTTGCGATTATGCTTGCGTAAATTTCTTTGAATACAATAATGGTTAGAAACGACTTATTAAATGTTAGCCCAGTCTTGAATGGGAATTCAACCCGTACCATGTTGGGTGTTTTGAAGAAATATCGTAATGGTTTAAGAGTGGTGCATTTTAATGCCCGAAGCCTGAATGCGCGTAAACTTGATTACGTGCGATATCTTTTTGTTAATTCTGAAATAGATGTCTTATGTGTTGATGAGACATGGTTCGATCCTGATTTAGGGAATGATATCTATAAAATCAGTGGTTATAATCTATTTCGCAACGATAGAGTGATGAAGACAACTGGTGGCGGAGTGGCAATTTATTGCCATGACACTCTTAGGTGTAGGGAAGCTCTAAAGTCTTATAATTCAGATGTTGAGTACCTAATTTGCGAGATATATGATAACTCTGAGAAGTGTTTAGTTGCCTGTTGGTATAACCCTAACAGGCAATTTTCCCCCGAACCATTTTTCTCTGCAATTTCGACTTTTCCACCTTTATACGACAACATTATTTTATCGGGTTAGTTTAATGCAGACCTACTTAAGAGGACTTCTCGCACGTCTCAGTTTAAGGACTTTGTTGCTTCTTGTGGGCTCTCAGTCGTTAACAGTTGTAGCCCCATATGTTTTCGCCCTAATGAAACACCTAGTTTGCTTGATCTGTTCATCGTTTCGGACCTATCATCAGTCCTTTTATTCGACCAACTTTCTCTTGATGTGGTATCTGAGCACGATTTGATTTTTTGTACATACGATATTGTTTTCAAACGTTTTATTGCACCTTCTTGTTTTACGTATAGGGACTTCAAGTCTATCGATAACAATTCTCTTCGTATTGCAGCGTCTTCCGTCCCTTGGGAAAATTGTTATCAGATAGCTGATTCAAATCAAAAGCTATTTTATTGAATTTCTTTATAATCAATTTGTTCCTATAAAAAGAGTTGCAATTCGTTATAAAGCTTGTCCCTGGTTTACTTCGGATGTCTTAGGAGCAATAAAAAATAGAAACTGCCTTTATAGCAAATGGAAGCGAAATCGTACCTCAGCGTGTTGGGATTCTTACAAAGTTGCGCGTAACAATGCTTCACTACTTGTTCGTGAATCCAAACGCAAATTTTATGCACATAAATTAAATGCGTGCTTACCTCCCAAAGAACTTTGGAGAAATCTTCATGAGATCGGAGTGGGCAGGAAAAACAACAGAGAGTGTGCCCTGGACCCCGATGAACTGAACAACTTTTTCTTAGAAGCAGAATCAACATCGAAGAGCTTTGACTTAGATTCCACACCCGAAGCCATTCTACCATTTCAAGCTGATTTTGAGGCTGTCACGGAAAATGAAACACTTTCTGAGTTTGCTTCTTTGAAGTCCAATTCCACCGGTGAAGATGGTATACCGCTCAGGTTTTTACGGCTGATAATGCCCGAAATAATCCGTCTTCTCAGCCATGTAATAAACTCATGCATCATGACGTCTACTTTTCCACAAGCTTGGAAGCGTGCTAGAGTTATCCCGATTGCGAAAAAAGGCAATGCTTCTACAGCTAATGAGTACCGGCATATTAGCATTCTGCCATGCTTATCCAAAGTCTTTGAGAAAGTAATTGCAAAGCAAATCTTAAGCCACCTCTCTGTCAAGGCCTTACTTTATCCTCTTCAATCGGGTTTCCGTGAAGCCCACAGCTGCTCCACTGCAATGGTCAATATTCTCGAGGATTTACGTAAGGATTTTGATAAGGGTCTTATAACTTTGCTCTGCTTACTTGATTTCTCAAAGGCTTTTGATAAAGTAGATCATGACATTTTATGCTGGAAATTAACACATCTTTTTGGTTTCAGTCATAGAGCTGTTAGGCTACAGCAAGACTTTCTTTCCAACAGATCGCTAAAAACTGTCATTGGTGAGAGGTCATCCGCATTTAAGCCTCTGAAGCAGGGTGCACCCCAAGGATCTATATTGGGGCCAATCCTTTTCTCCATCTTTATTAATGATCTGCCCAGAGTCTGCAAATTTAGTTGCATATACTTTTACGCAGACGATGCTCAAATTCGTGTATCCCTGCCAATGAATGAAATTGTCCGGATGGTGGATCTTTTAAACATCGACTTGACAGCCATTAATGACTGGTCAGTAAAAAATGGTCTTCTTTTAAACCCAGATAAATGTTTAGTGCTGCCCATATCAAATAAACTGTTTGAATTAAGTGTGGTTCCCGACATTTGGCCTTCTAACTGCAGGCTAAGAATAGTTGAGTCTGCCACCTGCCTTGGCTTTGTCCTGAACCGAAAGCTATCCTGCTATGACCACATCAACCGCTCTATCGGCCGCATATATGGGTGTTTGAGGAAACTTTGGCGAGCTGCTAGTTTTACCCCAGATGATACTAGACAAAAGCTCGGAAGTACCCTTATGATGCCTTTAATCACGTATTCGGAGGTGGTACATCCGAACCCTGATTCTCTTTCGCTGCATAAGCTTAAGGTAGCGTTCAACGACATGGTTCGGTATATCCATGGACTACGTAGGTTCGACAGAATATCGGCTCACGCAAACACTTTTTTTAGGACGATCTCTTACTCAGCATAAAAATGCCAGGAATTGCATATTCTTGCACAAAATTCTAATATCCTAGTCTCCTCGGTATTTATTTGATAAATTGGATTTCTCACGTTCACGTCGCACCATGAATATAAATATTCCTCCCTTCAAATAATCTTACGATTTCTTACGATTTCTGCTTGCTTGTAAGTATAGTTTTTACTTATACTTATTAAGCCGTTTAATTGTCTGCAATAGACTCCTCTGTTACTTGTGTTTAAAACACTTTGAACCACAATTAAGGAATGTGGCCAACCTATGCAGTGTGAAAAGTCTTATCGCCCGTACCTCCCTTCAAATACTTAACTTCATCTCGGTTGTTTTTCATTCTTACAGTAAGGCTGTGTAACTCGTTACCTGCGTACATCAAAACTATTAGCAGCCCCGCAATCTTTAAGTCCACAATTTTCAATCACTTTTCTCAGTAGCATTCTCTAAAGCTTTCATCTTTTTTAAGCCCCTTTCTTTCTTTTCTCTCAACCTTCTTTTCACCGGTAATACTTACCAGATTGCTCTTACTTTTTCTCACCTCTCTTACTTATAACTAGATTTAAGAAAAACTGTTTAGTTTAAGGTCCAAAAACATATGTTATCATAATATGTACTTAAAAAGACCAGGTCCTAATGTGCACCAGTATAATAATAATAATAAATTGAAATTGAAAAAATTGAAAGTATCTCTAAATGTACCACTTACAACTCCTTTAGAAATAGAACACGAAGTCGATAAACTCTTTAGAACTATTCAAAACTCTGCTTGGAACAATACTTCTTTCCGGAAGACTGGAGTAAGGAAAAGCGGATCAATTTACCCGTGCGAAATCGAAGAGCTCATACGCGAAAAGTGAAAGGCTCGAAAGAGCTGGCATTTGTCTCGAGCTCCTCCTGATAAAACCATTCTGAATGGGCTATCTAACAAATTAAAGCACTAACTTCAAGATTTTAAAAGTCGCGAGATTACCAACTACCTCGAAAACTTGACTGCCGATAGAGGGTCAAACTCTTCACTTTAGAAAGCCGTGAAGTCCATTAAAAAGCCCATAGTACACTCGGCGCCAAAAAGAAAAGATAACGGTGAATGGGCAAAAGGCGACAAAAAGTAAGCAGATGTATTTGCAGAACATCTAGAAGACACATTCAAACCGTTTGACGGGGAGCCGTTGGTTGACGATCTATATCGCAATGCGGAACTAGACAATTATCGAATGAAAGCCGTGACACTGTCTGAACTTCGTCAAACAATCCGAAATTTAAAGAATAACAAAGCTCCAGGCTACGACCTAATTACTAGGAAAATTTTGAAGGAGCTACCGAAAAGAGCGTTAGTCAAGCTTCTCTACATCATAAACGCATCAATGAGAATTTCATATGTTCCACGGCAATGGAAAGTCGCAGAGGTAATAATGGAACAGGGAAATGCCCGAACGACAAAAGATCATATAGACCGATTTCGCTTCTGCCGATTATATCTAAAGTCTTCGAAAAACTTGTGCTCAAACGACTGCAACCAATAATTGAAGAAAGACGATTGATTCCAGATCACCAATTCGGCTTTAGGGTCAAGCATTCAACAATTGACCAGGTCTATCGAATAACTAATGAAAGTGAGAAAGCCTTAGAAGCGAAAATGATATGTTCGACAGCTTTTCTTGGCGTATCCCAAGCCTTTCATAAAGTTTGGCACGAAGGCCTAAAATATAAGTTACGGAAAGTTTTGCCAGAAAAAATGTATGAACTCTTAGAGTGTTATCTTGACAACAGACTATTTCGAGTGAGATATGGGAGCGAATACTCAGAATTCAAAGAAATACAAGCTGGCGTTCCACCAGGTAGCGTCCTAGGTCCAACACTGTTTTTACTTTTTATAAGAGATGTACCTCCTTTTAACCTACCTTTTTATAAGAGATGTAGAGACAACGACCCTCCTAATCAACTAACCTCTATTTATAAATTCGGTATAAATTCCGTACGCAAACGAGGCGAAATATTTAGGCATGAATCTAGACGCAAAACTTAAGTGGAAGTTGAAATCAAGCTACGAGAACTGAATTGGCTTATCGGACGTTATTCGAAAGTAAGCGTATATAACAAACTGCTATTGTATAAGCAAGTGCTAAAACCAACTTGGATGTACGGTATACAACTTTGGGGTTGTACCAAACCAAGCAACATATCTATTTTAGAAACTTTTCAGAATAAGACACTAAGAGCAATCGCAAATGCTCCATGGTATATAAGAAATAGCGATTTACATCGAGATCTAGGCATCGCAACCGTGCCCGACGAAGTAAGAAACTTTGCTCGCAAACTTCATCGGCCAACAGACACGCCCACAATCGGTCTAAATGTGCAACTACTTCCAGTGCTTTCAAAACTGTTAGACGGAAAAGCTAAAATTTAGCACATAACATCCCCTAATGATTATAAGACACAATAATAAAAATAAAGTCGGGAGACCCCCCTTGTGGGCGTGGCATCGATTTAAAAGTTATCGTTCAAATGCATTTATTGCAATTTTTTTGTTCCAAAACGGAAAATTTACTTAATATACTGTGTAGAAAATACTTGGTTCTACATTTGGGGCATGCAAAATTTTGGACTCCATCATTTAGAGGCAGAATTGGAGAAGAGCTAAAATTTTTCCGGGAAAACACGGATTTCGACTGCTTTCTAGGAAAGAATAAGAAATAAAGCTTAACGCGTAAG
Organism: Neoascia interrupta; assembly: GCA_947623515.1. Taxonomy (NCBI): domain Eukaryota; kingdom Metazoa; phylum Arthropoda; class Insecta; order Diptera; family Syrphidae; genus Neoascia; species Neoascia interrupta. The sequence continues at coordinate 104,680,969 of OX392463.1, read as the reverse complement.
GCACACCGGACACTCTGCTTGATTTCATTTACACGAAAATTTTAGTCTCGCCCATTTTTAGGGTTCGATTTTTCATAATAACTGAATTTTAAGCAAAAAAAATTATTTTGGCGTATATTTTAGCCGCAAATTTGGATATTTGTATACTGATATTGAATTTTAAACCCCATCCCATAGGATAGGAGGTATATTATGTTTGTCACATAGTTTGTAACACGGTGAAATAATAATGGTAGACCCCCAAGACCTTAAGGGCATATGATCGAGACCAAATTCTGAATCGAATGAGCCATGTCCGTCCGTCCGTCCGTCTGTATGTCACATGTTTTTAGGCCTTAAATTTTGAGCTAGGGTGCTGAAACTTCGTAAGTAATGTCCACTTCATGCGAAGCAGTACAAGTGTAAAAATTTTCGAAATCCGCCCAAAGACACGCCCACAATCGTCTAAATGTGCAACTACCTCCAGAGTTTTCAAAACTGTAAGACGTTGTAAAAGGCTGAAATTTGACATTTAGCATCTCCTAATAAAAGACACAAAAAAGACAAATCTAATTGTTAAACCTCCTCTAGTGGGCGTGGCATCTATTTTAAGGGTAAATTTTCAAATGCGGTTTACTTAATATTTTTGCTCGAAATTGAAAAAAAAATGCATAATATTTTATGTAAAAAACGCTTTGTTCCACATATTGCTTGTACAAGACTTTGGGCCACGCAGAATTGAACAAAAACCTAAAATTTTCCAGAAAAACTTAATTTCGGCTGCCCTTGAGCTTAAATTAGGAAAGCATGAAACAAAAAAAGTAGCAGTTCGTTCATATAAAGTTTTTAGCCACGCCCCCTTTTAGGGGTCGATTTTTTAAAAATATTGATTTTAAACCAAAAAATTGCATTCTTACGTACAATTAGGTGTAACTTGGAAATATCTGTGGAAATATCTAATAATTAATAGTTTGTAATTAGGGGCGGTTAGACCACGCACCTTTTCGAAGTTTGCATTACTTATAAAATGTCAAAAAATGACTATGCCATCAGCATTTTACAATGTGGGATGGGATGGGGTATTCAACGGTCCGTTTTACGGATTGTAACTTCTGCGTACACACTGTAGCACTTACTCACTGGTTTTATTTTCATTTTTTATCAGAAGTGATATAGACGTCTTGATTGCATTTTCACATTAAAAATTTGGTTTATACTTAAAAACGTCCCCCAAAGTTTGCGGGGCAAAAATTTATTCATTTGAGTTGACAGCTTACGTGCATATCTGAAGATTTTATGGTCCAAGTTTTTTGGATTTAAAGCAAATATATCAAATAAAAATCGTTTATTAGAATGCATATTATATATGACCACGCCTACAAGGGGCGGTTTTCACTTTTTTCTTAAATGCCAATCACAATATACTTGAGCAAGGATAACGCCTACCGAATTTCAGCTTCCTACGACAACTTTGAATTTTCATGCTATTAAGTAAAGTGGGCGTGTCAGTGGGCGGATTTTGAAAATTTTTACACTTATACTGCTTCGGGACCTAGAAAGAACAGATATTAAGTTTCAATATCTTCGTAGACCCCCAAGACCTTAAGGGCATATGATCGAAACCAAATTCTGAATCGAATGAGCCATGTCCGTCCGTCCGTCTGTATGTCCCATGTTTTTAGGCCTTAAATTTTGAGCTAGGATGCTGAAACTTCGTAAGTAGGGTCCACGTTATGCGGAGCAGTACAAGTGTAAAAAGTTTTGAAATCCGCCCAAAGACACGTTCACAATCGGTCTAAATGTGCAACTACCTCCAGAGATTTCAAAACTGTTCGAAAAGGCTGAAATTTGACACTTGGCATCTCCTAATAAATGTTAGACACAAAAAAATAAATTTAATTGGTAAATATCCTCCAGTGGGCGTGGCATCTATTTTAAAGCTGAAGTTTCAAATGCAGTTTACTCAATATTTTTACTCGAAATTGAAAAAAAAGCTTAATATTTTTCATACAAGACTTCGGGCCACGCCCACATTTGGAGACAGAATTGAAGAAAAACCTAAAATTTTCCAGAAAAACTTAATTTCGACTGGCCTTGAGCCTAATTTAGGAAAGCATGAAACAAAAAAAGTATCGGGTTAGGTAAATGAGACTTCAGTCCAGACTTCGTTCATTTAAGGTTTTTAGCAACGCCCCCTTTTAGGGATCGATTTTTCAAAAATATTGAATTTGAACCAAAAAATTGCATTTTTACGTACATTTAAGTGTAACTTGGAAATATCTGTGGAAATATCTTATAATTAATAGTTTGTAATTAGGGGCGGTTGGACCACGCTCCTTTTCGAAGTTTGCATTTCGTATGAAATGTCAAAAAATAATTATGCCATCAGCATTATACAATGTGGGATAGGATGGGGTATTCAACGGTCCGTCTTACAGACTGTAACTTCTGCGAACACAATGAAGCACTTACTCACTGGTTTTGTTTTACTGTTGTGCGACTGTTATACGAAAAGCCAGCGATTATTCGTATAGGTTAGTGACAAAGTAGTCACTGAAAAGTGAAAGCTACTGGTATTTTACTACTTTGCCAACTGTTACTATCGTTTTGACATAAGACAGCGATTGAAGTGAACATTGGCAGTTAAAATGTCGCTGAAAAGTCGGAGTTACTGGTATTTGTATGTAACTACTTTGTCAACTGTTACAACTGTTGTGCGATATGCCAGTGGTTGAAGTCCATATTTGTGGAATTTCTCCTGCAAGGTCGGGGTTAGAATAGCCTTGAGGTAAGATATGCCTGTCGTAAGAGCCGACTAGAATCCACCGGAAGAAATATTCTTTAATGTTTCAACGGATGCTGTCGATGCTGCTCCATTTGGGGCACGTTTTGGCAGTCAGGTTTTAACTTATAGATGAATCTGAAGGTTAAATTAAAATCCAGAAGCGTCTGTCACACATTGTGCGGCTCACTGGTATACGTCTGTCTCCAAAGGGCCGGCTGTATTTAAAACTGAAAAAAGAAGTGACTTACCTTTTTCTCATAACAACGACTAGTTAAAAAAAAGTGGCAATGAACAAAACGAAAGATTTGATTACCCCAGGTGGCAGCCCAGCTATGCTGGAAAATCCACCCTCTTCGGAGGCAGGCTCTACGGATTCTGGGGAGAGCCTTTTATTGTTTATAAATCCTTTTGAGAAAAGGACAAAACTAAATCAATCACCACCACCTAGATCGAACATATCCGGAAAAAGCAGTCCACCGGTAAACCAGGACTCTGTAAAAATTAAGAGCTTAGAGAAGGAGAATAATGAACTCTCTGAGCTAAGCTTACTGAAATGGAGCGACTCTTCCACGATCTAAAAATGGAAGTTGACTCTCTGCGAAAAGAAAACGAGGATATTAAAAATACTCCTTTAACGAAAGACTGTGAGTTAACGGAAGAGTTTGTAACACCGAACCGACCAGCAGTCGAATACTTTACGAACGAGGACGAACTTGCACTTGAGGCCGATTCAGTCTTAAGGAAAAGGTCTAGCAAGAAGCGAAAGGCGAATTCCTCTCCCGAAATAATACAAAAAGAAGATAAGCCCTCTGGCTCAGACAAGGCTAAACCAGAAGCGAAAATTCGTCCACCTCCCGCAATAAACATCGTCGGGATAGCAGACTTTAGGAGATTGCGCAACCTTCTTGCAAACACGGTGAGAACAGAAAACTATAAGCTTACTTCGCACCGAAATAACGTGTGGAAAGTAAATGTTGACAACGCCGATTCCTATCGCGCATTGTCTCTTAGACTGAATGCAGAAAGAATCGAGTGGTATACTTATCAAAATAAGTACGAAAAACCACTGCGAGTCATTGTAAGGGGGCTCCACCCATCATGCACAAAAGAAGACGTTGTAAAAGACCTAAAAACTAAAGGCTTTAAAATTATTGATGCCTTAATTGAGGCCTTAAATCATTGACTATTAGTTATAAGATATTTCCTCAGATATTTCCAAGTTACACCTAAATGTACGTAAAAATGCAATTTTTTGGTTCAAATTCAATAATTTTGAAAAATCGACCCCTAAAAGGGGGCGTGGCTAAAAACTTTATATGAACGAAATCTGGACGGAAATAATGTTTACCTAACCTGCTGTTTCATGCTTTCCTAAATTAGGCTCAAGGGCAGTCGAAATTAAGTTTTTCAGGGCCTTAATCTGGAGGTTGTTGCATATTTAGACCGATTGTGGGCGTGTCTTTGGGCGGATTTAAAAAATGTTTACACTTGTACTGCTTCGCATGACGTGCACCTGACGTACGAAGTTTCAGCACCCTTCAAAATTTAAGGCCTAAAAACATGTGACATACAGATGGACGGACGGACATGGCTCATTCGGTTCAGAATTCGGTCTCGATCATATGCCCTTAAGGTTTTGGGAGTCTACCATTATTATTTCACCATGTTACAAACTATGTGACAAACTTAATATACCTCCTATCCTATGGGATGGGGCATAAAAATGAGGTGTCAACTTCTGGTAGGACCTTATATTAACAATTTAATATTTTTTTTATTTTCAAACGATAGGACCAACATAATTATAAAGTTTCTCATGCTTTAAAAAAATAGTTCCGTTAATTTGGCATTAGAAAAAAATAAAAAAAAATCCTTAATTAATTATTTCAGAAAAAAAATCAGCAGTAAGTTAATTAACAAAGAATAATGAATCAGCAGTAAGGTTTAAACTTATAGATGAATCTGAAGGTTAAATTAAAATCCAGAAGCGTCTGTCTCCAAAGGGGAAGCTGTATTTAAAAATGAAAGTAGAAGTGACTTAACTATTGCTCATAAAAACGACAAGTTAAAAAAAATGGCAGTGAACAAAACGAACAAACGAAACCTTGATTACCCTAGGTGGCAAGCCAGCTATGCTGGAAAATTCACCCTCTTCGGAGGCGGGCTCTACGGATTTTGGGGAGAGCCTTTTATTACTTATAAATCCTTTTGAGAAAAGGACAAAGCAGGAAAAGCAGTCCACCGGTAAACCAGGGCTCATTGAAAATTAAGAGCTTAGAAAAGGAGAATGATGAACTCCGAGCTAAGCTTACTGAAATGCAGCGACTCTTCCAAGATCTTAAAAAGGAAGTTGACTCTCTACGAAAGGAAAAAATGGAAAGCAAAAATACTCATGTAACGAAAGACTGTGAGGTAACGAAAGATTGTGTAATACCAAACCGACCAGCAAGCGAATATTTTAAGGACGAGGACGAACTTGCACTTGAGACCGACTCAGTTTTAAATAAAAGGTCAAGCAAGAAGCGTAAGGCGAATTCCTCTCTCGAAGTAATACAAAAAGAAGAAAACCCCTTTGGCTCAAACAAATCTAAACCAGAAGTGAAAATTCGTCCACCTACCGCAATAAACATTGTCAGGATAACAGACTTCGGGAGATTGCGCAACCTTCTTGCAAACACGGTGAGAACAGGACGTAAATGTCGGCAACGCCGATTCCTATCGCGCGCTGTCTCTTAGACTGAATGCAGAAAGAATCGAGTGGTATACTTATTCAAATAACTACGAAAAACCACTGCGAGTCATCGTTAGGGGGCTCCGCCACTGTGATCAGACGCGGCGTTCCAATTTTTATGCTCCCCCTTGAAAGACCTGAGAGCATAAACGATATTTATAAAATAAAAATGATACTAAACATCAGGGTTTAAATCGAACCCATGCGAAAGGGCAAAAGACCTATACCACAGTGTAAGTGATGCCAAGAATTCAGGCACGCAAGTGCCTACTGCCAAAAAGAACTACGTTGCAAGAAATTTGCCGAAAAACATATCTCAACAGAAAGCAAATTTGACATGAAGACTCCAGCAGTTTGTGCCAATTGCAATGGAAACCACCCAGCAAACTATCGAGGATGAGAAGTAGCCATAGAGCTGTAAAAGAGACGAGAGCCTCTTAAGGAAGATATTCGAGGTCAGAAACCAAGTCTTGAACGTCTTAAAGCTGCTGAAACTCCTAAGCCAAAAACTCCAAAGACGCCAAAACCGATCAAAAGTGTGACATTGGCAAAGGAGGCTACGACAAAAGGCGATAAAGCTCCACAAAAGAGCGCTCTCAGTTCAAGTGCAGTAGAGAAACCGCCACTGGTCGGACCAAAATCATACGCACAGGTTGCGTCAAACGAAAGCACGGTAAGGTCGCCCGCAATAGATGCCGTGTCACAGATCTTCGCTGATATCTTGGAAAGACTTGAGGATCAGACTTAAATCAACAAACTAATATTTCACAAACTAAGCAAGCACGAGTTAAAGTCTCGAAAATAATGCAATAGAACAAGAATATGAAACAGTTATTGCATCTTGTTATATCCCGCCCTGATAGAGACTGGTGGGAGGAGATCTTGACCGTATGTATGACTTCATCGGGTCCAATTTTATTGTTGGGGGTGACTTTAACGCGAAGCATACTTTTTGGGGTTCTAGATGTAATTCAACGAGAGGCAGATTACTGTACAAAAACAGTATGAAACGTGGGGTGGACCTTTTCTTCACGGGAAAGCCAACATATTGGCCAACCGACAGGAATAAAAAACCTGATCTTGTTCAGACCACTCAGGAGTAATCTTGAAGATGGGTGGAAGACTGGCGAAAATAGAAAGAGCTCTCAGATTAGCTAGCAAAAACATCAACTGGGACGCCTTCAGGAAGAACTGTAAGGAGGGTGCTGGATGTGCAATTAAATGTGCAATTGAGAACTCATTTCGAGTTAGAAACCGCAGTTTACACATCCATTGAAGCAACTCAGAGTGCTGCTTGAGAACGCAGTTAGCACCGAAGGGCATGTACGTAAAACATATCCGCTTGAAATCGAAGAATTGATTCGTGAAAAATGAAGTGCGGGTAGAAGATAGCAAGGCACGAAGGCTCTCCCAGACAAAACCTTCATGAACCACCTCTCTTATAAACTAAAAGAAATGTTGGAAGATTTTAAAAATCGTGAGACCGCTGAATACCTTGAAGGCTTGTCGGCGGATAGGAGCTCAAACTACTCGCTGTGAAAAGCAGTTAAGTCTATCAAGGAACCTATTATCCACCCTGCACCAATAAAAAAGCTAACGGCGAATGGGCAAAAGAAAACAAAGAGAAAGTGGATTTGTTTGCTGAACATTTAGAAGAAACATTCAAGCCTATCGACGGTCCGCCGTTGGCTGACGTTCAAAACAAAAACGCGGAATTTAATAGCTTCAGAACGAAAAAAGTGACTATAGCCGAACTTCGGCAGAAAATAAGCGAACTTAAAAATTATAAGGCCCCAGGATACGACCTGATCGCTGGCGAAATCTCGAAAGAACTACCGAAAAAGGCATTAGTCAAGCTACTTTATATGAAAAACGCTTCTTCTATGGCATATTCTTTTCAACAACGAATCGTGAAACTGGTGTGGAATATTGTGTAGCTTTGATTGTGTATGTGATGTGACGTTTCAACTCAATTTTTATTCGTGATTTTTTAAAACGCGACTGAAGTTGTATGAAATCTATAAAAACTTACTTAGGGCGGTATTCACGAAGCAATCTTAAATCGAATTTAAATTTAAATAGCTCTTAGTAGTTATAGTAGTAGTAGCTCTTAGGACATGCGAAATATTAATTTTCGAACTCTTTTTCAAACTTTATTTTTCCGTGGGTAGGTAAAAACCTATGAGCACCGCGCGTGCTCATAGTAGTGTGAGATTCTTACTCACTAAAAAAACCTCCCAATCTTTGCAAGACTACGACTAAGTTTCCTTAACAAGTAGTTCAAGCTTCTGTATGGTAATCGCAATTGGCAGGCTACGTTCCAACGAAAGCACCTGCAATGCCGTCATTATATGCGGTTTCCTCTTACCACGCTAGATCCAACGGTCTTGTTCGTTGTAGTCGGCGTGCAAGATTTGTCTTATCCAGAGTTCGGATTATTTCGTGGTTGTAATGGTCGAGAAGGCGAGTGTGAAGTTTCCGAGCAAAGTTTCTTACCGCGTCGGTCACGGTTGCGATGCCTAGATCTCGATGTAAATCGCTATTTCTTATATACCATGGAGCATTTACGATTGCTCTTATTGTCTTATTCTGAATAGTTTCTTAAATAGATATGTTGCTTGGTTTGGTACAACCCCAACCCCAAAGTTGTATACCGTACGTCCAAGATGGTTCTAGCACTTGCGTATATAATAGCAGTTTGTTATATACGCTTAGTTTCGAATAACGTCCGATAAGCCAATTCAGTTCTCGTAGCTTGATTTCAAGTTCGTCGCGTTTCTTTTCAACATGTGGCTTCCACTTAAGTTTTGCGTCTAGGGTCATGCCTAATTATTTCGCCTCGTTTGTGTGCGGAATTTTTACCGAGTTTATAAATAGAGGAAAGTTGATTACCCTCTTGTAATTAAAATTTACATGCGTTGATTTTGTCTCATTTAGGACGATTCGCCAGGCCTTTTTCCATTCGCATATTTTGTTCAAAGCGCGTTGGAGTTTTCCCGTTGATGGTTCGACTGTCTTATCCTTGGCAAGGATAGCCGTGTCATTAGCGAACGTGGCTACAGTCGTTGTCTCTACTTGAAGTACGTCTCTTGTAAAAAGTAAAAACAGCGTTGGACCGAGGACGCTACCTTGTGGAACGCCGGCTTGTATTTCTTTGAATTCTGAGTATTCGCTCCCGTATCTCACTCGAAATAGTCTGTTCTCAAGATAAGACTATAAGAGTTCATACATTTTTTCCGGCAAAACTTTTCGTAGCTTATATTTTAGGCATTCGTGCCAAACTTTATCAAAGGCTTGGGATACGTCAAGAAAAGCGGTAGAACATATCATTTTCGATTCTAAGGCTTTCCCAATTTCATTTGTTATTCGATAGACCTGGTCAATTGTTGAATGTTTGACCCTAAAGCCGAATTAGTGATCCGGAATCAATCGTCTTTCTTCAATTATTGGTTGCAGTCGTTTGAGCACAAGTTTCTCGATGACTTTAGACATAATCGGCAGAAGCGAAATTGGTCTATATGATTTTTTGTCGTTCGGGCATATCCCTGGTTTCGGAATCATTATTACCTCTGCGACTTTCCATTGCCGTAGAACGTATGAAATTCTCATACGGTTGCTTGAGGTCGAGGAGGAGGTGGGGGGGTCAGTGAGGGATAGTTTTTATGAGAGAAAGCCCGGCAGGGACAACCGATTTCGGAATAAGTCCGAACCCGTCTCCGACTTATAGGAGTAGGTAGGGGTAACCGAAGCGGTATGAACCCGTACCAGGGGGAATATGTACCAGTGTTCCCACAAGAGCGGAGAGGTGAGGACAACCGAATCGGTATGAGTCCTTACCAGGCCGGTCCTGTTGGGGAAAACTTGGGGGATATGTTTATATATGGGGGGTATATTTGGCGCTCCATTGTAAGGTGTTTGCTCGCCTATAGAGTATCCATATGGAGGAGGGATGGGTTATTTGATACACTCTTATGCGTTTAGCCAGTTTGGCCAGGAGATAAAGTTCATTATTCTCTTTAGATCGAGTTGCGCTAGATCATTTAGGTCATCAAAGAACTATTCACGTCAAGTTTTCCTTCTCAGTGCTGATAGGGCGGGACAGTTGCACAGAAGATGTACCATGGTCTCTTCTTCCCTTTCATCCCTGCAACTTCTGCAGAAATCGTTGAAGGGAGCACCAAGTCTTCTGGCATATCGCCCTACCAGACAGTGGCATGTGAGGGCCCCAATTATCTTTCTAAGATTCAGCCTATTGAAGGAGATGGGTCTCTTTGTTTTCCTATGATCGAGCTCTGGCCAGATTTGTTTGAAGGAGAGACATGTACTGATGTTATTATACCTTTTGTTTGCCATTGTGATGGCTTCGACGTCCAGGTGGAACTTTATCGAGTTTATGGGTGCTGCCGGTTCCGTTGTATGAGTCGGGTTGGCATTAGCCCCTTCTCTAGCTAGTTCGTCAGCTCTGCAGTTGCCTGGAATATCCCTGTGGCCAGGAACCCAGCACAGGGATACGTTGCACCTGAGAGCGATCTCGTTGAGAGATTCGCGGCATTGCTTTACTAGCTTGGATCGTATCGTTGGCGATTCCAAGGCTTTTATTGCAGCTTGACTGTCTATATAGAAAACAATAGCGCTTCAGTCTACTGAGTTAATTCAAAACTAGGCCGCAGCTTCACGAACGGCTGTGATTTCTGCTTGAAACACATTGCAGTGATCTGGCAGGCGCTTGGAAATACATAGGTCTAGAGTACTGGAAAAGACTCCTGATCCTACTCCAAATGCTGTTTTCCATCCTTCAGTGTAGATTTCTATTGCAGATGGATTTAAAACCTCACCAGACTCCCAGGCGGTTCGGAAATTTGGTCTTGAATTTGACATTGAAGTCGAGGTATGGGACAACGTAGTCCGAGTTGCGAGGGATGGTTGAACTTTCTCTAATATAGCAATATTACTACTATTATATAGTGCCTTCCACCAAACTAGTACTCCGTACATAAGTAGGGCCTAACGACTGCCGTGTATATCCTGTGCACAATCCTGGGTTGGAGTCCCCAGTTTGGGCCTAGGATTTTCCTGCAGGAATACAGGGCAATAGAGGCCTTCCTGTATTCAGTTTCCAACTGAGTTTCTTATCTTATACAACTCCCGGATATCTAGCGTGATCTGCAAGTGACAATTCAACGCCTTTCAGTGATGGTGGAATTATGGAAGGTATTTGATACTTTCTTGTGAACAGTACTAGTTCTGTCTTTGCCGGGTTTACTCCGAGACCGACACTATCTGTCCACCTAGCTAATTTGTTAAGGGCAAATTGCATTATGTCCCTAATTGTGGGGAGGAACTTGCTAGTTAACGCTATCGAAATATAGTCAGCATGAGCTATAATTTTAAGGCCGTTTTCTTCTAGGATCAAGAGTAGTTCGTTAAATACGAGGAGCCATAGTAGTGGTGATAATACCCCGCCCTGTGGGGTTCCTCTGCACACGGACCTGTCAGCTAGGCAACTCCCCAACTCGGCATGGACAAGAAGCATTTCCTCGATACAATTGCAGAGATAGTTGTCAACCTACAGCTTAAGGAGTGCAACTGTAATAGCTTCTGTTCTGACATTGTTTAAGGCTCCTTCAATGTCAAGGAATTATACTAGAGTGAAATCCCTGCTCTCAAAGGATTTCTCAATGAGTGTAGGGCCGTCTCTACTGATTTTCCCTTGCGGTACGCATGTTTGGAGCACGAGAGAAGACTGCTGTCTATGTTGGTTCTGATGTGGGCGTTGATCAGCCTCTCCAGGGTTTTTAATAAGAAAGAAGAAAGGCTGATAGGGCGAAAGTTTTAAGGAGCTGCATGGGAGATCTTACCAGCTTTTGGTATGAACACCACCTTGGCCTTCCTCCAGCATTTGGGTGTATAGCCAAGGCTTAGGCAACTCCTAAAAATAGTGTGAATTACTAGGACTCAGTAATCCGAGACCTTGTTGGAGTTCCACTGGTAGTATGCCATCGAGTCCAGGTGATTTCGAGGAGGCTGTGTACTGCCCACAGTATCTTCTTTAGTGTGACAACATCTTCGCGTACAGTGTATTGAACTCTATCGTGGCTTATTTCAGAATATATTGTCTCTGCTTTGCGGCCAGGAAAGTGGGTGTCCATGAGAAGGTCCAAAGTTTCCTTGCTGGACATTGTCCACTTTCCATCTGGCTTTTTAGTGTAGCTAGGAGCAACTTGGGAGAGCTAGGTTCCTTGCCTCCGTAAGCCTACCCACCATCAGGTCTAGTTCCGACGGTGATTCCGGCTGAGTGGGAGTAAGGTTTGTAAGATGGCTTTTCAACTTTGTGTTGTAGGTTTCCCAGTCAGTTCTTCTGGGGTTTCTGAAGAGGGACTTTTCGGGAGGTTTAAAGTCAATACCGAGCTGTATGTAGCGATGGTCGTATATCGTGTATGTAGCGAGAATGATACATCGCTAGAAACAGTCCAGTTGTTGACGGTTATGCTAGGGGAGTTTGTGACCAGGGTCACATTAATGACTTCCTGCCTGTTTCTGGTGATGAAGGTGGAATCTGATCCCTTGCTACAAATAATGAGATTAGTAGCTATTATATAATCAAAAAGGCACTCACTCCGATCGCTTGTGTCGCTGCTGCCCCAGGTAGTTGACGCGCATTGGCATCACAGCCTATCACCAGAGGATATCTTTCCCTTTCGGCTCGGCTTATAGTGTTTCAGATGATTTCCGCTGGTCTGGGTCCTGTCGCATCGTAGGGCATGTATGACGATGCTACCCAGATGGGTTTCTCTTTCCCGCGTTCTATGTTGACGCAAACAAAGTCCGCATCACTGAAATTGGGTAGAAGAAAAATTGTAAGGCTTTTCTTTGCTTTTGCATAGAAAGGCTCATAATCTCTTGCCCTCAGTCCAGCAACTGTGTGGTCATCAAGAACCCAGGGCTCCTGGATGAGGGCGATGTCTTCTCCACCTTCTTGTAGGTGGAGCAAAAGGTTAGCAGAGGCTGCCTTAGAGTGGTGTAGATTAATCCGTACCAACCGAAGCATCATTGCTAGAAGGCACAGACTTCTCTACTACTGTGGTGTCGCAGTCCTCCGAATCAGAGCATTGGTCGCCACCAACCTGCTTCTCCGGAAGCTTACCTTGGGACGGGCCAGGCTATACCTCAGCTGGGCCAGAAGCTGACTAACCGTCCATCTCATACACCTTCATGTGGAGTGTCTCCAGCCCATTAAAGAACTTGAACCCCTTAGCAGCCAAGGGGGCAATTGATTCCGGGTTCAGTTGTGATGAAACTAATCGCCCGGCATCAGTTGGCTCCTCGGCTTTGACAACCTTCCAGTTTTTAGTCGGAAGGTCGGTGTTCTGTACTCCTATGAGTCGGAGAATGTCCTTCGGGTCACTGGGACCCGGAGGGATCCAGACTCTGGCTCTCGGCCTGACTGGAATGTCTGCTTTCTGAACGGCCTTAAGCTTAGCACCGGGCCAAACAGCGCCAACTTCTGAGACCGCCGACTTGATGTAGTCAGCAGAGGTCTCATTACTGCAAACCAGAAGTTTGAAACCCGTCTGATGCCAGCCCCCGTCCATAAAGGTAGGAGGTGGCAAAGTATGAATGGCCAGGCATTGCTGAAAAATGCCTGAAGAAAGCTGAGCCTTCAGGAGTCTCCAGTTCTCCGAGCCAATCCTACCCTCATCATCACCTTGGTCCATGATACCTAGTATCAGATGATCCTTCGCAACCTTGCTGAAGGGCCTTGACACGATTTAAGATGCCTTGGCCTTCTTTGGACTTTTGAAGGGCCGTCTTTAGACCTGGGTCTCTTGGACGTCGGTTTCGAGGTAGACGGCTTGGTAGAGGGCCCTCCCGAAGCGAGTTGACTCCTCATCCTAGTGCTTTTAGGGAGCCCTCCCGAAACGAGTTGACTTCCCTTAGCAGTTGTCTTACCCCTGGGGCTTGCCGTAACCCTCCCAAAGCAGGTTGACAACAAGCGATAAGCGCTTCAGCTAGTTTCGCGGACTCGCAATCGCTCGCACTACAGTTAGCTTCTCCCCTTTTCAGGAGACGCTTGAGGATGAACTCCGCAGACCTGCGACTTTTGTAAAACTGAGCACTGGGGCTCACTTTTTTACCTGCGTTTTTTTCCCGCCGCAGAGCAGCCCGCTGTAGCAGCCGCAGGTTCTGCAGCCACTGGAGCAGGCTGCTTAGCAGCTATTTCAGTAGCGGTGGCAGCCTCCGAAGCGGAAGACAACGAGTCCGTGTCCGTAAGGGAGATGGAGGCATCGTCGTTGATGCTCAGCCTGTAGAGCTGTTTCTCGAGCTTCCTTGTCTCACGTCCTGTCCTTTGTCGTAAAGTATTGGTTGTCGCCGTAGCCTTAGTGTTGGTCGTCTCAGTGATCGTAGCCGTGTCGCCCGCTAGGGCTAGGTGAGGACAAGCCTCAGTAGTCTTTTCGTTTGATTTTTCTTTGAAGTGTTCATAGTTGGTCCCACGAGTAGGCCGGTAAGGAAAACGTCCATCCGCAACAGAGCCGGTTTTGTTGGGATAAGGCACTAATACGACAATCCTTGCCAAGGACACTTGAAGGAGCTCGTTCTTGGCTGATTTAGCCCTCAGCCTTGCATCCTTCGGCATGGTTTGCTGTATGCGCACACCACCACTGGAATCAGGCTGGGCAGAGCTTAGTTCATCGCACTCCTCAGCCGACTGAAGCCGATTGAGTCGATGCAACTTAAGCCTCCGCACCGGCGTCATTGGAAATGGCGCACTCGTCAAGGTGTCTGCCGAAAACGGAGGAGAGGTACATTTTTTTTGCAGTATTTCCTAAAGCCATCCCAGTCGATGTCGGTGCCGATTTTTAAAACGACTGCCGAGTGATCCAAACAGAGATCATAGCCTTCTTCTACATTTGTGAGGTGGCGAGGGACCCCTTTTGCGATAAAGAAGTAGAAAAGGTCAGGTACTATGTTTCTGTCGGTTGGCAGAAAAATTAAAAAGTTTTGAATGTTCTACTAAAGTTGGCTTTGTTTTTCGGTAAATTAGATGTAAGTTTGTTTCGTACATCTCAGAAAAGTTTAGTGCTTCTAAAAATGTTTAAAATTCGCTCATTTTTCGTGTTTCAAAGGTTTTCTTTTTATTCTTTGTATTTAAAATTATTTTTAAGCTCAAAAATTATTTCTTGCATGAAGGGCACACAAATGAAGAGTCGATTTAAGGGGTGCGTTGAATGGTTGATGTGTCCGAACATGTGACATATTTGTTGATATGGATGCTGCACGTTTGAAATAATTTGGCATGACGCTAAAAACCGTTCGTGCATCGACTTACGAAGCTCATAGTTTAAGATTGCTTAGGGAATACTGCCTAAATATCTCAAACTTAAAGATATAAAAATTAATTTTAAGTAAAAAGTACAAAAAACCAACGCCAACAAAATCACGCTACGAAATGAAAAAAAAAAATACCCAAAACTAGTGGGAGGGTTACAATCCGCTTAGGCGAATCGTTGGATACCCCATCTCAATTGACCACTGTCAAGCTCCGAATTGTGTCATAAGTCTTGGTTGCTAAATTTCAAATAAGAATCTTCTCCCTAAGAAAGGGGCGTAGCATCTACCCTTTCTCAACAATATCGTGTTTTTGTTAATATTTTTTATCAGAAGTGGTATACACGTGTTGACTGCATTTTCATAAAAAAATTTCGTTTATACTCAAAAACTCCCCCAAAAGTGGGCGTGACAAAAATTTATTCACTTGAGTTGATAGCTTACGCACATATCTGAACATTCTATAGTGCAAGTTTTTTGGATTTATAGCAAATATATCAAATAAAAATCGTTTATTAGAATGCATATTAAGTATGACCACGCCTCCAAGGGGGCAGTATTCGCCTTTTTTATAAATGCCAATCACAATTCACTAAAGCGAGGATATCGCATACCAAATTTCAGCTTCCTGCGATAACCTTGATTTTTCATGCTATTAAGTAAAGTGGGCTTAGGGAACGATCTTAGTTCCCCTTCGGGTAGGGGTTAGAATATACCCGAGCTAAGGCATGCCTGTCGTAAGAGGCGACTAAAATCCACCCTCCGTATGCCGAGCGCGTAGCGCATACAAACTATGCAATGGACAAAACAAAAGATTTTATTACCCCAGGTGGCAATCCAGTTTCACTGGCAAATCCACCTTCTTCGGAGGTAGGCTCTACGGATTCTGGGGAGAGCCATTTATTGCTTATAAATCCCTTTTTGAAAAAATCAAGGGTGCCTCGATCTCCACCAGCTGGATCGAAGGTCTCCGGGAAAGGAAGTCCACTCAGCGAAAATTAAACGCTTTGAAGCGGAAAACAACGAACTCCGCGCTAAGCTTAATGAAATGGAACGTCTCTACCATGAGCTTAAAAGCGAAGTAGATTCCTTACGTAAAGAAAATGAAGCCTTAAGGAACCCCCTTGGTACCATAGTATGCGAGGAAACGCCGAAACGTCAATGTGAATACCAGACGGACGAGGAAGAACTTGCACGAGAAACGAATCCGGTCTTTAGGAGAAGGCTTACCAAGAACCGAAAGGCCGGTTCTTCACCCGAAGTAGAAACCGTGCCGCAAAAAGAAGAAACACCAGTCGTATCAAACAAAGCGACAGGAATACCCCAAGAAAAAAACCGCCGACCACCTGCAATAAATGTCGTTGGGATCGCGGACTACGGAAAGTTGCGAAACATCCTTAAAAATACGCTTGGGACGAAATATAACTTAACATCACTTCGAAACAACGTATGGAAAGTTAACGTCGATGACTCTGATGCCTATCAGTCACTGTCACAAAAGTTAAATTTAGAGAAAATCCAATGGTTTACTTATGAAAATCACCTCGAAAAGCCGTTGCGGGTTATAGCGAGGGGACTACACCCATCCTGTACCAAGGACGAAATAATACAAGACGTTCAAGCCCAAGGCTTTAAAATTCTTGACGCCGTGAACATAATAAAGAAAGAGAAGCAACGTACGGACGAAGGCAAAGATTCCGCTGTTGTCCGACGCGGCCTGCAAATTTTTATGCTTTCTTTTGATAGAACTGAAAATATTAACGAAATCTACAAAATTAAATCAATCCTTAACATCAAGGTAAAAATCGAGCCCAAGCGGAAGGGCAACAGGCTAGTTCCCCAATGTAAGCGATGCCAGGGCTTCCGACATGCGCAAGCGTACTGCCAGAAAAAGCCGCGATGCGTAAAATGCGCCGGCGAACATCTCTCGATGGATTGCAATGTCAGCAGTCAGGCCCCCGCGGTTTGTGCCAATTGCAGGGGAAGTCACCCAGCGAGCTACCGAGGTTGCGAAATTGCCATTGAGTTGCAAAAACGACATGAAGCTCCGAAGAAAAATACTGAAAATAAGGGCCCAAGCCTAAAACCTCCTAAAGTAGATAAGCCAAAAACCCCTAAGTCGACAAGGGATAAGGGTTTGATTAAAGGCAAAATTCAAAACGCACAAGAAAACGTCGCTGGTCCTAGTTCCCACCGGAGTCAAAAGGGAGAATCCAAACTTGTTAGTCCAAGATCGTACGCTCAAGTCGCGTCACGTGAAAGTAAACCACAATCGGCCGCATCAGATTCGGTCTCTCAAATTCTAGGCATGATTTTAGAAAAGTTTGAACAACAGGCGAAACTTAATCAAGTAATATTCAACAAATTGAGCGAGCTCGAGTTTAAACCTCGAAAAACATTTAATAAAAAATCATGAATATGGGAAAGTCAATCAAAATAATTACATGGAATGCAAACGGCCTTTTGCAAAAAATTGACGAACTAGAAGTATTCCTACGGAAGAATAATGTAGACATATGCCTAATTTCGGAAACCCACTTTAAAAAGGGTTCAGCACGCAAAATAAAAGGTTACATTGACTATCACGCGCATCATCCTTCAGAAAATTCGAGAGGTAGATCCTCTCTCTACATTAAAGTCTGCATAAAGCACTCCAAAAACGAAGAAATAGAAATTGACTCTATGCAAATAACCTCAGTCTCAGTAAAATTAAGTCACATAAATTACAACATCGCGACGAGCTATTTTCCTCCGCAGTATCGGCTGGCAGATGAAGATCTTGCTCTGCTCTTTGATTCACTTGGGTCAAACTTTATCATCGGCGGGGACTTTAACGCGAAAAATACTTTTTGGGGCTCACGGTGCAATTCAACAAGAGGCAGAGCCCTCTTTAAAGCAAGTACAAAACGCGGCGTGATCTTCTTATCGACGGGAAAGCCAACATATTGGCCAACCGACAGAAATAAAATACCTGATCTCGTCGACTTCTTTATCGCCAAGGGGGTACCTGGTTACCTAACGAACGTAGAAGAACGCTTTGATTTCTGTTCAGATCACTCGGCAGTTCTTTTGAAAATCGGCGGAAGCCTAGCGAAAAAGAGTAGAGCGCCTAGATTAACTAACAACAACACCGACTGGGACGGCTTTAGAAAATACTGCAAAGAAAACATAGCTTTAAATGTACCGCTCAAAACGCCACTTGAAATAGAAGAAGAATTAGATAAACTCGTGAGAGTTGTTCAGAGCGCTGCGTGGAATAACACTTCTTTTCGGAGGTCCGAATTATCGAACAGCGGAACAATATATCCGCGAGAAATAGAAGAGCTAATATGCGAAAAGAGGAGAGCGCGCAAGAGATGGCAACGTTCGCGAGCACCCCCGGATAAGACAATCTTCAACCACCTTTCTAACAAACTGAAGCACGAACTTCAAGATTTTAAAAGTCGCGAGACTACTGCTTACCTCGAAAGTTTGACTGCCGATAAAGGTTCGAACTACTCTCTTTGGAAAGCAGTCAAGTCCGTTAAGAAGCCTATAGCACACTCTGCGCCATTAAGAAAAGCCAACGGCGAATGGGCAAGAGAAGACAAAGAAAAAGCGGATTTATTTGCAGATTACCTAGAAGAAACATTCAAACCGTTTGACGGGGAACCGTTGGTCGAGGAGCTCAATCCTTATGCGGTACAAGATAATTATAGAATAAAAACCGTGTCATTGGCTGAACTTCGTCAAACGATAAATAATCTGAAAAACAACAAAGCCCCTGGCTACGACTTAATTACTAGCGAAATTCTAAAGGAGCTACCGAAAAAAGCTTTGGTGAAGCTACTCTATATCATTAACGCTTCCATGAGAGTTTTATACGTTCCAAGGCAATGGAAAGTGGCCGAGGTCATAATGGTTCCGAAACCAGGAAAATGTCCGAACGACAAAAAGTCATACAGACCTATTTCGCTACTGCCGATAATAGCTAAGGTGTTCGAGAAACTGTTGCTTAAAAGGTTGCAACCAATCATTGAAGAAAGACGATTGATTCCGGATCACCAATTCGGATTTAGAAAAAAACATTCAACAATCGACCAGGTCTATCGTATAACACACGAAATCGAAAAAGCTCTGGAAGCGAAAAAGATATGTACTAGCGCTTTTCTCGACGTATCGCAAGCCTTCGACAAGGTGTGGCACGAAGGCCTGAAGTACAAATTAAGGCTTTGCTTACCAGAAAAACTCTATAGAATCTTAGAGTCTTACCTTAAAGACAGAATCTTTCGCGTAAGGTACGAAAATGAGTAATCGGAATTCAAAGAGATAAATGCCGGTGTCCCGCAAGGAAGCGTTCTCGGCCCAATATTATTTTTGCTCTATACAAGAGACATACCCCACGATGAGGGAACAATTTTAGCTACGTTCGCAGACGACACTGCTATTCTCGCTATTGATACGACAATTGAATTATCAACAGGGAAACTCCAGCGCGCTTTAGACAAAACATGCGACTGGACGAAGAGCTGGCTAGTTGTCCTTAACGAGACTAAGTCAACACATGTTAACTTTACATATAAAAAGATAAACAACAAACCTTTATTCATTAACTCGGTACAAATCCCGTACTCAAATGAAGCGAAATATCTAGGAATGACTCTAGACGCAAAACTTAAATGGAAGCCGCACGTTAAAAAGAAACGCGACGAGCTCGAAATCAAGTTAAGAAAAATGAATTGGCTTATCGGAAGATTTTCGAAACTAAGCATATATAACAAACTGCTTTTGTATGAGCAAGTGCTAAAACCATCTTGGACGTACGGTATACAATTATGGGGTTGTACTAAACAAAGCAATATATCTATTTTAGAAACTTTTCAAAATAAGACACTCAGA
The DNA here is from genome assembly GCA_947623515.1 of Neoascia interrupta. NCBI lineage: Eukaryota > Metazoa > Arthropoda > Insecta > Diptera > Syrphidae > Neoascia > Neoascia interrupta. The sequence continues at coordinate 104,661,269 of OX392463.1, read as the reverse complement.
GCAATCTCTAATGCTCCATGGTATATAAGAAATAGCGATCTACACAGAGACCTAGGAATCGCAACCGTGTCTGACGAGGTAACAAACTTTGCTCGCAAACTTAGTACTCGTCTTCGCGGACACTGCAACAATGAAATTATCCGAACTTTGGATCAGACAAATCTTACGCGCCGACTACAACGAATGAGACCGTTAGATCTAGCAGCATAAGATGAAACCGCATAAATTGACGGTATTGTAGGTGCCTTCGTTGGAAGGCAGCCTGCCACACGCGACTACTACAGAAGCTTGAACTACTTGTTAAGGAAACTTAGTCGTAGTCTGACGGAAAATGGGAGGTTTTTTAGTGAGTAAGAATCTCACACTACTATGAGCACGCGCGGCCGGTCCTCGTAGTGCCTATGAAGGTTTTTCCTACCCACGGGGAAAAAAAAAAGTAAAGTGGGCGTGTCAGTGGGCGTATTTAAAAAATTTTTACACTTGTACTGCTTCGGGATATAGAAAGAAAAGAAAGCAAGTTTCACGTTCCTAGCTCAAAATTTAAGGTATAAAAACTACCGACAAACGGACGGACGGATATGGCTCATTCGACTGACAGTTCGGTCTCGATCATATGCCCTTAAGGTCTTGGGGTCTACGGTGATAATTTTTCTATGTAACAAACTATCTTTACTTTCTCTATGTAATCAAACTAAATATACCTCCTATACAATGGGATGGGGTATTATGAAGTCAAACCAATTTGACACTTGAAGTGATGACTGCACCGGTGCAGTATTTGTCGTTCTGTACACAATGAAACCGAGTGTACACCACGCTGGAATTGTCGCGAACACCGAGTATTATTTGACAGCTCGGTGTAGTATTTCGGTGTTCAAAAGAATACGCCATAAGACTTCGATACGTTCCAAGGCAATGGCTGAAGTCATTATGGTTCCAAAACCGGGGAAATGTGCAAATGATCAAAAATCTTCTAGGCCCATGTCGCTTCTGCCGATAATATCGAAAGTATTCAAGGAACTACTGCTGAAGCGATTACAATCAATAATTGCATAGCAGAAAGACGTTTGATCCCGGATCATCAATTCGGTTTCAGACCTAACCATTCCACAGGTAAGGTGAATCAGTCGAATTATCAACGAAAAACCTCCAATGAGCTTTGGACAGAATTCGTGTCTGGAAGAAGACTTGGCGAATCGGTCTTAACAAGAACAAATCAACGCATGTGAATTTTACTTACAGAAGGGTTAACATTTTACCTATGTTCATAAACCCTCAGGTAATGGAATGGCTTCGGCCAGACTCTGAGCCAGGGAAAGAATGCCATCGTATTTTCACGGATGGCTCCAAAACCGGACAGGGGTCTGGTGCTGGAGTCTTTGTGGAAAGCGAGAACATTAGACTCCACTACCCCTTAGGTAAATATGCGTCTGTCTTCCAAGCGGAGATTTTCGCTATCCTAATGGCTATGCGCTATATTGTGACTAACAGGTGGAGGGCAAAAAGCATATGCGTTTGCAGTGACAGCCAAGCCGCTCTAAATGCGTTGCTCAACCCTCTTACCTCGTCCAAGATAGTGCTCGAACTCAAGAATTCGTTGAACTTAGTCGGAAGGCTAAATGCAGAGAATCTTGTTTGGGTTCCAGGTCATACTGGTATCCAGGGAAATGAGATCTCTGATGAGCTTGCCAGACTTGGCTCAGAAGAGATTTTCTCAGGACCCGAACCTGCTTTAGGCCTGCCTGTATCTGTTGTCACGTCTGCCATTGATACTTGGGTTTCTCGTGAGCACAGGGCTCGTTGGCGTGACTGCGATGGGTGCAGACAGACTAAACGACTACGCCCAGACATCTGCGAGGGGTCAGCGTCTTTTCTTCTATCTCTTAGGAGAATCGATTGCAGACTTCTTGTAGGCGTCCTTACCGGCCACCAAGCTTTTGCTAGACACTTGAATGTGTTAGGCTTAATTGAAACCACCACCTGTCTTGCCTGTGGAGAGGACGACGATACAGCGGAACACTTTCTCTGTAGTTGTCCTGCCTTTGCTCGCATCAGGTGGCGGATCCTTGGGGCTGACGTGGTGAGTGCCGAACACCTAAGCTCTTCATCACTGAAGCTCCTTCTCATATTTCTTCGAAAGACGGGTAAACTAAATACATTAATGTAAGGTGTCTGCATGGTAGTACAATGGACCAGTAGTTGTGTCTGAGTGCTCCATCGGATAGTAGCAACCTCCAACAAAAACGTAAAACGTAAAAAATGTTCATAAGCTCTGCACAGATACCTAATGCAAATGAAGCGAAATATCTAGGGATGACACTAGACGCTTAACTAAAGTGGAAACTAAAGTGCATATATAACAAACTGCTCCAGTAGAGGCAGGTGTTAAGGCCGTCCTGGACATACGGGAAACGACTTTGAAGTTGTACCAAGCAGAGATTTTGGATTAGGGCAATGCTAATGAACACGACGCTGATAGCCGAAGCAGATTGTGGCAAGTGCGTCATAACTGGGGTAAACAAGGGCTGCCCGCAAATTGGTGTTCTGTCTCCCCTTTTATGGTGCATGGTTGTAGACTCTCTACTATCGGCTCTCAACCTTCCTGGAACCTACACACAAGCCTACGCGGATGATGTCACCGTTCTTTCTGTCGGCTCAAACCTAGGGACTGTGTGCTCTCAGGCGCAGAGATCCCTGGACTTGATCGATGATTGGTGCACTAGGAATGGGCTTTCAGTGAATCCTTTTTAAACTACGGTTGTTCTCTTTACGAGAAGGAGGAAGGTCACTGGTCTGACTCAACTAGTGCTTAAAGGTGTCACTATCCCGATATCCGATGAAGTCAAATATCTGGAAGTAATCCTTGATAGAAAACGTCTATGGTCTAAGCATGTTGAATCCAAAACCGAAAAAGCATTGACCACCTTCTGGCAGTGCAGAGGCGCTTTTGGCAAGACATGGGGCTTATCTCCGAAAAGGGTCCTCTGGATCTATACTGCCATGGTTAGACCACTCCTCTCATACGCATCGGTTGTTTGGTGGAACAGGCTTTCGCGGAAACGTGTTCCTGCCTCTTTTACCAAACTCCAAAGAACGGCTTGTCTTGGCTGCACAGGGGCCTTCCCTAGCACGCCGGGCTCTGCTCTAGATGCTTTGATGAACCTCCCCCCCTTGATATATTTATCATGGGGTGTACGCTGAGAACCATCTTTCGCTTAAAGAGAGGTGGTTTTTGGTACCACACGCATTGGAATTTTGAAGAACTTGTTCGAGAATTGTCCTTTGACCCCTGTCTTATGGACATGCCCCCTGACGCAATGACCCCAGAAATCCTTTTGCGACAAAATTACCAAGTCAACTTTCCTCAGGTAATGGAATGGCTTCGGCCAGACTCTGAGCCAGGGAAAGAATGCCATCGTATTTTCACGGATGGCTCCAAAACCGGACAGAGGTCTGGTGCTGGAGTCTTTGTGGAAAGCGAGAACATAAGACTCCACTACCCCTTAGGTAAATATGCGTCTGTCTTCCAAGCGGAGATTTTCGCTATCCTAATGGCTATGCGCTATATTGTGACTAACAGGTGGAGGGCAAGAAGCATATGCGTTTGCAGTGACAGCCAAGCCGCTCTAAATGCGTTGCTCAACCCTCTTACCTCGTCCAAGATAGTGCTCGAACTCAAGAATTCGTTGAACTTAGTCGGAAGGCTAAATGCAGTGAATCTTGTTTGGGTTCCAGGTCATACTGGTATCCAGGGAAATGAGATCTCTGATGAGCTTGCCAGACTTGGCTCAGAAGAGGTTTTCTCAGGACCCGAACCTGCTTAAGGCCTGCCTGTATCTGTTGTCACGTCTGCCATTGATACTTGGGTTTCTCGTAAGCACTGGGCTCGTTGGCGTGACTGCGATGGGTGCAGACAGACTAAACGACTACGTCCAGACATCTGCGAGGGGTCAGCGTCTTTTCTTCTATCTCTTAGGAGAATCGATTGCAGACTTCTTGTAGGCGTCCTTACCGGCCACCAAGCTTTTGCTAGACACTTGAATGTGTTAGGCTTAAGCGAAACCACCACCTGTCTTGCCTGTGGAGAGGACGACGATACAGCGGAACACTTTCTCTGTAGTTGTCCTGCCTTTGCTAGCATCAGGTGGCGGATCTTTGGGGCTGACGTGGTGAGTGCCGAACACCTAAGCTCTTCATCACTGAAGCTCCTTCTCATCTTTCTTCGAAAGACGGGTAAACTAAATACATTAATGTAAGGTGTCTGCATGGTAGTACAATGGACCAGTAGTTGTGTCTGAGTGCTCCATCGGATAGTAGCAACCTCCAACAAAAACGTAAACGTAAGCAGAGATTTAGGAAAAGCTACTGTGAGAGAAAAAGCAACAAACTTTGCTCGAAAGCTTAGTGCTCGTCTTCATGTTCATTGCAACAATGAAGTGCTCCGTACTCTTAACGAGACTCTTAACTATGTAAATAACGAACCACGCCATAAGACTTCGATACGTTCCAAGGCAATGGCTGAAGTCATTATGGTTTCAAAACCGGGGAAATGTGCAAATGATCAAAAATCTTCTAGGCCCATGTCGCTTCTGCCGATAATATCGAAAGTATTCAAGGAACTACTGCTGAAGCGATTACAATCAATAATTGCATAGTAGAAAGACGTTTGATCCCGGATCATCAATTCGGTTTCAGACCTCACCATTCCACAGGTAAGGTGAATCAGTCGAATCATCAACGAAAAACCTCCAATGAGCTTTGGACAGAATTCGTGTCTGGAAGAAGACTTGGCGAATCGGTCTTAACAAGAACAAGTCAACGCATGTGAATTTTGCTTACAGAAGGGTTAACATTTTACCTATGTTAATAAACTCTGCACAGATACCTAATGCAAATGAAGCGAAATATCTAGGGATGAAACTAGACGCTTAACTAAGGTGGAAACTAAAGTGCATATATAACAAACTGCTCCTGTACAGGCAGGTGTTAAAGCCGTCCTGGACATACGGGATACGACTTTGAAGTTGTACCAAGCAGAGATTTAGGAATAGCTACTGTGAGAGAAAAAGCAACAAACTTTGCTAGAAAGCTTAGTGCTCGTCTTCATGTTCATTGCAACAATGAAGTGCTCCATACTCTTAACGAGACTCTTAACTATGTAAATAACGAACCACGACTACAAAGAACAAGACCCTTCGATCTATAGATACATACATATAGATACATATAGATAGATAGCAACCTACCCAACGCTATAAACACTACGGAAGCGCAAACTACTTCTTAAGTTAACTTGTTGTATTCAAAATGGTTGGTTTTTTAACACGTGGAAATCGGACATAACCAATATCGGCTACTTCGGTATTATATACCTGCTATAGTGGGCCAGTTGGTATCTTTGAAAGATTTTGAAAAAAAAAATTTATTTCGCTGAAACTTTTACTAATTCTGGTCACTATTCTAGCATATTGCATATCACTTTTAAATGGTAAGATTGAAATGGGGCACTAGAAATGAAAAAATCGCCAGCACCTCACCACTTTCTGAAAAAAATCTTTTTTTTCCTGTATGAGGACTATGATTTTTATACCCGACCCAGGGTATATTATGTTTGATGTATAATTTGTATCGCAGTGAAATAATCACCGTAGAGGGATTAAGCCATGTTTGTCCGTCCGTATGTTAACAACTTTTAGGCGTTAAGTTTTAAGGTAGAGAGCTAAAATTTGGTGGGTTGGCTGGAATTCCAGTCTTTCAGATCAGCTTTCAAAATTAGCTGAATTCGGGCCTACAAGCCTGTATATGCGACCATCTCCAATATTGAAAAATTCTTTTTCCAGATTTTAGCCATGTTACAATGGCGCTAGCGCATTCATTTTTGGTATGTTACATCGCCTTGTAATTGTTTTTGAAGTGGCCAAAAAATGTTAGCCTTTTCATTAACCACACCTACTATTTAAGGGATTTTAGCTGAAATTGACTGTTTTTCAATAAATATATGTATATGAAATTTGACAAGAAATTATACGACAAAAGTTGTAGACATTAGCTTTTGCTAACTTTTATGTGTGCATTGTATGTACTTCCGCCCACTTTTGTGGGCGTGTCGTTCAAAAAAGTGATTATTTTTTAGGCAAAAAGGCGGAGTTTTAGCCCGAAATGTATGCAACCACCTAGTATAAAGCATTCAGCAATTATATTTTTATATTCCGCCCAATTTTTGGAGGCGTGGAAGTTTTCTTTTTGGTATGGTTGGGTGTTTTGCAATCCGTCGTAGATGGGCTGAAGCTTTTGCATACGCACTGTTGCACTTCCCCACGTGTTTTCTTATGCGATTTTCATATCTTATCTCGCGGAACTATTTTAATTTTATATGAGGAACTATAGAACTATTGCGGGAGCCACCAGAACTCTTGGCAAATCTTACAAATTTTGAAAAGGAGGTGTCAGCTTCACAGACCTTGGACCGAAGCTATTACATACACACTTCTGCACTAACTCACTGGTTTAACGTATATTAAACAAAGTCAAACGTGTTTACGCTGATTATAACTCAGGAACGGCTGAACCGATTCTAATTATCTTTTATCTGTTGCATTCGTCTTTATCGGGAAAAGATTTGTTTAGGGCGATTAGCCTGTCAGTTAATCAAATGAAACAATTAAAAATTCGGAAAAATTTTATTGTTTCGTGTTTCGATTTCGAATACAGTAAACGCTCGAAGTAACAACAACGTTGAAGCAACAACAAACTAGTTGAGTTCACTTTTTCGAGATTGTTTAATAGCGAGGGAAGCTTATATACGGTTTTTTAAAGTTTTAATTCATTAAGAATACACATATTGATTACACAATATACAACGGATTTGACGATTGTAATTAAAAGAACATGACTCACCACAAGCCGCCAAAATCTACCCACTCCAATTGAAAACCTTTTAGTTTGTCTACCGCAAGCAGATAGGTACCTGTGGACCTTTTCTTCGCACAAAGGCGCATATATGCGGCTTGTACTAGACAGAGTAAGTAGTTTTACTTTCAGCAGTATTTGATGCATTTTCCTTTAAGATCTTCCGTAAGACTTTTATCTTTAAAAAATCGGTTGCCTCAAAAGTCTCATAGAATTTCATGTCCGTTTAGAGAGTTATTCAAGGTCAAAGGTCACACAAATTAGTTTTTCGCGATTACCTCGGTTTCTAAACATTATTGGATGTTAACTCTTATTATAACTAGCCAGTAAGTGCAACAGTGCGTAGGTCATAGCTTCGGTCCAACGTCTGTTCGGATAAATAAACTAGTGGGAGGGTTACAATCCGCTTAGGCGAATCGTTGGATACCCCATCCCAATTGACCACTGTCAAGCTCCGAATTGTGTCATAAATCTTGGTTGTTAAATTTCAGTTTCATTTAACTTCAATTGTTTTTTCGAATTTCTCAGTTAAGAATCTTCTCCCTAAGAAAGGGGCGTGGCATCAACACCTTCTCAATAACATCGTATTTTTGTTTAATTTTTTTTTTCAGAAGTGGTATACACGTGTTGATTGCATTTTAATATAAAAAATTTAGTTTATACTTAAAAACGCCCCCAAAAGTGGGCGTGGCGAAAATTTATTCACTTGATTTGATAGCTTACGTACATATCTGAACATTTGATTGTGCCAGTTTTGTTGGATTTAAAGCAAATATATCAAATACAAACCGTTTATTAGAACGCATATTAAGTATGACCACACCTACAAGCGGGTGGTATTCGCTTTTTTTAAAATGTCAATCACAATACACTTAAGCGAGGATATCGGATACCAAATGTCAGCTTCCGACAACATTAATTTTTCATGCTTCTAAGTAAAGTGGGCGTGTCAGTGGGCGGATTTCAAAAAATTCTACACTTGTACTGCTTCGGGACATAGAAAAAACAGATATCAAGTTTCAAGTTCCTAGCTCAAAATTTAAGGCCTAAAAACTACCAACAGACGGACGGACGGACATGGCTCATTCGACTAACAATTCGGTCTCGATCGTATGCCCTTAAAGTCTTGGGGGTCTACGGTGATTATTTCTCTATGTAACAAATTATGAATCAAACTTAATATACCTCCTATCCTATGGGATGGGGTATAAAAAAACGTTATTCTTAATACTGCTTTGTTTAATTTATATTTTAAAAAGGGCGTGGCATGTCAAACTCCTTTAACCGAAAATCAATATTAGCATAGAAGTATCCAAGTTTGCAGCTGAAATGTATGCAAAAATGTAATTTGTTGGTTCAAATTTAATAATTTTGTGAAATTGACCTCTAAAGATGGGCTTGACAAAAAACTTTGTATGAATGAAATCTAAAATAGTGTTTTCCTGTACTTTATGTGCTTAATTTAATTTCTTATGCTTTCCTTAGTAAAGCTAAAAAGCAGTCCTTGTTTTCTGGAAAATTATAAGCTTTTCGTCTAAGTGTGGGCGTGGCTTAAAATTTTGTATGAACCAAATGTAGAACCACGTATTTTCTATATACGTTTTACGTTTTTGTTGGAGGTTGCTACTATCCGATGGAGCACTCAGACACAACTACTGGTCCATTGTACTACCATGCAGACACCTTACATTAATGTATTTAGTTTACCCGTCATTTAGATGAGAAGGAGCTTCAGTGATGAAGAGCTGAGGTGCTCGGCACTCGCCACGTCAGCCCCAAAGATCCGCCACCTGATGCGAGCAAACGCAGGGAAACTACAAAGGAAGTGCTCCGCTGTATCTTCATCCTCTCCACAGGTAGAACCTCTACAGCCTTGCAGTGCTGTAGGTTTATCCGAGTAAACATTATAAATGAAGACTTAGGGTAACGTACACTATTAGCGCTGTTTGGCATTGAAACGGAAGTGAATCCTACCAAAATGCAGACAGGGACGCATGTTGTACCTAGATTCGGAGACCTCGGCAGAAGCCATGTCCATGCCCACGACCAAACAACTACCATCTCCGTTAAGACAATTTTTGCTTGGTCTGTGCGAACGGACAATCCAGGCTTTTGTGTCGAGGTCAGGATTCTGGGCTCACGAACGTTTCAGCACATCCGCCGTTTTCCCCAGTTTCCCAGGGATCCAGCAGACAGCTCGCGTCAGCTTGTAGACCCCAAAAACTGAGATCCCAAGGGGTGGGATTTTCGGCACCATACTGCATAGCCATTCAGAGGTTTGCTGCGATGAAGTCTTCACCCAAAAGGTTCCGTCCTTCAAACCACAACTTAACACCTGAATGCAAGCATTAGTTGCCTCCGCAAGTACTTACAGTCTAGTTTTGCAGTGTTCGCCCTCCACAGCGCTCAAGCCGTTGTCAAGCTGTTTTTTTTCTTGTTTTTCGGTTCAGCAGAAGAGGAGGCGATGTCCGGTGAAGAGGACTGATTTTCTTCAGTTGGTGAGACTTCCACCGACCTGTCCTGCTTCATGGAAATCGCCGAAGAGCCGACGGGACTAGCAGCGCCCTCAGCCCGTAAAACTTCTTTGCGCGAATTATCGATCTGCCGCTTCCTTTTCCTCTTCCGCCGACCCTTAGTTAGGCGCAACTCAGAGCACGCCTCTTCCGGAGCCCGTTCAACCACAAGAGTATTCCTATCACGTCAGTTTCAGTGCACTGGGTAGCAGCCACACTCACGCTCAGATTTCCGAGAGAGTCCGATACTGAGCTACAAGAGTCGGAGGGTATACCAAAAATTAATGTTGGGGCCTCCAGAATCCGTGCCCCGACCACAGTCGAAGTGACTGCGGATGGATTTTGGCTATCGCCGGTACCACCTGGAGTAATAACATCCTTTAGGTTGTCCATTTATAATGATTAGTGAGTTTTTACTACTTCTCCTGTAGGTTAGAGTAACCTAACAGTTGGATGGAAAGGGAAGGAAGAAAGGGATGAAAGGGATGCGTGGAAGGGATTGAAAGGGTTTGTTCCGGGGTTTGGACTTGTCCCCGGAAAAACAAACTACCGTCCGCGGGGTCGTCAAACCCGTCACCTCACCTAAGCGAAGTGCCCTTGCGGGTATTTCCTATATAAAAGATTAAAAAAAATTTCCGTTTTGGAAAAAATATAATGAATTAATTGCATTTGAAAGTTTACTCTTTAAATCGATGCCACGCTCACTAGGGGTGGTCTGCCGTCAACAAACTGCTCTTATACAGGCAGGTGTCAAAGCCGTCCTGGATATACGGTATACAACTTTGGGGTTGAACCAAGCCGAGCAACATGTCCATGTTGCAGACTTTCCAAAACAAGACACTTAGTGCAATGGTGAATTCTCCATGGTATATAAGGAATAATGATATTCACAGAGATTTATTAATAGCTACTGTGAGCGAAGAAGTAACAAACTTTGCGCGAAAGCTAAGTTCTCGTCTTCATGTTCATTGCAACAATGAAATGATCCGTACTCTAAACGAGACTCTTAACGATGTAAATAACGAGCGACGACTACAAAGAACAAGACACTTCCATATAGCGACTTAGGGTAAAACTGCACGAACTGACGGTTTAAGTAGGTGCATTCACTGGATAGCAACCTACCCAACGCGATAAACACTACGGAAGCGGGAAGCGCAAACTACTTGTTAAGTTAACTTGTTGTATTCAAAATGGGTGGTTTTTTAGCACGTGGAAATCGGGCATAACCAATATCGGCTACTTCGGTATTATATACCTGCTATAGTGGGCTAATTTATAAAGATTTTGAAAAAAAAATATAAAATATATAAATAAATTTCGCTATAATTTTTACTAACTATTCTAGCATAGTGCATATCACTTTTGAGTGGTAAGATTGAAATTGGGTACTAGAAATGAAAAAATCGCCAGCACCTCCCCACTTTCTGAACAAAAATTTTTTTTCCTGTATGAGGACTATGATTTTTATACCCGACCCAGGATATATTATGTTTGATGTATAATTTGTATCGCAGTGAAATAATCACCGTAAAGGGATTAAGCATGTTTGTCCTTCCGTATGTTAACAATTTTTAGGCGTTAAGTTTTAAGCTAGAGAGCTAAAATTGGTGGGTTGGCTGGAAGTCCAGTCTTTCAGATTGAGTTTCAAATTTAGCTGAATCCGCCCACAGACACGCCCACTACAGGCCTGTATGTGCGACCATCTCTAATTTTGAAAAATACTTTTTCCAATTTTTAGCCATGTTACAATGGCGCTAGCGCATTCATTTTTGGTATGTAACATTGCCTTGTAATTGTTTTTGAAGTGGCCGAAAAATTTTAGGCTTTTCGTTAACCACGCTTACTATTTAAGGGATTTTAGCTTAAGTTGACTGTTTTTCAATAAATTTATGTATATGAAATTTGACAAAAAATGTTACGAAAAAAGTTGTAGACATTAGCTTTGGCTAACTTTTATGTATGCATTGTATGTACTTCCGCCCACTTTTGTGGGCATGGCGTTCAAAAAAGTGATTTTTTAGTTAAAAAGGCGGAGTTTCAGGCCGAAATGTATGCAACCACCTAGTATAAAGCATTCAATAATTATATTTTTATATCCCGCCCCATTTTTGGAGGCGTGGCAGTTTTCTTTTTGGTATGGTCGGGTATTTTGCAATCCGTCGTAGTTGGACTGAGGCTTTGTCATACGCGCTGTTGTGCTATCCCACTTGTTTTCTTATGCGATTTTCCTATCTAATCTCGCGGAACTATTTTTATTTTGTATGAGGAACTATTGCGGGTGCCACTAGAACTCTTGGCAAATCTTATAAATTTTGAAAATGAGGTGTCAGGTTCACAGACCTTGGACCGAAGCTTTTACATACACACTGTGGCACTTAGTCACTGGTTTAATGTATATAAAACAAAGTCAAACGTGTTTACACTGATTATAACTCAGGAACGGCTGAACCGATTCTAATGATCTTTAATCTGTTGCATTCGTCTTTATCGGGAACAGATTTGCTTAGGGTGATTAGCCTGTCAGTAAATCAAATAAAACAATTAAAAATTCCGAACAATTTTATTTGTTCGTGTTTCGATATCGAATGCATTAAACGCTCGATATGTTGAAGTAACAACAAACTAGTTGAGTTCACTTTTTCGAGATTGTTCAATATCGAGGGAAGCTTTAATACGGTTTTTTAAAGTTTTATTTCATTAAGAATACACATATTGATTACACAACATACAACGGATTTGCCGATTGTAATTAAAAGAACATGACTCACCACAAGCCGCCAAAATCTACCCACTCCAATTGAAAACCTTTTAGTTTGTCTACCGCAAGCAGATAGGTACCTGTGGACCTTTTCTTCGCACAAAAGCCCATATATGCCGCTTGTACTAGCCAGAGTAAGTAGTTTTACTTTCAGCAATATTTGATACATTTTCCTTTGAAATCTTCAATAAGACTTTTAATTTTAAAAAATTCGGTTGCCTCAAAAGTCTCATAAAATTTCATGTCCGCTTAGTGAGTTATTTTAGGTCAAAGGTCACACAAATAAGTTTTTCGCGATTATCTCGGTTTCTAGACATCATTGGATGTTAAATCTTAGTATAACCAGATAGTAATTGCAACAGTGCGTATGTCATAGCTTCAGTGCAACGTCTGTTCGGATATATAGAACCAAAATTATTCCTTATACTGATTTGTTTAATAATATATTTTTTTAAAAGGGCGTGGCATGTCCTTTAACCGAAAATCAATATTAGCATAGAAATATCCAAGTTTGCTGCTTAAATGTATGCAAAAATGTAATTTGTTGGTTCAAATTTAATAATTTTGTGAAATTGACCTCTAAAGATGGGCCAAAAACTTTGTATGAACGAAATGTAAAATAGTATCCCCTGTACTTTATGTGCTTAATTATACCCCTACCCATAGGATAGGAGGTATACTAAATTTGATTCAAGGTTTGAAACATAGAGAAATAATCACCGTAGACCGCCAAGACCTTAAGGGCATATGATCGAGACCGAATTGTAAGTCGAATGAGCCATGTCCGTCCGTCCGTCCGTGTAAAATTTTTTGAAATCCGCCCACTGACACCCCCACTTTGCTTATTAGCATGAAATATCAAAGTTGTCGCATAAGGTTGGTATGCGATATCCTCGCTTAAGTGTATTGTGATTGACATTTAAAAAAAGCGAAAACCAGTCTCTTGTAGGCGTGGTCATACTTAATATGCACTCTAATAAACGGTTTTTATTTGATATATTTGCTTTAAATCCAAAAAACTTGCACTATAAAATGTTCAGGTATGTGCGTAAGCTATCAACTCAAGCGGATAAAAATGTCCGCACATTTTTGGGGGAATTTTTAATTATAAACCAATTTTTTAATATGAAAATGCAATCAACACGTGCAAACCACTTCTGATAAAAAATGTAAACAAAAATACGATTATTGAGAAAGGGTGGATTTCACGCCCCTTTATTAGGGAGAAGATTCTTAATTGAGAAATTCTAAATACGATTGAAGTTAAATGAAACTGAAATTAAACAACCAAGATTCATGACACAGTTTGGAGCTTGACAGTGGTAAATTGGGATGCGGATTGTGGATTGCGGATTGTAACCCTCCCACTAGTTTTATTTCTTATTCTTTCTTTAGTAAAGCTAAAAAGCAGTCGAAATCCTTGTTTTTCTGAAAAATTATAGGCTTTTCTTAAATTCAGCCTTTAAGTGTGGGCGTGGCTTAAAACTTTGTATGAGCCAAATGTAGAACCAAGTATTTTCTACATAAAAGATTAAAAAAAAATTTCCCGTTTTGGACCAAAAATAATGAATAAATTGCATTTGTAGGTTTACTCTTTAAATCGATGCCACGCCCACTAGGGGTAGTCTGCCGTCAACAAACTGCTCTTATACAGGCAGGTGTTAAAGCCGTCCTGGATATACGGTATACAACTTTGGGGTTGTACCAAGCCGATCAACATGTCCATGTTGTAGACTTTCCAAAACAAGACACTTAGAGCAATGGTGAATGCTCCATGGTATATTAGGAATAATGATATTCACAGAGATTTATGAATAGCTACTGTTGAGACGCCAGGACACAGAAGAACCTTTGCGACGAGTTTTTATTTCCTATAAGGAATAATGAAATAACATTTTAAGGCTTACAATTATTTGATTTACACTTACACTTTTGTGGGACTTCTCCGTTCTAAGTGTCTAGGCAATCTGACGCCACAATGCCGGCTCTTCCGCTTAAATTTTTTTTTATAGCTAATTCGGCCACAATTTAAAGTTTCTGACACATGGATGGGTGCGTTCACACAAAAGTGCTTACAAAAGCAGTTGCGAGCACACATTCATTTTAATTCTCTGCAACATCCCAGGCCCCGTAACATCTAGTTTTGCTAACATGCACGCCGGTCGCCTGATGACTCCTGCTTGAACCCTTACTTCGGCTGATCTCACCTAAGATTCCTCTCCAGGAAATGTGCGCACAATTCGACCTTTAGGCCATCTAGATCGGTGCACGGTTTGGTCGCACACGAGGACGACGTCACCGTTGGAGAGTGCCTTTACTAGCTGATACCACTTCGTCCTCCGGCAAAGGTCAGGCAGATATTCGGCAATCCACCTCTTCCAGAACCGTTGGTGCATCTGCTCTACTTTGCGCCACTGTTTTCGTGTCGGAAGCAGTTTCTCTTCGTGTTAATGGGGGTTTTGCTCCGAGTCTGTTGTACCTAAGAGAAAGTGATTAGGGGTTAATGGGTCATCCGCACAAGTTTCTATGGTTGCGTGTATTAGCGGGCGTGAGTTGGCGACGTTTTCAGTTTTACACATAAGACTGTATTGGCTGTGTTCCTGCAGATTCTCGCTGAGGACGGCATGTTCCATCGCCTTCTTGACGCTCCGCACTAGACGCTCCCAACCGCCTCTTGCGTGTGTGTTGAGGGGGGAGTTGAAAATCCATTCGATGTTCTTGTCCGCCAGGACGTTTGCTATCCTATCGTGGTCGAAGTCAACTTTGAAGCTCTTTTTTCGCTCCGATGAAGTTCGTCCCGTTGTCCGAACGTATACGGATTGAAGTTCCTCTTCTATTCATGAAGTTCCGCATTCAAATCAAGCAGGTATCTGTCGAGAGGTCTTTTGCGATTTCAAGATTTATTGCTCTTGTTGTAAGGCACGTGAAGAGCGCAATCCAACATTTTTCGCTACTCCTTCTAACCGTTACTAAGAAAGGGGCCAATGTAGTCGAGACCTACGTACGTAAATGGACGCACAAACGGAGTTGTTCTATCTTCAGGAAGTTGCCCCATTTGGGGCGCTTGTGGACTGGCCTCTTCGTTTCTGCATTTTTGGCACCTTTTTGCTGCATGTCGAACTGCGGTTCTAATATTCGGGATCCAGTTTCGTCTTCGTAGCTCAGTGACAATTGTTTCTTGGTTTTGGTGCTTCCAGACTCGATGATAGAAGTCAATGATTAATTCTGTCACGTAGTGGTCTTTCGGAAGTATTATCGGTCTTCTGTTACTCAACGGGATTGCTGTTGCTCTGTCGATTCGGCCACCCAAGCAAACTAAGCCCGTTTTGTCCAAACAAGGAGTGAGCTTCCATAGGCGACTCTTATTTTGCAGTTTTTCTTACTTTTCCAGTTGCTCGTATTTTTCGGGATATACCTCTTTTTGAACTCGACGTATTATCGTTACCTCTGCTGTAGCAAGTTCACTAAGCGTTAGCCATCCACCTCTCCTTTTTGTGCCCTTTTTCCTAGCACAACAATTGTCCCTGAAGAAGAAATTTTGGACGTAACTCCTCGCCAGTCGTTTGGTGATTATCAACTTTCGGCCACATGCTTTCATCATCAAGAAGGAAATTCGGGCCCTCCACCCAAAATGACTCGCGCTTCTTGTCTTTCATGCGAGTCTTAAAATCAGCCGGATTAAGTGCGGTTGGCAACCAACGCCAGTCAGAGAGCCCAGAAGTTTCTAAAATCTCGTTCACGCGGTGAGCGACGAAAGGTTTGTAGCATCTGTGGTCGGATTTAATCCACGATAGGACAGTCTTCGAGTGACTCCACATTATGGTGCGAGCTGGTACCACGTTATGGCTCGACAAGATGAGAACATCATTTTGGTTAATCCGGGAACTCTCCAGTATGCCACCGTTGCAAAAGCAGCTTCACTAGCGTCGGTAAACACATGAAGTTCTACTGGAATATCCGAGAACGCAGCATTGTAGCATCGGGGTATGCTCAAAATTTTCACCTCATAAAGCCCTTCAAGCCACGCCATCCACGTTCCATTCGCTACGTCTGGTATAGTGTCGTCCCACCCGATTTGCTTCTGCCATGTGAACTGAGCCAGAAATTTAGCCATCAGCGTGTACTCCGCAGCTATCCCGAAGGGGTCGAACACTGACATCATAATTCTCAGCACCTCTCGCTTCGTGGGCTTTCTTTCTCCTCTTAAAAGGGTTGGTTCTACCTTACCAAAAGCCAGGATGAACTGGTTACATTCGACGACATCCTTGTCGAGGCTCAATGTGGACGGTTGTGCGTTAACTTCGTTCAGTGCTCTATTCACCAGCATTGAATTTGAAACAAACCTTTTTAGCTCGAACCCACCTCGCGCGTGAATGCAAATGACTTCCTTCGATACTCGTATGGCTTTTTGTTCATTGGAGAACAATGGACGAAATCATCAACCTAATGATTTTCCCTGATTGCAGCTACTGCTTTCAAGCAATAGTTTTCGAAGTCATCCGCATTTCGATTTTTGACATACTGCGCTGAGCACGGTAAATTCTTTGCACCAAATGTCATTGCAGTCATCACAATCTCCTCTATCGGTTTTCCAGGATCAGTTCTGCATAAAAATCACTATGACTGTTGGTCTTCTTGGCGGATCTCCACTCTGTGAAACATTTGAACGATGTCCGCACAAACAGCTGTCGGCCTTTGTCTGAACCTCATCAGCACGACTGCCAGTGGTTCACGTAGGTCTGGCCCACTGAGCAGCTCTACGTTTAGCCACATTTCACTGGCTTCCGCGGCTGCATCGAAAACCAAAACCAATTTACCGGGTTTGCTAGGATTGTACACCCCAAAGTGTGATAGGTACTTGACTCTCTTACCCTCTGCTGACAACTCATTCTGCGTTAGTTTTCTCGCATAGCCCTTGCTTAAGTATTCGCCTATGGTGCGGATGTACTCTTGCTGAAATTTTTCATCGCGTTGAAACTTCTTTTCTAAGCCCACGATCTTTACCATCTGATCTAAGCTCTCTTTTGCATCGCAACTAACCGGTGCAACGAGGACACGGCGAGGATTTTCCCTGGTGGGATCGCAGTCAGTACCATTAACTACTCATCCAAGTTTCGTCAACGCCACGACAGGGCCCTACCATCCATCAGCAACCGTTCTCTTGGCTAGACCCAAGTGTTCATTATCCATCCCTATCAACAGTTCAAGAGTGGCAGCGTTATAGCTCAGAGCAGACAGCTTCTTCATGTGACGGTATTTCTTGTGAAAGTCAATAAAGGCCAAGGACTGCGTAGGCAGGCGCAAGTCTTCTACGGTTCTCAGGTTTTTAAACGAAAAACTTTTTGATGTTTGGCCAACTCCGGATATTTCCACATTTACACGGCTCGACGGCTCTGTCACCGTCTTATCGCCAAACCATTATAATTTAAGATTCTCCCATTCTCCTCGTAAGCCGAGACGATCTGCCACACCTTTATTAATAAGCGAAATAGCTGACCCTTTATCCATGAGCGCATAACACCGCTCTGCCATTGGCATACAACTTCACAGCCAAAATTTTTAAGAGTAAACCCTTGGACTCGGGCTGTGCAACGGCGTTGGTGAAAACCCGTGATGGCTTAGGTGTATCTTGCTGGCTACTAGGAGTGTTGTCGTAATGTAAAAGATTATGGAGTTTCATGGTACAGTTGCTATCATCGCACTCATGGCGCTGTTCACAGGTATTACTCCGATGTCTTCCCCGCAAACAATTGAAGCACAGGCTCCTTTGGTGTAAAAAACGCCACCGTTGTGTGCCATTCATATTTTTTAACCTATCACATTGTGTTATGTCATGCCTACCTGAGAATACTACACAGCCTTGTACCCCTCGATCTACGACTTCTGCATGGACTTCCTTCCCTTCTGCGACTTCCGCTGTCAATAGGCAAATCCAGGTTGCAGCCGGTTGACGTCTCCTGGATTAATCCTGGAAAAATTGCACCAGTTGGCGCTCCGATAGCAATAGGCAAACCACGTTGCACGCCGATTGGCGTCTAGCGCTCCGCTGGCAATTGGTGAGAGAATGAAACCCGTTGGCGCTCCGCTGATCAAAAAGCCAAACCACGTTGCACGCCTTGGACTAGCGCTCCGCTGGCACAAATGGCGTCTAGCGCTTCGCTAGCGATACAATGAGCAATGGTGAATGCTCCATGGTATATTAGGAATAATGATATTCACAGAGATTTATGAATAGCTACTGTTGAGACGCCAGGACACAGAAGAACCTTTGCGACGAGTTTTTATTTCCTATAAGGAATAATGAAATAACATTTTAAGGCTTACAATTATTTGATTTACACTTACACTTTTGTGGGACTTCCCCGTTCTAAGTGTCTAGGCAATCTGACGCCACAATGCCGACTCTTCCGCTTAAAGTTTTTTTCATAGCTAATTCGGCCACAATTCAAAGTTTCTGATACATGGAATGGTGCGTTCACACAAAAGTGCTTACAAAAGCAGTTGCGAGCACACATTCATTTTAATTCTCTGCAACATCCCAGGCCCCGTAACATCTAGTTTTGCTAACATGCACGCCGGTCGCCTGATGACTCCTGCTTGAACCCTTACTTCGGCTGATCTCACCTAAGATTCCTCTCCAGGAAATGTGCGCACAATTCGACCTTTAGGCCATCTAGATCGGTGCACGGTTTGGTCGCACACGAGGACGACGTCACCGTTGGAGAGTGCCTTTACTAGCTGATACCACTTCGTCCTCCGGCAAAGGTCAGGCAGATATTCGGCAATCCACCTCTTCCAGAACCGTTGGTGCATCTGCTCTACTTTGCGCCACTGTTTTCGTGTCGGAAGCAGTTTCTCTTCGTGTTAATGGCGGTTTTGCTCCGACTCTGTTGTACCTAAGAGAAAGTGATTAGGGGTTAAAGGGTCATCCGCACAAGTATCTATGGTTGCGTGTATTAGCGGGCGTGAGTTGGCGACGTTTTCAGTTTTACACATAAGACTGTATTGGCTGTGTTCCTGCAGATTCTCGCTGAGGACGACATGTTCCATCGCCTTCTTGACGCTCCGCACTAGACGCTCCCAACAGCCTCTTGCGTGTGGGTTGAGGGGGCAGTTGAAAATCCATTCGATGTTCTTGTCCGCCAGGACGTTCGCTATCCTATCGTGTTCGAAGTCAACTTTGAAGCTCTTTTTTCGCTCCGATGAAGTTCGTCCCGTTGTCCGAACGTATACGGATTGAAGTTCCTCTTCTATTCATGAAGTTCCGCATTCAAATCAAGCAGGTATCTGTCGAGAGGTCTTTTGCGATTTCAAGATTTATTGCTCTTGTTGTAAGGCACGTGAAGAGCGCAATCCAACGCAACGCTACTCCTTCTAACCGTTACTAAGAAAGGGGCCAATTTAGTCGAGACCTACGTACGTAAATGGACGCACAAACGGAGTTGTTCTATCTTCAGGAAGTTGCCCCATTTGGGGCGCTTGTGGACTGGCCTCTTCGTTTCTGCGTTTTTGGCACCTTTTCGCTGCATGTCGAACTGCGGTTCTAATATTCGGGATCCAGTTTCGTCTTCGTAGCTCAGTGACAATTGTTTCTTGGTTTTGGTGCTTCCAGACTCGATGATAGAAGTCAATGATTAATTCTGTCACGTAGTGGTCTTTCGGAAGTATTATCGGTCTTCTGTTATTCAACGGGATTGCTGTTGCTCTGTCGATTCGGCCACCCAAGCGAACTAAGCCCGTCTTGTCCAAACAAGGAGTGAGCTTCCATAGGCGACTCTTATTTTGCAGTTTTTCTTACTTTTCCAGTTGCTCGTATTTTTCGGGATATACCTCCTTTTGAACTCGACGTATTATCGTTACCTCTGCTGTAGCAAGTTCACTAAGCGTTAGCCATCCACCTCTCCTTTTTGTGCCCTTTTTCCTAGCGCAACAATTGTCCCTGAAGCGAAGTGCCCTTGAAGAAGAAATTTTGGACGTAACTCCTCGCTAGTCGTTTGGTGATTATCAACTTTCGACCACATGCTTTCATCCTCAAGAAGGAAATTCGGAAAGGAAATTCGGTCCTTCTTGAGGAAGGAATCCTCAAGAAGGAAATTCCTTCCTCAAGAAGGACTCGCGCTTCTTGTCTTTCATGCGGGTCTTAAAATCAGCCGGATTAAGTGCGGTTGCCAACCAACGCCAGTCAGAGAGCCCAGAAGTTTCTAAAATCTCGTTCACGCGGTGAGCGACGAAAGGTTTGTAGCATCTGTGGTCGGATTTAATCCACGATAGGACAGTCTTCGAGTGACTCCACATTATGGTGCGAGCTGGTACCACGTTATGGCTCGACAAGATGAGAACATCATTTTGGTTAATCCGGGAACTCTCCAGTATGCCACCGTTGCAAAAACAGCTTCACTAGCGTCGGTAAACACATGAAGCTCTACTGGAATATCCGAGAACGCAGCATTGTAGCATCGGGGTATGCTCAAAATTTTCACCTCATAAAGCCCGCTACGTCTGGTATAGTGTCGTCCCACCCGATTTGCTTCTGCCATGTGAACTGAGCCAGAAATTTAGCCATCAGCGTGTACTCCGCAGCTATCCCGAAGGGGTCGAACACTGACATCATAATTCTCAGCACCTCTCGCTTCGTGGGCTTTCTTTCTCCTCTTAAAAGGGTTGGTTCTACCTAACCAAAAGCCAGGATGAACTTCAATCGATCCTCTTTGCTGTCCCAGTGCATACCAAGCACCTTCTGGCTACATTCGACGACATCCTTGTCGAGGCTCAATGTGGACGGTTGTGCGTTAACTTCGTTCAGTGCTCTATTCACCAGCATTGAAT
Source organism: Neoascia interrupta (assembly GCA_947623515.1). Lineage (NCBI taxonomy): Eukaryota > Metazoa > Arthropoda > Insecta > Diptera > Syrphidae > Neoascia > Neoascia interrupta. The sequence continues at coordinate 104,640,260 of OX392463.1, read as the reverse complement.
TTGAAACAAACCTTTTTAGCTCGAACACACCTTGCGCGTGAATGCAAATGACTTCCTTCGATACTCGTATGGCTTTTTGTTCATTGGAGAACAATGGACGAAATCATCAACCTAATGATTTTCCCTGATTGCAGCTACTGCTTTCAAGCAATAGTTTTCGAAGTCATCCGCATTTCGATTTTTTACATACTGCGCTGAGCACGGTAAATTCTTTGCACCAAATGTCATTGCAGTCATCACAATCTCCTCTATCGGTTTTCCAGGGTCAGTTCTCCATAAAAATCGCTGTGACTGTTGGTCATCTTGGCGGATCTCCACTCTGTGAAACATTTCTTGCTGAAATTTTTCATCGCGTTGAAACTTCTTTTCTAAGCCCACGATCTTTACCATCTGATCTAAGCTCTCTTTTGCATCGCAACTAACCGGTGCAACGAGGACACGGCGAGGATTTTCCCTGGTGGGATCGCAGTCAGTACTATTAACTACTCATCCAAGTTTCGTCAACGCCACGACAGGGCCCTACCATCTATCAGCAACCGTTCTCTTAGCTAGACCCAAGTGTTCATTATCCAGCCCTATCAACAGTTCAGGAGTGGCAGCGTTATAGCTCAGAGCAGACAGCTTCTTCATGTGACGGTATTTCTTGTGAAAGTCATTAAAGGCCAAGGACTGCGTAGGCAGGCGCAAGTCTTCTACGGTTCTCAGGTTTTTAAACGAAAAACTTTTTGATGTTTGGCCAACTCCGGATATTTCCATATTTACACGGCTCGACGGCTCTGTCACCGGCTTATCGCCAAACCATTGTAATTTGAGATTCTCCCATTCTCCTCGTAAGCCGAGACGATCTGCCACACCTTTATTAATAAGCGAAATAGCTGACCCTTTATCCATGAGCGCATAACACCGCTCTGCCATTGGCATACAACTTCACAGCCAAAATTTTTAAGAGTATACCTTGGACTCGGGCTGTGCAACGGCGTTGGTGAAAACCCGTGATGGCTTAGGTGTATCTTGCTGACTACTAGGAGTGTTGTCGTAATGTAAAAGATTATGGAGTTTCATGGTACAGTTGCTATCATTGTTATATGAGTGCGAACTCATGGCGCTGTTCACAGGTATTACTCCGATGTCTTCCCCGCAAACAATTGAAGCACAGGCTCCTTTGGTGTAAAAATCGCCACCGTTGTGTGCCATTCATATTTTTTAACCTATCACATTGTGTTATGTCATGCCTACCTGAGTATACTACACAGCCTTGTACCCCTCGATCATTATCTACGACTTCTGCATGGAAAAATTTGGATCGACCACCTCCTCTGACATCCGACTGTTTTGGTTCCTCACTAAAGCTTAGGCTAATCGTGTTTATTACGCTGGCCAGTTCCTGCAACCACTCGCTAAAGTGCTCCACCGTCGGATCCCCTGAAATTGTTTTTAAATGTCGAGCCCACTCTATTTGCCTCTGCGCAGATAACTTTCATATGAGCTCGCACGTTAGCGTTGGATTGGCCAGGTGTTGCTTGGCACCTGCTGCTTCCAGAAACGCGGCCAAATTTTGGACCTTAGTCGCGTAGGGTATAATCTCGTGCATATGGGTTTCAGAAATGCACGCACTCGCGCGTACTTTAGCAATCTGGCTGATCACGAGTTGGTCCGTCCTTCCGAACTTTTCCTCGAGTGACTTCATTACTTGGGGTACATTACTACTGTGAATTATTACCCTTTAAAGCCTTTTGAAGACGCAGCAAGTTTTGTCACTCGTCGTATTGGTACTCCTCTGTCGTCATTGCAAATGCTTGCTCGAAACGGGGCCAAGCTTCAGGTGTCCCGTCAAATTCAGGCAGGTTGTACAGCTTCCTTCCCTGTTCCAAACGTGGGGTCGCTAGGGTCTGGCTTAACTGTCTTAAGGCTGCTGCCAGTGCATTTTCACTAGAAATCGAACTACTACCTAATGTCGTCAGAGTTGCCGCAGACAGAATATTACCCCTCTCGACTTGAGCTCGTAGGTTCTGAATTTCCTGCATCATTTCGCCCAACCTAGTTCTGGCCCTGGTTCCCGAATGGTTTCGTTAAGCTCATCCGATTCTGCAGCGTTATCTTCTTGCTCATCATCTTCGCGCTGGGCGACTTGACGATTTCCCCGTTGACGATTTTGGTTTCATAATTGCAGTTCTTTTTAAAATTAAGTTCCCTCGACTCAGACCAACAAACCCACAGAATACTTGTGCAAATAACCCAAAACCCAAAATCAAAAAACTCTTAGCGCAATGATGCAAGAAACCACGTGGCACCTTCTGTTCCTCGACGGTTGCAGAAAAGCAGGGGCAAACCACGTTGCTTACACTGGACTAGCACTCTGCTGGTATAAAAGCTAACGTTGGCCCTCCAATACATACCTTGCAGTGGCGCTCCGCTAGTAAAAACGATGTCTAGCGCTCCGCTAGTAAACGCAACTAAAAAACGGACCCGTTGGCGCTCCGCTGTCAATAGGCAAATCCAGGTTGCAGCCGGTTGACGTCTCCTGGATTAATCCTGGAAAAATTGCACCAGTTGGCGCTCCGATAGCAATAGGCAAACCACGTTGCACGCCGATTGGCGTCTAGCGCTCCGCTGGCAATTGGTGAGAGAATGAAACCCGTTGGCGCTCCGCTGATCAAAAAGCCAAACCACGTTGCACGCCTTGGACTAGCGCTCCGCTGGCACAAATGGCGTCTAGCGCTTCGCTAGCGATACAATGAGCAATGGTGAATGCTCCATGGTATATTAGGAATAATGATATTCACAGAGATTTATGAATAGCTACTGTTGAGACGCCAGGACACAGAAGAACCTTTGCGACGAGTTTTTATTTCCTATAAGGAATAATGAAATAACAATTTAAGGCTTACAATTATTTGATTTACACTTACACTTTTGTGGGACTTCCCCGTTCTAAGTGTCTAGGCAATCTGACGCCACAATGCCGGCTCTTCCGCTTAAAGTTTTTTTCATAGCTAATTCGGCCACAATTCAAAGTTTCTGATACATGGAATGGTGCGTTCACACAAAAGTGCTTACAAAAGCAGTTGCGAGCACACATTCATTTTAATTCTCTGCAACATCCCAGGCCCCGTAACATCTAGTTTTGCTAACATGCACGCCGGTCGCCTGATGACTCCTGCTTGAACCCTTACTTCGGCTGATCTCACCTAAGATTCCTCTCCAGGAAATGTGCGCACAATTCGACCTATAGGCCATCTAGATCGGTGCACGGTTTGGTCGCACACGAGGACGACGTCACCGTTGGAGAGTGCCTTTACTAGCTGATACCACTTCGTCCTCCGGCAAAGGTCAGGTAGATATTCGGCAATCCACCTCTTCCAGAACCGTTGGTGCATGCAAGACTGTATTGGCTGTGTTCCTGCAGATTCTCGCTGAGGACGGCATGTTCCATCGCCTTCTTGACGCTCCGCACTAGACGCTCCCAACAGCCTCTTGCGTGTGGGTTGAGGGGGCAGTTGAAAATCCATTCGATGTTCTTGTCCGCCAGGACGTTTGCTATCCTATCGTGTTCGAAGTCAACTTTGAAGCTTTTTTTTCGCTCCGATGAAGTTCGTCCCGTTGTCCGAACGTATACGGATTGAAGTTCCTCTTCTGTTCATGAAGTTCCGCATTCAAATCAAGCAGGTATCTGTCGAGAGGTCTTTTGCGATTTCAAGATTTATTGCTCTTGTTGTAAGGCACGTGAAGAGCGCAATCCAACGCAACGCTACTCCTTCTAACCGTTACTAAGAAAGGGGCCAATGTAGTCGAGACCTACGTACGTAAATGGACGCACAAACGGAGTTGTTCTATCTTCAGGAAGTTGCCCCATTTGGGGCGCTTGTGGACTGGCCTCTTCGTTTCTGCGTTTTTGGCACCTTTTCGCTGCATGTCGAACTGCGGTTCTAATATTCGGGATCCAGTTTCGTCTTCGTAGCTCAGTGACAATTGTTTCTTGGTTTTGGTGCTTCCAGACTCGATGATAGAAGTCAATGATTAATTCTGTCACGTAGTGGTCTTTCGGAAGTATTATCGGTCTTCTGTTATTCAACGGGATTGCTGTTGCTCTGTCGATTCGGCCACCCAAGCGAACTAAGCCCGTCTTGTCCAAACAAGGAGTGAGCTTCCATAGGCGACTCTTATTTTGCAGTTTTTCTTACTTTTCCAGTTGCTCGTATTTTTCGGGATATACCTCCTTTTGAACTCGACGTATTATCGTTACCTCTGCTGTAGCAAGTTCACTAAGCGTTAGCCATCCACCTCTCCTTTTTGTGCCCTTTTTCTTAGCACAACAATTGTCCCTGAAGCGAAGTGCCCTTGAAGAAGAAATTTTGGACGTAACTCCTCGCTAGTCGTTTGGTGATTATCAACTTTCGACCACATGCTTTCATCCTCAAGAAGGAAATTCGGAAAGGAAATTCGGTTCTTCTTGAGGAAGGAATCCTCAAGAAGGAAATTCCTTCCTCAAGAAGGACTCGCGCTTCTTGTCTTTCATGCGGGTCTTAAAATCAGCCGGATTAAGTGCGGTTGGCAACCAACGCCAGTCAGAGAGCCCAGAAGTTTCTAAAATCTCGTTCACGCGGTGAGCGACGAAAGGTTTGTAGCATCTGTGGTCAGATTTAATCCACGATAGGACAGTCTTCGAGTGACTCCACATTATGGTGCGAGCTGGTACCACGTTATGGCTCGAAAAGATGAGAACATCATTTTGGCTAATCCGGGAACTCTCCAGTATGCCACCGTTGCAAAAGCAGCTTCACTAGCGTCGGTAAACACATGAAGCTCTACTGGAATATCCGAGAACGCAGCATTGTAGCATCGGGGTATGCTCAAAATTTTCACCTCATAAAGCCCTTTAAGCCATGCCATCCACGTTCCATTTGCTACGTCTGGTATAGTGTCGTCCCACCCGATTTGCTTCTGCCATGTGAACTGAGCCAGAAATATAGCCATCAGCGTGTACTCCCGAAGGGGTCGTTTCAGCTATCCCGAAGGGGTCGAACACTAACATCATAATTCTCAGCACCTCTCGCTTCGTGGGCTTTCTTTCTCCTCTTAAAAGGGTTGGTTCTACCTTACCAAAAGCCAGGATGAGCTTCAGCCGATCCTCTTTGCTGTCCCAGTGCATACCAAGCACCTTCTGGTTACATTCGACGACATCCTTGTCGAGGCTCAATGCGGACGGTTGTGCGTTAACTTCGTTCAGTGCTCTATTTACCAGCATTGAATTTGAAACAAACCCTTTTAGCTCGAACCCACCTTGCGCGTGAATGCAAATGACTTCCTTCGATACTCGTATGGCTTTTTGTTCATTGGAGAACAATGGACGAAATCATCAACCTAATGATTTTCCCTGATTGCAGCAACCGCTTTCAAGCAATAGTTTTCGAAGTCATCCGCATTTCGATTTTTCACATACTGCGCTGAGCACGGTAAATTCTTTGCACCAAATGTCATTGCAGTCATCACAATCTCCTGTATCGGTTTTTCCGGATCAGTTCTCCATAAAAATCGCTGTGACTGTTGGTCTTCTTGGTGGATCTCCACTCTGTAAAACATTTGAACGATGTCCGCACAAACAGCTGTCGGCCTTTGTCTGAACCTCATCAGCACGACTGCCAGTGGTTCACGTAGGTCTGGCCCACTGAGCAGCTCTACGTTTAGCCAGACTTCACTGGCTTCCGCGGCTGCATCGAAAACCAAAAGCAATTTACCGGGTTTGCTAGGATTGTACACCCCAAAGTGTGGTAGGTATCTGACTCTCTTACCCTCTGCTGACAACTCATTCTGCGTTAGTTTTCTCGCATAGCCCTTGCTTAAGTATTCGCCTATGGTGCGGATGTACTCTTGCTGAAATTTTTCATCGCGTTGAAACTTCTTTTCTAAGCCCACGATCTTTACCATCGGATCTAAGCTCTCTTCTGCATCGCAACTAACCGGTGCAACGAGGACACGGCGAGGATTTTCCCTGGTGGGATCGCAGTCAGTACCATTTACTACTCATCCAAGTTTCGTCAACGCCACGACAGGGCCCTACCATCCATCAGCAACCGTTCTCTTGGCTAGACCCAAGTGTTCATTATCCAGCCCTATCAACAGTTCAGGAGTGGCAGCGTTATAGCTCAGAGCAGACAGCTTCTTCATGTGACGGTATTTCTTGTGTAAGTCATTAAAGGCCAAGGACTGCGTAGGCAGGCGCAAGTCTTCTACGGTTCTCAGGTTTTTAAACGAAAAACTTTTTGATGTTTGGCCAACTCCGGATATTTCCATATTTACACGGCTCGACGGCTCTGTCACCGTCTTATCGCCAAACCATTGTAATTTAAGATTCTCCCATTCTCCTCGTAAGCCGAGAAGATCTGCCACACCTTTATTAATAAGCGAAATAGCTGACCCTTTATCCATGAGCGCATAACACCGCTCTGCCATTGGCATACAACTTCACAGCCAAAATTTTTAAGAGTAAACCCTTGGACTCGGGCTGTGCAACGGCGTTGGTGAAAACCCGTGATGGCTTAGGTGTATCTTGCTGGCTACTAGGAGTGTTGTCGTAATGTTAATGATTATGGAGTTTCATGGTACAGTTGCTATCATCGCACTCATGGCGCTGTTCACAGGTATTACTCCGATGTCTTACCCGCAAACAATTGAAGCACAGGCTCCTTTGGTGTAAAAAACGCCACCGTTGTGTGCCATTCATATTTTTTAACCTATCACATTGTGTTATGTCATGCCTACCTGAGTATACTACACAGCCTTGTACCCCTCGATCATTATCTACGACCTCTGCATGGAAAAATTTGGATCGACCACCACCTCTGACATCAGATTGTTTTGGTTCCTCACTAAAGCTTATGCTAATCGTGTTTATTACGCTGGCCAGTTCCTGCAACCACTCGCTAAAGTGCTCCACCGTCGGATCCCCTGAAATTGTTTTTAAATGTCGAGCCCACTCTATTTGCCTCTGCGCAGATAACCTCATATGAGCTCGCACGTAAGCGTTGGATTGGCCAGGTGTTGCTTGGCACCTGCTGCTTCCAGAAATGCGGCCAAATTTTGGACCTTAGTCGCGTAGGGTATAATCTCGTGCATATGGGTTTCAGAAATGCACGCACTCGCGCGTACTTTAGCAATCTGGCTGATCACGAGTTGGTCCGTCCTTCCGAACTTTTCCTCGAGTGACTTCATTACTTGGGGTACATTACTACTGTGAATAAGCAGACTGTCTACGGCTTCATTTGCTTTGCCCTTTAGAGCCTTTTGAAGACGCAGCAAGTTTTGTCACTCGTCGTATTGGTACTCCTCTGTCGTCATTGCAAATGCTTGCTTGAAACGGGGCCAAGCTTCAGGTGTCCCGTCGAATTCAGGCAGGTTGTACAGCTTCCTTCCCTGTTCCAAACGTGGGGTCGCTAGGGTCTGGCTTAACTGTCTTAAGGCTGCTGCCAGTGCATTTTCACTAGAAATCGAACTACTACCTAATGTCGTCAGAGTTGCCGCAGACAGAATATTACCCCTCTCGACTTGAGCTCGTAGGTTCTGAATTTCCTGCATCATTTCGCCCAACCTAGTTCTGGCCCTGGTTCCCGAATGGTTTCGTTAAGCTCATCCGATTCTGCAGCGTTATCTTCTTGCTCATCATCTTCGCGCTGGGCGACTTGACGATTTCCCCGTTGACGATTTTGGTTTCATAATTGCAGTTCTTTTTAAAATTAAGTTCCCTCGACTCAGACCAACAAACCCACAGAATACTTGTGCAAATAACCCAAAACCCAAAATCAAAAAACTCTTAGCGCTCCGCTGACGAATGATGCAAGAAACCACGTGGCACCTTCTGTTCCTCGACGGTTGCAGAAATGCAGGGGCAAACCACGTTGCTTACACTGGACTAGCACTCTGCTGGTATAAAAGCTAACGTTGGCCCTCCAATACATACCTTGCAGTGGCGCTCCGCTAGTAGAAACGATGTCTAGCGCTCCGCTAGTAAACGTAACTAAAAAACGGACCCGTTGGCGCTCCGCTGTCAATAGGCAAATCCAGGTTGCACGCCGGTTGACGTCTCCTGGATTAATCCTGGAAAAATTGCACAAGTTGGCGCTCCGATCGCAATAGGCAAACCACGTTGCACGCCGATTGGCGTCTAGCGCTCCGCTAGCAATTGGTGAGAGAATGAAACCCGTTGGCGCTCCGCTGATCAAAAAGCCAAACCACGTTGCACGCCTTGGACTAGCGCTCCGCTGGCACAAATGGCGTCTAGCGCTTCGCTAGCAATACAGCTCAAAACACAGAAAAATGGCGACACAAAACAAGCCAAAACTTGATTGCTGTCCAGCAATCCTGGTGGTAATTTATGTCGGGCGCTCTGCTGGCAAGCACTCAGAAAATGCCGTACACAATAGCGACACAAACCACACTGCACTTCGATTGTTGTTTAGTGCTCCTGCTGGTACAATTGTCAGGCGCTCCACTGGCAATGGTAGGAGAAATACTTAGGCGATCCGACGACAAAATGGCGACGAAAACCACGCTGTTTTGTGTCGGTTTAAACACTTCGAAAAGTGAAATAAAAAGGTGTTGAGACGCCAGGACCCAGAAGAACCTTTGAATAAAAACACCGTTTGCGTTGCGACGAGTTTTTATTTCCTATAAGGAATAATGGAATAAAATTTTAAGGTTTACAACTAGTTGATTTATACTTACACTTTTGTGTGACTTCCCCGTTCCAAGTGTCTAGGCAATCTGGCGCCACAATGCCGGCTCTTACGCTTGAAGTTTTTTTCATAGCTAATTCAGCCACAATTCAAAGTTTCTGACACTTGGATGGGTGCGTTCACACAAAAGTGATTACAAAAGTAGTTTCGACCAAACATTCATTTTAATTCTCTGCAACAGCTACTGTGAGCGAAGAAGTAACAAACTTTGCTCGAAAGCTAAGTGCTCGTCTTCATGTTCATTGCAACAATGACATGATCCGTACTCTGAACGATGTAAATAACGAGCGACGACTACAAAGAACAAGACCTTTCGATCTAGCGACTTAGGGTTAAACCGTACGAACTGACGGTTTTAGTAGGTGGATTCACTGGATAGCAACTTACGCAATGCGATAAACACTACGGAGCGCAAACTACTTGTTAAGTTAACTTGTTGTATTCAAAATGGGTGGTTTTTGAGCCCGTGGAAATCGGGCAACCCAATATCGGCTACTTCGGTATTATATACCTGCTATAGTGAGCCAATTGGTATCCTTGAAAGATTTTGAAAAAAACAAAACAAATTTCGCTACAATTGTTACTAATTCACTAGTCTAGCATAGTGCATGTCATTTTTAAATGGTAAGATTGAAAAAGGGCACTAGAAATGAAAAAATCGCCAGCACCTCACCACTTTCTGTACAATTTTTATTCACCATCCTATAGGATAGGAGGTATATTAAGTTTGTCACATAGTTTGTAACACGGTGAAATAATAATGTTAGACCCCCAAGAACTTAAGGGCTTATGATCGAGACCGAATTCTGAATCGAATGAGCCATGTCCGTTCGTCCATCCGTTCGTCCGTCCGTCTGTAGGTCACATGTTTTTAGGCCTTTAATTTTGAGCTAGGGTGCTGAAACTTCGTACGTAAGGTCCACGTCATGCGAAGCAGCACAAGTGTTAACATTTTTGAAATCCGCCCGAAGACACGCCCACAATCGGTCTAAATGTGCAACTACCTCCAGAGTTGTCATAACTGTAAGACGTTCTAAAAGGCTGAAATTTGACACTTAGCATCTCCTAATGAATGTAAGACACAAAAAAGACAAATTTATTTGGTAAACCTCCTCTAAAGGGCGTGGCATTTATTTTAAGGGTAAATTTTTAAAAGCAGTTTACTCAATATTTTTGCTCGAAATTGAAAAAAAAAATTGCTTAATATTTTATGTAGAAATCGCTTAGTTTCACATATTGTTTAAACAAGACTTTGGGCCCTGCCCACATTTGGAGGCAGAATTGAAGAAAAACCTTAAGTTTTCCAGAAAAACTTAATTTCGACTGGCCTTGAGCCTAATTTAGGAAAGAATGAAATAAAACAAATGGGAAAGTGCAACAGTGGGTATGCAAAAGCTTCATAAAAGCAAAATACCCGACCATACCAAAAAGAAAACTGCCACGCCTACAAAAAGTGGGCGGGATTTAAAAATATAACTGTTGAATGCTTTATACTAGGTGGTTGCATACATTTCGGCCTAAAACTCCGCCTTTTTAACTGAAAAAATCACTTTTTTTAACGCCATGGAGGCACATATAGTATATACATAAAAGTTAGAAAATGCTTATATCTACAGCTTTTGTCATAGAATTTTTTGTCAAATTTCATATATATTTATTGAAAAACAGTCATTTTAAGCTAAAATCCCTTAAAAAGTGAGCGTGGCCAATGAGAAAGCTAAAATTTTCTGGCTACCTTAAAGACAATTATAGGGCAATGTTACGTACCAAAAATGGATGCGCTAGCGCCATTGTAACATAGCTAAAATTTGCAAAATGTATTTTTTTAAATTAGAGATGGCTGCACATACAGGCCTGTAGTGGGCGTGTCTGTGGGCAGATTCAGCTTATTTTGAAACTCGATCTGAAGGACTGGACTTCCAACCAACCCACAAAATTTCAGCTCTATGCCTTAAAATTTAAGGCCTAAAAGTTGTTTACATACGGACGGACGGACGGACATGGCTTAATCGATTCTCCTGTCGGTCCCATTCATATCTCTAAAAGGTCTTAGGGGTCTACGGTGATTATCTCACTGCGTTACAAACTATACATCAAACTTAATATAACCTGGGTTGGGTATAAAAAGGTAGAAGGTTAGGTAAACGAGATTTCGTTCCAGATCTCGTTCATATAACGTTTTTAGCCACGCCCCCTTTTAGGGATCGATTTTTCAAAAATATATAATTTGAACTAAAAAATTGCATTTTTACGTACATCTAATTGTAACTTGGAAATATCTGTGGAAATATCTTATAACTAATAGTTTGTTATTCGGGGCGGTTGGACCACGCTCCCTCTCGAAGTTTGCATTACTTATTAAATGTCAAAAAATAACTATGCCGTCAGCATTTTACAATGTGGGATAGGATGGGGTATTCAACGGTGCGTTTTACGGACTGTAACTTCAGCGTACACACTGTAGCACTTACTCACTGGTTAGTAGATGCTAAACGTCAAATTTCAGCCTTTTAGAACGTGTTACAGTTTTGAAATCTCTGGAGGTAGTTGCACATTTAGACCAATTGTGGGCGTCTTTGGGCGGATTTCAAAACTTTTTACACTTGTACTGCTTCGCATGACGTGGACCTTACGTAAGAAATTTCAAACTAAGAACATGTGACAAACAGACGGACGGACGGACATGGCTTATCCGATTCAGAATTCGGTCTCGATCATATGCCCTTAAGGTCTGGGGGTCTACCATTATTATTTCACCGTGTAACAAACTATGTGACAAACTTAATATATCTCCTATCCTATGGGGATGGGGTATAAAAACTAGTGTGAACGGCATGGTACAAACACCATGAATTCTATTAATTTTATTGCAGCGGTTGAATTCTTTAATCCGTCTGTAGATGAGTTCGATATATTCATGGAGCGATTCGAGAATTTAATGACGATGAACAGGGTTTCTTACTTAAGGTGGCGCTACAGTCCGGGGTGGACCTGGGCCTCAGCCAACAAGCTTCGCCAGCCAGCTCTGTCTCTAGCTAGCCGTCTCCAGTTTCGCACGCGAAGTTGGCTGAGGTCCCCTTCCACTTGCGTGCGCCACCTGAGTCTCGGTGCTCCTCTACCGCGTCGTCCCTGCGGTGTGGATTCGAAGATTTTCCGGGCCGGGGCGTTGGGGTCCATCCGCTCTAGATGACCCAGCCATCGTAGACGTTGTGTTTTGACTCTTTTGGCTAGGTCGGTATCGCTGTACAGCCCGTACAGTTCGATGTTATATCTCCTCCTCCACTCTCCGTCTATGCAGACGGGACCGTAAATCGTCCGAAGAATTTTCCTCTCGAAGCAGCCTAAAGTGTTTTCATCCGCCTTTGACAGGGTCCATGCTTCTGCACCGTAAAGCAGGACTGGGATGGTGAGGGTCTTATACATGGACACTTTAGTTGCTCGAGAGAGGGCTTTACTACTCAATTGCCTTCTTAGCCCAAAGAAACAGCGATTGGCAAGAGTTATCCTTCGTTTGATTTCAGCGCTGGTGTCATTGTCTGAATTGATAGCGGAACCCAGGTAGACAAAGTCCCTAACTACCTCAAAGTTATAGCTGTCGATGGTGATGTTTTGTCCAAGACGTCGGTGTTGGGTGTCTTTTCTTGATGACAGCATATACTTGGTTTTGCCCTCATTGACTGCTAAACCCATATTCGCCGCTTCCGTCCCAATACTCACGAAGGCTTCACTGACATCACGCTTTGTTCTACCGATTATGTCAATGTCGTCTGCGTATGCAAGTAGTTGAACGGACTTTTGAAAGATTGTACCTCTGGTGTTGGCGCGAGAGTTCTGCACAATTCTCTCAAGTATGATGTTAAAGAAGTCGCATGACAGCGCGTCGCCTTGTCTAAATCCTTTTTTGACATCAAAGGGGTCGGTGAGGTCTTTGCCGACCTTGACGGAACAGCGTGAGTTTTCCATCGTCATCCTGCACAGACTGACGAGTTTGGCATGGATGCCAAAACTAGACATTGCGCTATATAGCTCGTCTCTATAGATGCTGTCATACGCGGCCTTGAAATCGATGAAGAGGTGGTGTGTATCGATTTGGAATTCCTGGGTTTTCTCCAAGATCTGCCGCAGTGTGAATATTTGATCGATGGTGGACTTTCCTGGCCTAAAGCCACACTGATATGTGCCTATCAGATTGTTGACAAACGGCTTCAGGCGTTCACACAGTACAGCAGAAAAGATCTTGTATGCGATGTTAAGAAGACTTATGCCTCTGTAGTTGGCACAACTCAGAGGGTCTCCTTTCTTCAGGATCGGGCAAACAATGCTGAGGTTCCATTCGTCGGGCATGCTTTCTTCCGACCATATCTTGCAGATGAGCTGGTGCATGCTCCTAACCAGCTCATCGCCAGCGGATTTAAAAAGTTCGGCAGCTAGGCCGTCTGCTCCGGCTGCTTTGTTGCATCAGAACAGGGTTTCTGATGCGAAAGAAAAAAAGATATTTTAAATTTACTTGGGCGGAAAAGAATTGTACAAAATTATACGTTATGTGTCGCGGCCTGATGGTATAGATGGAGTTGTCTAAAAGGACCTGATAACAAAAATAAGAGGGCACTTTAATCCTCAAAAAATGTCACTGCCGAGTACTATAAGTTTGGCAGAAGGAATCAGCGTGCGGACGAGAGTATGTGCGAATACGTGATGGTCATACGGGAGTAAGCAGAGCCGTGCGAGTTTTGACCAATTTGTGTTGGAAATTCTGGACAATCGAGTTAGAGCTAAGTTGCTTTAGATCTCGAATTTGGAGTTTCAAAAGGCTGTGGACCTAGCAAGAGGAGACGAGATGGCGAAGAATCAGTTGCGGGTTATTCAACCAGGTACGTCAAGTGCATCTGATGTGAACAGTATTCGAAGACACAGTCATCAGAGAGGTCGTTCATCAACAAGATCACGTGCAAAATTTGGGGATAACAGGAGTCATCAAGGGAGTTCTAGAAGCAAGGATTTCAGTAAAGACAAGAACTTCAGTGACATCATGTGCTTTTATTGTTAGAAACGTGGGCACATAAAAAAGGATTGTTTTAAGCTGCAAAGGTAAAAGAAAACAAGTGGGAAAGTGCAACAGTGCGTATGCTAAAGTTTCAGTCAATCTACGACGGATTGCAAAATACCCGACCAAACCAAAAAAAAACTGCCACGCCTACAAAAAGTGGGCGGGATACAAAAATATAACTGTTGAATGTCTTATACTAGTTGGTTGCATACATTTCGGTCTAAAGCTCCGACTTTTTAACTTAAAAAAAAACACTTTTTTAACGCCACGCCCACAAAAGTGGATACTTATATAGTATAACACATGAAAATAAGTACAGTACTTATACATGAAAGTTAGAAAATGCTAATATCTACAACTTTTGTTAAGGAATTTTTAGTCAAATTTCATATATATTTATTGAAAAACAGCCATTTTAAACTAAAATCCCTTAAAAAAGTAGGCGTGGTCAATAAAAGGGCTAAAATTTTTTGCCCACTTCAAAGACAATCACAAGACAATGACACAGTCCAAAAATGAATGCGCTCGCACTATTCTAACATAGCTAAAATTGAGAAAAAGTATTTTTTTAAATTAGAGATGGTCGCACATACGGGCCTGTAGTGGGCGTGTCTGTGGGCGGATTCGGCAAATTTTCAAACTTGATCTGGCCCAATGGACTTCCAGCCAACCCACAAAATTTCAACTCTGTACCTTAAAATTTAAGGCCTAAAAGTTGTTTACATACTGACGGACGTACATGGCTTAATCGATGGCTTAATCGATTGTATTTGAATTAGATACAGGTGCGTATGCAACTGTTTTATCAAAGAATGATTATATATAATTATTGTCTAAAGATATTCCATTAAAAAAATTTTCTAAATCCTTAGAGGTAGTAACTGGCGGACGCGTGATGGTTGAAAGTTGGTCAAAGTTTGAAAGTTGAGGTTAAATCAACTTATCATGAGAACCCTATTCTGTTGCGTACTTTGGTTATCGAAAGTGAGAAAGCATTTACTCCTTTGTTGGGCCGCGTTTGGTTGGATTCCCTATATCCAAATTGGAAAACGTACTTTGGAAGTATCGGTTAATCTCTTAAGACCAATTATTCTGTTTTAACTATTTCAGAAAAAGAAAATATTCTCAGAAGCAATATGATTTTTGAATTTAAAAATGATTTCCCGGAGATTTTTAATCAGAAGTTGGAGAATCCTATAAGTGGCTTAGGCTGACGTTGTCTCGGATAATAATGCGAAGCCGGTAGTGTTTAAGGCGTATTCAGTTCCTGTTGGTCTAAGGGAAAAGTATAATACGGAGCTAGTCCGGTTGTTTGCGTGTTGAAGAAATATGGGGACATAAGGCTATGTATGGACTGCAAAGTGTCTATAAATAAGTATCTGAAGACTGAACATAATCCTTTGCCGCATCCAGAGGACATGTTCTTAGATATTTGAAGTTTGACTCGCCTTACGATACTGAATCTAAAAGGAGCATTTCAGCAATTAAAGACATCTGAGTATTGCAAAGAGTATTTTACTTTAAACACAGCAAAAGGTCTTTGAAGATTTACAAGGCTTGTCTTTGGAGCTAAGTCATCTAGTGCAATTTTTCAGGGAGTAATGAATAAAGTCTTATAAGATTTGGATTTTGCCGATGGCTGTATTGATGACATTTTGGTAATGGGTAAAAGCCTATCAGAATGTTTGCGTAATATCATAATAGTTTTAGAAAGGTTAGGAAAATTTAATTTAAAAGTCAACCTTGAAAAATGCAAATTTTTAGAAGAAAAAATTGAATACCTTGGTTATGTTATTAGTGCTGAAGATCGTTTTGTGAGTAACAAAAATTTGAGGCTCTTATAAAAGCTCCAGCATCACGGGATGTCTCACAGCTTCGATCTTATAGGGCTTCTTAATTACTATTCCATCTTTTTACCATGTCTTTCTCCTAAGTTGCACGTATTGTATAATTTGTTGAGAAAAGGAGTTAAGTTTGAGTGGAGGAAGGAGAGTTTTTGAACGAACAAAAAAGTTACTTTCAAGTAAAAGTGTTCTTGCGCACTTTGATCCTTCGAAAGAAATTGTTGTGTTCTTTCCATAATTGATGGTGGAAGCGAAAAGCCTTGCATGTATGCAAGCAGTTCTCTCAGTTTTCTACAGTTCTCGCAGAAAAGCATTACTCTCAGCTTCATAAAGAAGCATTAAACATAATTTTTGCGGTTCGAAAAATTTCAAAAGTATATTTTTGGCAGAAAGGTAACAATTGATTGTGATTATTGTGATCATCAGCCCCTAAAAGATATTTTTGGTGAGAATAAGCCGACTGCACCCATAGCAGCTTCTAGGGTTCAAAGATGGGCAATTGAGTTGTCGGAGTACGATTATAAGATATTGTAAAGGAAGGGTAAAGAAAATGGTAATGTGGACGGGGTTTCAAGGCTTCCTTTGCCTCACGAGACGGGTGATGAAAATTTTATGTTGAATTCGTTTAACTTCTCACAACAGTTGCCAATAAATTTAGCTGAAATCAAAGCTGAGACGAATCCGGATGACACTTTAAGGTATGTAAAAAAATGTTTGTTTGAAGGCTGGCCTGAAAAAGTTTGTGTGGACGTCGAGCTTAAGCCATATTATTTAAAAAAGAATCTGTTGGAAGTCGAAGTCGATATTTTTTATTATGGTATGCACGTTGTTATTCCTTTCTCATTAAGGTCTGTCGTTTTATATATTTTGCAGGGGGTATAGATGTTAACTTAAGGGGAGGCCGAAGTCAGATAATTTCTCTTAACTTTATTTCTTTCCGCTCTTCGAATAATTTGGATCCTCCTTTTCCATCTCCTCCATCGCTATTTATTCAAACTCGATGCGCGCGCATGAAATACCCACAAAAAAATTGTACCCATTAGATACTGACAACCGACCTCTTGTTGATTTTCTTTGTCGCTGCTGTGGGATTTGTTGTTGTATATTTTTGCGTTCCTCTTTTTGTTTGTGCACTTGTATTTGCAACCTTCAAGCAATCGATCCTCGATAGCTAAATATGGTCAAATATACAGGGTGTTTCCAAATTCGATGCAAATATTTTGACACAAGATTCTTGGGTATATTTTAAGAAAAAAATTGTTGTACAGTATGGGACTATCTCAAATTTTGATACCACTTATTGGGAATTTAAGAAAACACCTACTTTGAGGTACCTTGACCCATACTAACACAAATATCTCCGCCAACACTTACAACAGGTACTTCATTTAGGACTTAAATTTTAGAAGAAATAGTACTCCTTTTAACTGCATTAAAATAAAATTGATGACTTTTTTAACTTTCGAGATATTTGCTTTAAAGTCGGATCCTTTTTCCCTGCCCATGACATTTTTTTTGACTTTCAAGACACATTTCTGCGAAAAATGCGTAATAAACATATCGGTAATTTTTTTTTCTAGTCACCTAACAAAAATTGCTAAGACAAGTTACCCGAAAAACCCACAGATTTTATGACACTTGGGAAATTCCATAGCAGGTAAAATTATGAAAAACTCTTTTCACGAAGCCGCGACAGGTATAAGGTGGGAATATGATTTGTTACCTACTTTTATAACCGCGATTGACAACAAGAATGATTTTTTGACTATGTATTAATAATTTACGTAGGTTTTAGAAGCTGCATTTTTATTAGACTACCTGATAAAAAGGTAATTTCCCTATCATTTTTCTATTAAATCCCAAAAAGGATTAAGTTTGAGGTTGGTCGCCTAGTTGGAAAATTTACCTAATGTAAATTGTTTAAAAGGTTAGAAAACAAAATTAAATTCATCAAAGTCATTTTTGAAGCCGAGGTGACACAACAGTTGTTAAGAAACCTTAATTGAAATGGCATCTTTTACAAACGAAGAATACGCCGATTTTATCTACGTTTATGAGATATGCAACGGAAGTTCTATTAGAGCACAACAAAGATACCATCAGCTTTATCCTAACCGAAGAGTACCTAATCCCCGCGTATTTACAAATTCGTTTCGAAGACTTGGGGAAACGGGATCTGTTTCAACAAGACGACCTAACGCAGGAGCTTCACCAGGAAGAATTGCAGTTGATGAAAGAATACTGGAAGCGGTTGCAAATGATCCATCAATCAGCATCAGGCGCTTATCCTTGCGATTTAATGTTTCAACACATAAAATTGTTCGTCTCGCATACGGAAAACTTGTATCCATACCACCATACACCTGTGCAGGAACTGCTTCCGAGTGATTTGGAGCCGAGACTTGAGCTTTGCAACTGGTTGTTAGAGCGGAACTTGGATGACAACGGTTTTATAAGCAGAATCCTATGGTCGGACGAATCTCAATTTACTAGAGATGGGATTACAAATTTTCACAATCTACACACACGGGCTGCGGAAACCCACACACAAGGAGAGAGTCATCATTTTAACACAGATTTCGCGTCAATTCGTGGGCAGGTGTTATTGGAAACAACTTAATCGGTCCCTTCAAACTGCCTCCCACACTGAATTCTACAAACTATCTGGAATTTTTGCGCAATGATT
The DNA here is from genome assembly GCA_947623515.1 of Neoascia interrupta. Lineage (NCBI taxonomy): Eukaryota > Metazoa > Arthropoda > Insecta > Diptera > Syrphidae > Neoascia > Neoascia interrupta. The sequence goes on along the minus strand of OX392463.1, from coordinate 104,621,954 downwards.
TAACAGATCTACTGGAGGATGTTCCGGTATATCAACGAGCTTCGTCATATTTTCAACAGGATGGAGCCCCAGTCCACTTTGGTCGCGAGGTTAAGAATTGGCTGGATGAAAAGTACGCTGGTCGTTGGATAGGAAGAAATGGACCAGTTCACTGGCCTGCAAGATCTCCAGACCTTACAATTATGGATTTTTTTGTATGGGGGAGAATGAAAGAACTTGTTAATTCTACAGAAATATCAACTCTTAATGATTTAGAAGATCGCATTCTCCAAGCCTCATCACAAGTGAGGCAGGAGTTATCCTCAATAAACGTTGACAGCGCAATCCAAAAACGGGCTCTAGCATGCATACAAAATGGAGGAGGACACTTTGAACACCTTATTTGATTGTAAAGTTAACTTAATGAAATAAAAAAAAAACATAAACCAAACACAAGCATTTTTATTCAGAATAATAGGAATTGAACACTATGAATCGATTTTTTCATAATTTTACCTGCTATGGAATTTCCCAAGTATCATAAAATCTGTGGGTTTTTCGGGTAACTTTAGCAATTTTCATTAAGTATTGTTAGGTGCACTAGAAAAAAAAAATTACCGATATGTTTATTACGCATTTTTCGCAGAAATGTGTCTTGAAAGTCAAAAAAATGTCATGGGCAGGGAAAAAGGATCCGACTTAAAAGCAAATATCTCGAAAGTTAAAAAAGTCATTGTAGTGTATGCGACTGGAGATCATATTGACATATTACGTAAGTATGATAAGCATGATAAGACATGCGCTCACGGACATGCGCACATTGCATGCGCTCTCTGTCTCGAGCGTTCGTACAAGCACAGTGACAGTCTTGATCCGGACTCTGTGTAGGTTGTGCGTGCGTTGGCGAGCCAGTGATACATAACAAGTGGCGACGAGGTAAAAGTTCTCAGTGTTTTAAACAAGTGCAGTGCGGTGATCGGCTAATATCGTGGTATGTAACCATTTATAAAAAAATATATGCCTATGAAAAAAAAAACAGAAAACTTATTGTTAAAATGTGACCTTGGTACAAAAGTACCTTCATTTAATTGAAAACACGTGCTGCTTGTCAGGATTTAAACTGAAATGCCAATAGCAGGTATAGATAATATACAGAAATGTATATGTTTGGTCCAAATGCGCCTTCATTAAATTGTAAAAAGATTTGCCTCGTAAGTACTAAGACAAAAGTGTCTGTAGCGTACATTGGTACAAACGTACCTTCATTTAATTGAAAATTTATTTCCCGCCCGGCAAGTATGCCAGTTGTAAGTTCCTACGTATGTATGTAAATGTTTGGTGCGAAGGTACCTCCATTGAATTGGAAAAACAAAATTTTCCCGCGTAAACATGGTCAAACATACATGTAGCAAGTACATAATAATATGCGTATGCGTATGGATGTTTGGTATAAATTACCTTCATTAAATTGAAAATTGTTCAAATGAAATATAACTCAATAAAAAAAAAGAAAATACAAATAGGTGGGATCAGTCTGAAAATAAGCATTTACTTTCAGATTGCTCCTCCCCATTCTGTAATAAGGAATGGCCAATATGCTACCGTCATTGGAAAGGTTTTCCGTGGAAGGAGACAACACGTCAACGGGGTTGAGATGGGAACGATGGAAACGAGGGCTGCAAATTTATTTGGAGGCAGCATCCGTCGATACTCCTGAAAAAAAAGGGCAACACTATTACACTTCGGTGGCTTAGAGCTCCAGGAGATTTTCTATGCACTTCCTGGTGCAAACGTTGATAGTTCTGAAGGCATAGATGTTTTTTCAATTGCGATTACAAAACTGGATGAATACTTTTCTCCTAAACAAAGCAAGGTATACGAACGGCACGTATTTAGGCTCCTAAAGCAAGAGGAAGGGGAAAAATTTGAAAAATTCTTGTTGAGGTTAAGGAATCAAGCCGGAAAATGTGGGTTTACAAATATAGACGATCACTTAATAGACCAAATTACAGAGAAATGTACATCCGACGAGCTTAGGAAGAAGATTTTGACAACCGGGGACAGTATTACAGTCGACAAAATATTAGCAGAAGCTAACACGCAAGAAGCTGTCAGTCACCAGCTAGAAGGTTATGGGCATAAAATTAAGACAGAGGAGATAAATGAAGTAGCTAATAAAAAGAATAATAGTTTCGCGAAAAGAGGAAAGTACGACGAAAGGTCATGCGGAAGGTGCGGAAATAAGCGACATTCATCTCAGGACGCTAAATGCCCAGCCAGGGACAAAAAGTGTCACAATTGCGGTCGTATGGGACATTTTCGACAGTACTGCAAAACGCAATCTACACAAAAACGGAAGTTCCAGTATTTTGACACACGTGATGGTTATCAGGATTCAAAACGATTAAAAAGGAAAACAGAGACGGTCGATTACATGGATGACGATAAACCTGAGTCGAATTACGTTTTCCATATCGATGACGATGCGACAATAGATTGTTCTATAGGGGGAGTAAGAACCAAAATGCTAGTAGATTCGGGATGTAAATTAAACTTAATAACAGATAAAACCTGGGAATATTTAAAAGGAAAAAAAATCAAAGTTTTCAACCAAGTCAGTAAACCGAACAAAATTTTCATGGCATATGGCAGCCACACCCCGTTAGATGTTAAAGGATCATTTGAAGCAAAAATCGTGGTAAATGGAGGGATAGAGCAGGCGACCTTTTATGTTATAACTGGAGGAACAAAGGACCTATTAGGAAAAAACACAGCAATGGCCCTAAAAGTTTTGAAAATAGGAATCGGTATAAATCAAATCCTAAGCAATACCTTTCCAAAGTTTAAGAACGTGCTAGTAAATATCCCAATCGACGAATCAATAAAACCGGTATCACAGCCATGTAGGAGGATACCAATTCCTTTAGAAACCCTGGTAGAAAAGAAGTTGCAAGAGTTGATTGAATCTGATATCATCGAAGAGGTACACGAACCATCTAAATGGGTGTCTCCCATTGTCCCAATCTTAAAAAAGAATGGGGAGATGCGCCTTTGCGTGGATATGCGACGGGCTAATGCCGCTATTATGCGAGAAAACCATCCTTTGCCCACGATGACCCAAATGTTGCCTAAATTTCGAAAAGCTTGTGTTTTTAGTAAACTCGATATAAAAAATGCGTTTCACCAAATAGAATTACATCCTCACTCCAGACACATAACAACATTTATCACAATGAAAGGGTTATTCCGCTACAAAAGATTAATGTTTGGAATAAATTGTGCCCCAGAAATCTTTCAAAAAATTCTGGAGAGGTTGTTGCTGGGGTGTGAGGGTGTAATTAATTTTATTGACGATATTTTGATTTTCGGAAGCAATGACCAAGAACATGATAGCAGATTAGAGAAAGTCCTTAAAATCTTAAAAGAGAAAGATGTCCTTTTGAATCAGGAAAAATGCATTTTTAAGGTGAAAACCATTCAATTTTTGGGACATGAACTCAAACCTGACGGCATCAAACCCCTACAGAAGTACGTTGAGAGCATTGCAAAATTTAGAGTTCCTCAAACGCCTGAAGAGCTACAAAGCTTGCTAGGATTGGTGAATTTTATTGGGAAATGGATTCCTAACTTAGCAACGGTTACAGAGCCATTAAAACAAATTTTGAGGAAAAAACTGGCAAAACATACTAACTTAGAGAGGTATTGGTTAAAGGAACAAGATTTAGCTTTTGCAAATTTAAAAGAAAACCTAACAAAAATTCAATCACTAGGATACTACGACGTTCACGATAGAACACAGATAGTCGCGGATGCTAGCCCCGTTGGATTAGGCACTGTGTTGATCCAATTAGACCATAAAGGCCCTAGAATCATCGCATATGGTAATAGGACATTGACAGAGTGCGAGCGCAGATACAGCCAGACCGAAAAAGAAGCGCTTGCGCTAGTTTGGGCAGTGGAACATTTCGATACGTATCTATACGGAAAAGAATTTGACTTAATCACCCATCACAAGCCTTTAGAAATTATTTTCAGTCCGAATTCGAAACCGTGTGCTCGTATAGAAAGGTGGGTTTTAAGACTACAGTCTTATAAATTTAAGACCATCTATGTACCTGGAAAGATGAATATAGCAGATCCATTATCACGCCTTTGCATTTACTCCAATCCAACACCAATTGGAGGAGATACGCATGTACACCAGGTTGTTGAACATTCGCGACCACTCGCCATTTCGTTGAACGACATCAAGGTGCATTCCGAAAACGACCATGACATAAACAAAGTAAGAAAGGGCATGTTTAATGGAGATTGGGACCAATCTGTAAAAGGCTATAAAATCTTCGAAAATGAATTATGCTTCTACGAAAACATACTGTTAAGAGGAAATAAAATAGTCGTCCCGCAAAACCTAAGGAAAAGAGTTCTAGACGCAGCCCCCGAGGGTCACCCGGGTATAGTGGCAATGAAAGGTCGCCTTAGAGCAAAAGTTTGGTGGCCACGTATAGACAAAGACGTCGAAAATCTCGTCAAAACCTGCAAGGGATGTACTCTGGTTAGTTTGCCAAACCCTCCAGTTCCTCTGAAAAGAAGAGAACTTCCTACAACATCTTGGGTTGATATTGCAATGGATCTTTTGGGACCCCTGCCTAGTGGGGATTATTTATTTGTTGTCGTCGATTACTACAGCCGTTACAAAGAAATAAAAATTTGCAGAGTTATTACCACCTCACAGATAGTAAAAATGCTTAAAGAAATGTTTAGCAGACTGGGTTTTCCGGTTTCTATTACTGCCGATAATGGGAAACAATTCTTCAGCGACGAATTCAGGGCTTATTGTAAGGAGTGTAATATAAGATTGTTTAACACGATTCCATACTGGCCTCAGCAAAACGGCGAAGCTGAAAGACAGAATCGTGATATTCTTAAACGCCTTAAGATTTGCCACAGTGAAAGAAAAGACATGAAAGATACTTTGTTCGAATATCTTATGATGTATAATAGCACACCTCACTCCACAACGGGTAAAACGCCATCCGAGCTTTTCTTTAAGAGGCAGAATAGAGACAAAATTCCTTCAATAGAGCAAATAGACATGCAAATTACTGATTTTGATGTACGAGATAAAGATAAAGAACAGAAAGACAAAGGGAAGGAATACGCAGATAAGAAAAGAAGAGCAACTGCTAGCGATATTTCTCAAGGAGATAAGGTTTATGTGAAGATTATGGACAAACCAAACAAACTGAGCCCAAACTTCGACCCAAAGACCCATACTGTAGAGCGTTCTGAAGGCGGAGATACAATTGTAAGAAACGATGAAACAGGGCAACGATATAGAAGAAATATAGTCCATCTAAAGAAAGTTGAGGGTAAGTGGGAAGCTGTAAAAGAAAAAGATCATAACGAAGATCCTGAGATAGAGTAAACTTATGTTTTTTCATTTTGAATTTTGGAATCTTGAATTTTGAGTTTAATGTTTAACTATGTAATATTGGAAAATTTGTTACAAACCTTTATAAAAAAGCTTATTAGAGAATAATGAAATTAAGTTAAAAATAAATATTAAAATAAGGAAGAGATGTAGTGTATGCGACTGGAGATCATATTGACATATTACGTCATGATAAAAGCATGATAAGACATGCTTGAGACATAAGACATTATGATAAGCATGATAAGACATGCGCTCACGGACATGCGCACATTGCATGCGCTCTCTGTCTCGAGCGTTCGTACAAGCACAGTGACAGTCTTGATCCGGACTCTGTGTAGGTTGTGCGTGCGTTGGCGAGCCAGTGATACATAACAGTCATCAATTTTATTTTAATGCAGTTAAAAGGAGTACTATTTCTTCTAAAAGTCCTAAATGAAGTACCTGTTGTAAGTGTTAGCGGAGATATTTGTGTTAGTATGGGTCAAGGTACCTCAAAGTAGGTGTTTTCTTAAATTCCCAATAAGTGGTATCAAAATTTGAGATAGGCCCATACTGTAGAACAATTTTTTTCTTCAAATATACCCAAAAATCTTGTGTCAAAATATTTGCATCGAATTTGGAAACATTCTGTATAATGATATTTTCATTGTGGAGTCGGAACTCGGAAAACAAAATTTGTGATGATTTTTGACCTGACCTGGGACTGGAGAAATACGTAGGTATTGTTATACCCGATCCAGGGTATATTAAGTTTAATGTATAGTGTTCAAGAATATAACTATGCTCAACGTAATTGAAAAATCATTTTGTCAAATCATTCACATACTAATTTCACTTTGATGAATTCATGCCTTATGCACTCGCTATTTAATTTAGATTACTCATCTTTAACATTCGCTAGTTACTATTTAATCTTATATTCTGCTTTAACATTTTCTTTTATATTTAATGTATAACAGTATAACAGTTAGACTTGTAATTTGACATAAAATTGTATATCTCGCCCACTTGGATCTGGACCACCATACAATAAAGTCTTTAAATCAAATCTTGGACTACAATTGCAAGCTTTTCCCCGATCGTTCCCATACATATTTTTGGTCCAAATCGAGCCGGATTTCGGATTTGGACGTAATTATCATCGAATTAATTCTATCGTGTAACCAACGGAGATAGCGTTAATTAAACAACTGTTCCTGTACCAACTCATTGTCGTCGCATACCAATTGATTTCATCGAAACCAAGTGCATAATTTCATATTAGTAATTAGACAATTTGATTAGAAAATAATTTCCCTTCAGACTAAATGGTCAGTGCAATTTACCTCGGTTCGTGAACATTTGCATGGCATATTAAATGCATGCTTAAAGAAAACCAGATTTTCGCAAAACACGTGTTTGTAATTCATACCTTAGTGAATGCTAAATAGACCGATAAATCTTTATTCGTGTCAGATAAACATTTTGGCCTAGATTAGACATTTTTACAAATATTTTGGTGCTTTGATCGTTTGAATATTTTCATTAAATATGACTCATTCTCATTCATCATTACGCGCATTTCGTGGTCACTTAAAAGGATCGCTCACAAGGTTAGCTTCCTTTTCGGAAAATATTACGGAGCTCATTACTCAAGAAGCCTTGGAAACGCGTCTAGAAAGGCTTAATGAGCTATGGGACAGGTTTTGTTCGATGTGGAAGGCTATGTAGATCCTGAGGCTAAATACGAGGAATATAAAACCAAATTTTTACTCGTTAAATCTGTTTTCCTTTCTTCGATTCGGGAAAGAACTAAACCTGAACCGATTGTTCCCCCGTGACTCCCTCGAAAAATGCTGAAGAGGTTTCTACACCTCCTGCAATTACAACAGGTGCTATGAATACCCCAGGCACTCTTGCTACACCTTTACCCAATCAACAACAACCTCAGATGCAGCCATCACATACTTCGAATGCATCGGTTTCCACAAATTATCTTCCCAAAATTCATTTCGAACCCTTTTCTGGTAGCTATCGCGATTGGCCAGCTTTCCACGACATGTATCAAAGTACAGTCCACAACAGAGAAAACTTGTCAAACACCCAGAAGTTTCATTTCTTACGATCTTGCTTGCGTGGAGAAGCTTTGAACCTGCTCAACCACATTCCCGTCTCCGATGCTACCTATGAATCGGCATTGGACAGGTTAGTTAGAAGATACAATCGACCGCGATATCTTATTAATTGCATGGTCGAAACCTTTATGCAATTATCATCGATTAACAGTCCAAACGTAAAAGGCCTTCGTAAAATATCAGATGGGGCTGATGAGGTCTTAAGAGGCCTCAACTCGTTCAATTCTCTGGACAGGGATCCCTGGATGATTTACATCCTACTTTCCAAAGTAGATCCTGAGACTCGTCAAGGTTGGTCAGCTGACAGTATCGACAGGGAATACCCAAGCATTAAAGAGTTTCTAGTATTTCTTGAACGTCGCTCCGAAGCTCTTGAATCATGTAAGCCTATCGTTCGTGATGGACACAAAAGTAAGCCCTTTACTTTGCGGAGTATGCATATGTCGTCCAATGCTCAGTGCCCTAAATGTAATTCAGATCATCTTCTTTCAAAATATGCCGAATTTATCGCAATGTCGACAGAATCCAAGCGTGATTTCGTCAAAACCAAATGGCTTTGCTTCAACTGTTTGCGTGTGGGACACAACGCGAACCGTTGTCAATCAAAGTTCCGATGCCAAACTTGCAACTCGCCTCATCACACCCTGGTACATCTCATCTTCAGAATCACCCTTGTCATCGCAATATTCGTCGTCTAATCCTGACTCCCCATCTACCACATCGGAATCAAATCGACTCATCACAAATCATTCGGTAAACTTAAAATTTCTTCCTGGTCAAACACTCTTACCCACTGCGATTGCCATAGTAAAAGACTGTTTCGGGAACAACCAGCAAGTGCGAATGTTAATAGACTCGGGATCGCAGGTATCATTCGTAACTGTGTCCTGCATACAAAGACTCGGGCTCGTACGTACTAATTCGCGGATGCCCATAAGCGGAATTGGGTCTACCCCTGCAGGAACGTCGCGGGGCGTAGTATCAATGTCAATCGTTTCTCGATATAATCACAATAGTATTTCGGTAAACGCATATATATTAAATAAGGTCACTTCGGTATTGCCTTCGCTCTATTTTGACGTTAAAGATTGGGCACACATTGCCAATCTAGAACTCGCAGATCCCATCTTCAATAAACCAAATCAAATTGATATCTTACTCGGCGCGGATAAAGTCTGGAAAATTTTGTTGGACGAATGCGTAAAAAGCCCTCTCGGTCACCCAATCGCACACAAAACCATTTTCGGGTGGGTTCTCGCTGGGACAATTTCCTCGGATACCGAACACATAATTCACTCAAATCATACCTTCATCGACATCGACAAAACTCTCCAAGCATTCTGGACTATCGAAGAGGTTGATCCGAAATCAATCATGTCAAAGGAGGACAAAGCGATTGAAGATCACTTTCTCCAAACCCATCGAAGAACTGAAGAAGGAAGGTACATCATTGACCTGCCTTTTAAATTGACCCCCTCTTTCTTTGATACCCTGAACGGTGCTTGCTCGCGACTTAGATCCATGGAAAAAAAATTCTCTTGCAATGAACTTCTTTCTCGGTCTTACTCCGAATTCATGAAGGAGTATTTAGACTTGGGGCATATGTCTAAAGTCCCCTTCAATGAAGTGTTTAAACAAAATACCTTTTATTTACCTCATCATGCGGTGTTTAAAGCAGGCAGTGATGAAATTCGGGTAGTATTTGATGGTTCTTTGAAAGACTCGCGTGGAATCTCCCTTAATGAATCGCTCATGATCGGGCCCCCTATCCAGCGCAATCTTTTTTCGGTTTGCCTCAGATTAAGCAGATAACGATATGTTTTTACAGCGGACATTATAAAAATGTATCGGCAAATTCGCGTATCGGACAAGGACAAAGATTTTCAACGAATTGTGTGGTGTGAATCTCCTTCCGACCCTATCGAACATTATCATCTCAATACCGTGACATATGGAACATCTTCCGCTCCATACTTAGCAGTTCGCGTGCTAGAACAATTAGCCAAAGATTATCGAGAAGAACTCCTAGACGCGTCAGAGATTCTTCTTAATGATTTCTATGTTGACGACGTAGTTCAGCGGGGGACACTCTTGATGAAGCTCTTTACAAAAAGAAGTGTTTGATTGAACTCTTGGCAAAAGCAGCTTTCCAATTAAGTAAATGGCAAACTAATAGTCCTGAACTGTTGCCAGATCATAACAAAATCCAAAGTGATTTAAAATCATTCGACACTGAATCTGACTCTTGGGTTAAGGTTCTGGGACTCTATTGGAACTCGAATTTAGATTGTTTCTCATTCCGGTTTAATCTGTTTGTCAACGAACCCATAACCAAACGAAGTATTCTGAAAGAAATCGCAAGCATTTTTGCTCCTCTCGGTTTTATTGGCCCTTCGGTAGTGCAGCTTAAAATCCTCTTACAAGAACTCTGGCATAAAAACCTCGGCTGAAACGAACCTCTTCCGGAAGAAGTCGTAAAAAAAATGGTGTCTAGTACGTGAAGAGCTCCCCCTACTGACTAAAATTAGTGTTCCTCGCTCCATCGGTATCGCCAATTAAACATTTTAATTAGATGGGTTTTCGGATGCGTCGGCATTGGCTTACGCGGCTGTCATCTATTCGCGGTGGGTACTTCCTGATGGCACTATAACAATAAATATCGTTGCAGCAAAAACCCGAGTGGCTCCCATTAAGCAACTAAGCATACCACGGTTAGAGTTGTGCGGAGCACTCTTGCTTTCACGATTGTTAATCGCTGTCCAACAATCCTTGAACATAAGCTGTTCCAACGTTTTTGCTTGGTGTGATTCTCAAGTGGTTCTTGCTTGGCTGTCGTCATCACCTCGACGATGGAACATTTTTGTTGGTAATAGGACCGCTGAAATTCTAAACACCATACCCCGGAATCGATGGTTCCACATTAAGACAACTCAAAATCCTGCAGACTGTGCATCGCGCGATATAGCACCTTCCAGCCTTGTCTCACATTCCCTTTGGTGGACTTGTCCACACTGGCTAGCACAAAGTGAAGACAATTGGCCCATAACTCACTACTCTGAGGAGCACCCTGACTGCAGACATGAAGAGAAAAAACCACCTCAACAATCCTATTTCGTATCTGGTCCTGATCATCCGTTCGAGGTTCTTTCATCTAGCGTTTCGTCCTGGAATTCTTTGATTCGTACTGCTGCCTACCTGCGTCGGTAAATTCAAAAATGTCGTAAAATATCACCACCTAACCCATATGAACTTCTTCCTAACGAGATGTTCAGTGCCAAGAAGGGGGTAATAAGATGGTTGCAGGATTTATACTTCAGCCAACACATTAGCTTCTACAAAAAACATGGTTACTTTACTAACAACAGAATTATTGCTGGATTAAACCCCTTTTTAGATGATGACCAAATATTACGCGTTGGAGGGCGCATTCAAGCAGCTGATATTTCTTTTAGTGCAAAGCATCCTATTACCATCCCGAAAGGACATCGCATCACCAAACTGATTGCGCTCGATGCTCACGAGCGATTTCTTCATCCCGGCGTGACTACGCTATTCACTTTCATTCGCCAGGAATATTGGATCATTGGTTGCAGAAACTTGCTTCGTAAAATTGACCACGAATGCTTCAAGTGCTTTCGGCAGAGGAAAGCAACTACATCGCAAATCACGGGAAACTTACCAACGTCAAGAATACAGATGAGCAGACCCTTCACACACTGTGGCTGTGACTACTCTGGCCCTATTCTCTTCAAATCAAAATATGGACGGAGAACATGCCCCACAAAAGGATACATCGCACTCTTCCTGTGTATGGCAACTAAGGCCATACACTTGGAACTGGTCAGCGACTTGACCACTGACTCATTTTTAGCTGCTCTTCGTCGCTTTACCAGTCGCCGTGGAAAACCGTCGCACATGTACTCGGACAACGGCACCAACTTTCGTGGCTCAGCCAGAGTCTTGTCTGACATGCATCGTCTCACATTATCCGAGCAACATAACTCCATTGTCGCCCAATCCCTTGCGCGCGATTCGATCACCTGGCATTTTATTCCCCCCTCTGCACCACATTTGGCGGTTTGTGGGAGGCAGGGGTGAAATCGGTAAAAAGACATTTGTATCGCGTTATAGGTTCTGACATCTTGAATTTCGAGGAAATGTATACCCTTCTCACCCAAATTGAAGCCCTGTTAAATTCTCGTCCTTTATGTCAACAATCAGATAATGCCTTCGATCCATTAACCCCCGCACATTTCATTCTAGGTGAGCCATATTGTGCAGTTCCTGAACCTTCGGAAGAAATCAACCAAAACCGACTATCCAGATGGCGAACCCTACAATCCAAAATACGGGGATATTGGAGAAGGTGGAGTATGGAGTACCTTACCTCCCTACAACAACGTCCACGATGGCTGCAACCGCAAAAAAATCTTCAAGTCAACGACCTGGTTGCAATCAAGGAAGGCAATTTACCCCCAGGCAAATGGGCTTTGGGAAGAGTTACTGCAATACACCCGGGAAAGGATGGACATGTTCGCATCGTATCTCTCCGCACTGCTATTGGCAATCTCGTCCGCCCAGTACACAAACTGGCCTTACTTCCCACTTCCTGAAACTATGTTCCAGGGGCGGGGGTATGTTCAAGAATATAACTATGCTCAACGTAATTGAAAAATCATTTATGCACTCGCTATTTAATTTAGATTACTCATCTTTAACATTCGCTAGTTACTATTTAATCTTATATTCTGCTTTAACATTTTCTTTTATATTTAATGTAAAACAGTATAACAGTTAGAGTTGTAATTTGACATAAAATTGTATTTCTCGCCCACTTGGATCTGGACCACCATACAATAAAGTCTTCAAATCAAATCTTGGACTCTGGTATAGTATAACCTGGTGTTCATACTTATTGGCATATTCTCTGGTCGCTGATAAAATATCTCGCTCTTCATATCGATCGTTTGCTGCTATACTTGGGTTTTTCATCGTTCTCTTGCGAATAACATTTTTGTGCTTGCAATTGCGCTAGCTGCTATTCTTTTGGTCGGAGTCTCTTTCTTTTTTCATCGAGCTACAATTGCAAGCTTTTCCCCGATCGTTCCCATACAGTATAGTTTGTAACGCAGTGAAATAATCACCGTGGACCCCTAAGACCTTTTAGAGATATGAATGGGACCGACAGTAGAATCGATTAAGCCATGTCCGTCCGTCCGTCCGTATATAAACAACTTTTAGGCCTTAAATTTTAAAGCAGAGAGCTGAAATTTTGTGGGTTGGTTGGAAGTCCAGTCCTTCAGATCAGGTTTTGAAATAAGCTGAATCCGCCCACAGACACGCCCACTACAGGCCTGTATGTGCGACCATCTCTAATTTAAGAAAATACATTTTGCAAATTTTAGCTATGTTACAGTGGCGCTAGCGCATTCATTTTTGGTACGTAACATTGCCTTATAATTGTCTTTAAGGTAGACAAAATTTTTTTTTTTTTTTTTTTTTGAATACTAGGATGGACGGAGGCTAAAACTCCAAAATCTTTCAAAGATACCAATACGCCCACTATAGCAGGTATATAATACCGAAGTAGCCGATATTGGTTATGCCCGATTTCCACGTGCTAAAAAACCACCCATTTTTGAGAGACACTATGAAACTGCCAGAACGCACTTCATAGTAGTAAATTTTCGCTCTCTCATAATACTTCTAGACTACAACTAAGTTAACTTAACAAGTAGTTTACGCTTCCATAGTGTTAATCGCATTGGATAGGTTGCTTTCCAGTGAATGCACCTACTAAGCCGTTCATTCATGCGGCTTCACCCTACGTCGCTAGATCGAAGGGTCTTGTTCTTTGTAGTCGTCGCTCATTGTTAACATCGTTAAGAGTCTCGTTTAGAGTACGGATCATTTCATTGTTGCAATGAACATGAAGGCGAGCATTTAGCTTTCGAGCGAAGTTTGTTACTTCTTCGCCCACGGTAGCTATTCCTAAATCTCTGTGAATATCGCTATTCCTAATATACCATGGAGCATTCACAATTGCTCTTAGTGCCTTGTTTTGGAAAGTCTGCAACATGGACATGTTGCTCGGCTTGGTACAACCCCAAAGTTGTATAACGTATGTCCAGGACGGCTTTAACACCTGCCTGTACAAGAGCAGTTTGTTATATGTGCTTAATTTCGGAAATCTTCCAATAAGCCAATACATTTCCCTGAGCCTAATTTCGAGCTCGTCACGCTTCTTCTTTACGTGTGGTTTCCACCTTAGTTTAGCGTCCAGTGTCATCCCTAGATACTTCGCTTCATTTGCATAAGGTATTTGTGCAGAATTTATGAACAGAGGCAAATTGTTAACCCTTCTGTAAGTGAAATTCACATGCGTAGACTTGTTCTCGTTAAGAGCGATTCGCCAAGTCTTCGTCCAGACACAAATTCTGTCCAATGCTCGTTGGAGATTTCTCGTTGATGACTCGACTGATTCACCTGTTGCCAGGATGGCCGTATCATCCGCAAACGTGGCCACGACCGTCTCGTCATCTAGAGGTATGTCTCTTGTGTAGAGCAGGAACAGGGTCGGACCGAGGACGCTTCCCTGGGGTACGCCAGCCCGAATTTGCTTGAAATTCGAGTATTCACTACTACACCTAACACGAAAGAGTCTGCTTTCAAGATAATTTTCCAATATTTTAAACATGTCTTCCGGCAAGTTTTGCCGTAGCTTATATTTCAAGCCTTCGTGCCATACCTTGTCGAAGGCTTGCGATACGTCGTGGAAAGCACTTGAACATATTTTTTTCCCTTCTAAGGCTTTTTCAATTTCATGCGTTATTCTGTAGACTGGATCTATTGTGGAATGGTTAGGTCTGAAACCGAATTGATGATCCGGGATCAAGCGTCTTTCTGCAATTATTGGTTGTAATCGCTTCAGCAGAAGTTTCTCGAACACTTTCGATATTATCGGCAGAAGCGATATGGGCCTATAAGATTTTTTATCATTTGCGCATTTCCCCGGTTTTGGAACCATAATGACTTCAGCAACTTTCCATTGTCTTGGAACGTATGGAAGTCTAAGAGAAGCGTTTATCATATAAAGTAGCTTGACTAATGCCTTTTTTGGTAGCTCTTTTAATATTTCGCCAGTGATCAGGTCGTAACCCGGGGCCTTATTATTTTTAAGTTTGCTAATTGTCTGTCGGAGTTCAACTAACGAAACTTTTTTCATTCTAAAGCTATCAGGTTCCCCGTTGTTTTTTAGAACGTCACGGCGGACCGTCGAAAGGCTTGAATGTTTCTTCTAAATGTTCAGCAAACAAATTCGATTTCTCTTTGTCTTCTCTTGCCCATTCGCCGTTAGCTTTTTTTATTGGTGCCGAGTGGATTATAGGTTTCTTGATAGACTTAACTGCTTTCCACAGCGAGTAGTTTGAGCTCCTATCCGCCGACAAGCCTTCAAGGTATTCAGTGGTCTCACGATTTGTAAGATCTTGCAACATTCCTTTCAGTTTGTTAGAGAGGTGGTTCAATAGGGTTTTGTCTGGGGGGGCCCTCGTGCCTTGCCATTTCCTACGCGCTCTTCTCTTTTCACGAATCAATTCTTCGATTTCGAGCGGATATGTTTTACGTACATGCCCGTCGGTGCTAACTGCGTTCTTTTGGGACGAATTGTTGTTCCAAGCAGCGCTCTGAATTGCTTCAATGAATTTGTCAACTGCGGTTTCTAACTCGAAAGGAGTTTTCAATGGCACATTCAAGCCAACACCCTCCTTACAGTCCTTTCTGAAAGCGTCCCAGTTCATGGTTTTGCTAGCTAATCTAGGAGCTCTTTCTATTTTCGCCAGTCTTCCACCCATCTTCAAGATAACTCCTGAGTGGTCTGAGCAAAGATCATAACACTCTTCAATTCGCGTAAGGTATTTGGGGTACCCTTTAGCGATGAAAAAATCGAAAAGGTCAGGCTTTTTATTCCTATCGGTTGGCCAATATGTTGGCTTACCCGTGGAGAAAAAGTCCACCCCACGCTTCATACTATTTTTGTACAGTAATCTGCCTCTTGTTGAATTGCATCGTGAGCCCCAAAAAATATGCTTCGCGTTAAAGTCACCCCCATTGATAAAATTGGACCCAATGAAGTCATACATACGATCAAGATCGTCTTCCACCAGTCTATATCCTGGCGGGAAATAACAAGATGCAATGTTATAATCAAAGCAGTCAATTTTTACAGAAACTGAACTGATCTGCATAGAGTCTAGCTCAACTTCTGTGTTCTTGAAGTGCTTTATGCAGTTCTTAATGTAGAGGGAGGATCCTCCTCTCGAATTTTGCGAAGGGTGATGTGCGTGATAGTCATTGCAACCTTTAAGTTTGGGTGTAGACCCGTTTTTAAGGTGAGTTTCCGTAATCATGCAAATATCAATATTGTTTTTCCGTAGAAATACTTCTAGTTCGTCTATTTTATTCAGAAGGCCGTTTGCATTCCATGTTAGTATTTTAAATAGCTGTTTCATATTCATGTTCTCTTGTAATTTTTTCGAGGCTTAAACTCGAGCTTGCTCAGTTTGTCAAATATAACTTTGTTGATTTTAGTCTGATCCTCAAGTTTCTCCAAGATTACAGCGAGGATCTGAGACACTGCATCTGTTGTGGGCGATCTTGCCTTGTTTTCGTTTGTCGCAACCTGTGCGTATGATTTCGGTCCGACCAGTGGTGGTTTCTCCGCTGCACTTGAACTGGCGCCGCTCTTTTGTGGAGCTTTGACGCCTTTTGTCGACGCCTCCTTTGCCAATCTTCCACTTTTGATCGGCTTTGGCGTCTTTGGAGTCTTTGGCTTAGGATTTTCAGCAGGTTTTGGGCGTCCTAGGCTTTGATTCTGACCTCTAGTATTTTCCTTAAGAGGTTCTCGTCCCTTTTGCAGCTCTATGGCTACTTCGCATCCTCGATAGTTCGCGGGGTGGTTTCCGTGGCAATTGGCGCAAACTGCTGGAGCCTTTATGTCAACTTTGCACTCTGTTGACAGGTGTTTTCCGGCACATTTCACGCAGCGTGGTTCTTTTTGGCAGTAGGCACTTGTGTGCCTGAATTCTTGGCATCGCTTACACTGTGGTATCAGTCTATTGCCCTTTCGCATGGGTTTGATTTTAACCCTGATGTTAAGTAATGTATTACTTCGGGAGAGGAATTCGCCTTTCGCTTCTTGCTAGACCTTTTCCTTGAGACTGAATCGGTCTCAAGTGCAAGTTCGTCCTCGTCCGTGAAGTATTCGACTGCTGGTCGGTTCGGTGTTACACACTCCTTCGTTACCTCACAGTCTTTCGTTAAACGAGTATCTTTAATATCCTCGTTTTCTTTTCGCAGAGAGTCAACTTCCATTTTTAGATCTTGGAAGAGTCGCTCTATTTCAGTAAGCTTAGCTCGGAGTTCATTATTCTCCTTTTCTAAGCTCTTAATTTTCACAGAGTCCTGGTTTACCGGTGGACTTCTTTTTCCGGATATGTTCGATCCAGGTGGTGGTGATCGATTTAGTTTTGTCCTTTTCTCAAAAGGGTTTATAAGCAATAAAAGGCTCTCCCCAGAATCCGTAGAGCCTGCCTCCGAAGAGGGTGGATTTTCCAGCATAGCTGGGCTGCCACCTGGGGTAATCAAATCTTTCGTTTTGTTCATTGCCATTTTTTTTTTTTTTTAACTTGTCGTTTTTATGAGAAATAGGTAAGTCACTTCTATTTTCATTTTTAAATACAGCCGCCCCTTTGGAGACAGACGCCGACCAGTGAGCCGCACAATGTGTGACAGACGCTTCTGGATTTTAATTTAACCTTCAGATTCATCTATAAGTTAAAACCTTACTGCCAAAAGTTGCCCCAAATGGAGCAGCATCGACAGCATCCGTTGAAACATTAAAGAATATTTCTTCCGGTGGATTTTAGTCGGCTCTTACAACAGGCATACCTTACCTCAAGGCTATTCTAACCCCGACCTTGCAGGGGGAGAGACAAAAGGCAACAACAAAGGGGGTAGACAAAAAATGTCAGCTTTTTCATTGACCACGCCCACTTTTTAATGGATTTTAGCTTAAAATGATTGTTTTTCAGTAAATATATATGAAATTTGTCAAAAAATTGTATGACAAAAGCTGTAGATATTAGCATTTTCTGACTTTTATGTATATATTGTATGTGCCTCCGCCTACTTTTGTGGGCGTGGCGTTAAAAAAAGTGATTTTTTTTATTTAAACAGTCGGATTTTTAGGCCGAAATGTATGCAACCACCTAGTATAAAGCATTCAACAGTTATATTTTTATATCCCGCGCACTTTTTGGAGGCATGGCAGTTTTCTTTTTTGTATGGTCGGGTATTTTGCAATCCGTCGTAGATGGATTGAAGCTTGTGCATTCCCACTGTTGCACTTTCCCACTTGTTTTCTTATTGGTTCAGTACCTGAAGGTATGGACGTCCTTAATAATAAATCCTATTGCTGGTTTCTTGACAAGTTGATGAGGTTTCTTCTAGGTACCGTGTTTTGAAGAACACGGTTTGAAGTTTCAACGATTGAAAATGTAAATACCTAGATAGGATATTTCCTTGTCAAAACCATTTTGTAAGATACGTACCTAATTAATTATTAGGTATTGTAATTATGAGGTATTGTACTAACGTACTAATTATTTAGTAATTTACCTTGATGTAGTTGGCATAAAATGCATAATGTTGCATGGGTGCATGTAGGTAGTACAAAACAGAATCACGTATATAGGTGCCTACCAGGCACGAGGCGTGACTTTTCGAGAAGCGGAAGCACTCAGTTGTAAAACAAAAAAATAAAAGCCAACATTTATTTATTTATTTACATAGTAATTTATAAAATAAATTAAATAAATTACAAAAAAGGCATCTGGGCAACTAGGCCATATAATGCCGTTGGTAAAGATTTTTTTTTTTACATATATACAAAAACATTATAGAATAAGTTAACGAAAATAACAGTGTACAAAAATAAAACAAAATTACACATCATGTATCTTGCCATGAGCTGCTGCCGCATTTTTTACATTTTGGATTGAGGACTTAGATGAAGGATTGAGAACATTTGCAAGGAGGAGTTTTTCAACATCTAGAGTTTTCTCTAATTTGCCTTGAGAGGGGCATAATATAATAAGCCTATAATATTTAGCTTTTTTTTTATTAAAATTAAAAAGACTCCAGTAGACCCCAACGCACTGTCTTTTTAACCATCAAAGCCATAATTACACACACACGTGAAGATCACAGTAATCTTTTCATTTTACCCATTCGTTTAGAGAAATTGGACTCATTGGCCTTTTGGCAGATACAGACAGCTGAAAATAACTCAAATAGTGTACCTGTAAATTTCAATAATGAACCCACTCAACTCATTCCTCACTAATGGGTCGAATGGGAAAATATTGAATGGATTCTAATTTGACTTTATGAGTTGATTTCTGTAAGAATGCGAATTTGGAAAATGCATGGATGGCGTTCATTCCAGAAGGCAATGCTTTGCGTATAAGCAAATAATGCAGTGAGGTTGTGGGCATTCTCTGGTGGGTTAGTGTAGTAGTGGGAGAGTGAGCCGTCGTAGAGAGATGTTCAGTGTTGTCAGCTATTATAAAGAGTTGTATGGGTTGTGTCGTTATTTATCCTGAGTGATTTAAACACAAGAATGCTTTTCAAAAAAAGCTTGAAGATTTGGAATATATTGTAATGCCTTGAAGTGATTTTTTGGCTACGGAAGCACTCATTCAACTCATTATATGGACGCTTCGTCCCTGGTGCCTACCTAGGTACATACCTAACTTTAGGACATGTTTTATTTCTAATTGTAGGCATAGGTGGGTAGGCACAAGCGGATATAAAAATATTTTCGATGAACAAATTACTTTCAATTATCCAGGTTGGCTTCCAAATGGTTTTGCAAAAAGTAGATAAATATACCTACCTATATGTATACGTATCTACATATGTACGTTAAATATGTACGCATTCGACCCCAAATTTTATATTTTTGTAAAGTTTTATTTTACCTATTATACATAGGAGAACTTTTCAAGAAATCGCAGTATTGAATAGTTGTTTACCCACTTCAGGCCATAAAAGCGCCAAAGAAACAAAAACAGATGCCTTTGCGGGACCTGGCATAGATTCGTTTTACAGATCCAATAGAGTTTTTCGCGTAACTATTTCGCTCGCACCTCTCGTTCTAACCTTTGGCGAAATCAATTTACTTGGTATGAAAACAATGAGATGGTTGCAAAGGGTAGGCCCTTGTGGGAACGAGATAAAGAAATTTATTTTCATACTAAGTGATGAAAATGACATTTTGGCGAAAAGCCCTATATCTACTCATGCCTATATACAGAACATAGGTATGTAGGCTCAAAAGGGATTTTCAAAGGCTAGTTCAAGAAAAGACCGATGTTCTCGTAAAGACAGTTACCAAGTGCAAGTATAGTCATCGAAAGCTGCTTTTTATAGCCCACCCAGGGTATATTAGTTTTAATGCATAGTTTGTAACACAGTTAAATAATCACCATAGACCCCTAAGACGTTTTTAGAGATATGATCGAGACCGACAGATGAATCGATTAAGCTATGTACGTCCGCGCGTCCGTCTGTCCGTATGTGTGAAGTTTTTAGGTCTTTAAAATTGAGCTAGGACGCTTCAAACTTGGAGTGTATCTTGGCTCTTATTTGGTACAGACAAACTATGAAAATTGATTAAATCACGCCCACTACTGGCTTCAATGTAGGACAACCTCCATTTCAAATTTTCTTTCAAAATGCCTTTTGGTCAAGTTACACAAAGCGAAGCCACTCAAATTTTGGTATAGAGCAATAATTGCCTTAAACCTAAGAAGGCAAAAATTGGACCGCCCACAATATTGACCAGGCCCCCTTTAAACTTGTTAGATCTTTAAAAACCCTATCTTCAAAATTGAGCTAAGACGCTCAAACTTGGAGTATATCTTGGCTCTTATTTGGTACAGACAAACTAAGGAAATTGATTAAATCCGTTAACGGCCACGCCCACTACTGGCTTCAATGTAGAACAACCTCCATTTCAAATTTTCTTTCAAAATGCGTTTTGGTCAAGTTACACAAAGCGAAGCAACTCAAATTTCGGTATAGAGCAATAATGGTCCAAAACCTAAGAAGGCAAAAATTGGACCGCCCACAATATCGACCAGGCCCACTTTTAACATGTTTGATATTTAAAACCCTATTTCTCGAAAAGTCCACTCCAAATCGAAAAAAAAGTGTCGAAACTAGTGGGAGGGCTACAATCCGCTTAGGCGAATCGTTGGATACCCCATCCTAATTGACCACTGTCAAGCTCCGAATTGTGTCATAAATCTTGGTTGTTAAATTTCAGTTTTATTTAATTTCAATTGTTTTTAGAATTTCTCAGTTAGGAATCTTCTCCCTAAGAAAGGGGCGTGGCATCCACCCCTTCTCAATAACATCGTATTTTTGTTTATATTTCTTATCAGAAGTGGTATACACGTGTTGATTGCATATCATATTAAAAATTTGGTTTATACTTAAAAACGCCCCCAAAAGTGGGCGTGGCGAAAATTTATTCTTTTGAGTTGATAGCTTACGCACATATCTGAACATTGTATAGTGCAAGTTTTTCGGATTTAAAGCAAATATATCAAATAAAAACCGTTTATTAGAATTCATATTAAGTATGGCCCCGAATACAAAGGGGCGGTATTTGCAATTTTTAAAATGCCAATCACAATACACTTAAGCGAAGATATCGCATACCGAATTTCAGCTTCCTGCGACAACTTTTATTTGTAAAGTGTAACCCGTCAGTGGGCGGATTTTGAAAATCTTACACTTGTACTGCTTCGGGACCTAGAAAGAACAGATATCAAGTTTCAAGTTCCTAGCTCAAAATTTAAGGCCTAAGAACTACTGACAGACGGACGGACGGACGGACATGGATCATTCGACTTACAATTCGGTCTCGATCATATGCCCTTAAGGTCTTGGGGGTCTACGGTGATTATTTCTCTATGCTACAAGCTATGAACCAAACTTAATATAGCTCCTATCCTACGGGATGGGGTATAATTATATGACAAATATTGTAGATATAACAATTTGCTAAGTTTGGTTTCTAGAAAGTTTTGAGATCCGCCAACTTTTAGGGGGCGTTTTTGGCAAAAAATTATTTCGGTATTTTTCCGAAATAATTTTCGGTTTTAAAGCATTTTGTCATGATTTTAACGAAATTAAAATTAATTGATTTTAATTTTTAGCCCAGGCTCACTTTTTGGGGCGTGGTCTATACAAACAATATATGAATTCGGGACAAAAAATTTTAAGTTTGATGTTACACGGTATATAGGGTCGGGTATATAGAAGTTTGTCACTGACGAACACTTGCACTTACTCACTTGTTAACATATAACTATAATACAGGTTCGTATTTACTTGCGGGTCGATCATGCGATCATGACCACTATTCTGCTTATTTAGTATATATATCTTTTGAAAGTACAGTGTGTTGTGCAAGAGCAATAACTCTATATAAAAATTACATAATTTATAAATTTATAAAGTATGTTGCCCAGGATCGTTAACACTGCGAGATACATTTTTGTCTACAGGTATATGTATACTTACCTACATACATTAAATATATGCTCCACTGCTAAGGTACTTTCACAGCCGGTAAACCTGCGCCCTGCAAATTGGCACTTAATTGGACATTGCTCTAAAAAATTGCTTAAAAATGAAATTTGTCAAATAGAAACCTAACAAGAATCGTAAATTCTACTATTTGACATCTTTAAATCCATCATTTTCAAAAGCTTTGTGAAAATATTTACAATTCGCTAAGTAATTTACACAAGGCGCTGCGGAATAGTTTGGAAATTAGCGAACTGCGAGTAATCTTGACAGAACTTTGTGTAAATTGATTATGTAGAAGTGTCAAGTTATAGATTATTTGATCTTTAGAACATTTCCGTGCTGCGATTTGGATTTGGAAACAGTATTTTGGAGTAAAGTCATTTGGTCGCCAGTTCGCTGGTCGCAAGTTCGTCGGCAAGCACGAAGCACCTGTACCTCCTTTAATAGGTTACGCGACGCCAGCGAGGGGACATTTTTGGCATTTTTTCAAACGCAACTCCATAATTCATTTGTTTCGCTTGTAAAATATTTATGTTATATTTCGAATGCAATTTTAACAAGGTATACCTATGCATAAGATCTGTTTGCCTGTGCAAACAATCGCCCAAGTTATAATTGCCCAAAACCAAAAAATGAATAATCACGCCCATAAAAAAAAGCAATCTCCCGAAAAAAATTGTGAACATTTGCCCAAAATTTGAAGTGACTAATTCTCCGATTTATAATCCTCTAAGCCCTAAAAATGAATAATCGCCCAAAATCCAATTTGGGCAATAGTGTATTGAATTTTAGGCGATTACTAATATTTTGTTTGGGGCGAATGTTCATAAGGAATTATCTTCCAAAACGTATAAAAAGAACAACTGTAATTACTAAAAAATGTAATCTTCGATATAGTACCATAAGAAGTCCTTTTTCCATTTTTGGACGGACCGCTCAAAACAACAGGTGGGTACCGCTTCCGTGGTTGATAGATTTGGTTATGTATCAATCGAATCAATCACTCACCCCCTCCACTTACACAATTGTACCTACGCACCTTAACTTCCTACCTATTTAAGTATAAAATATGTATAATTAACAACCTTTCGCATTTACTTTCCCGAGTCATCGAATTATGAATATTGACATAAAACACATTACACAAATACCAAATTCTTTTCTTTACGGCTTTTGCGGGAACTTCATATTGGATTGTGTGCGTTAACAACGAATTTTATTTGCAAAAAATTCGAAAAAGATACTTTTTAAAAATCACATAGTAAAGTTTATACGACAGTTACAACTTTGAGTTTTAATACGCAAAGGGAAAAAATGACAAAGAAAAATAAAAAAATTAAAATTAATTGCTAGGTATATTTTAACTACCTCAATAATCGAATTAAAAAGTTGTCACCGAAAATTGCTTTTCTAAGTACATTAACAAGAAAAATTAAATTTTTGCTTAAACCACAAATTGTAAAAATTAACGGAGTATGGGCTTAAAGAAAAATCAAAAATCAATTTTTAAAACTGAGCTTGCCCCGTGGTCGGATTTGGAAAAATGCGGCATTTTTCGTTTTAAAGCCTTATACTTACTTACTTACTTAAGGTGGCGCTACAGTCCGGGGTGGACCTGGGCCTCAGCCAACAAGCTTCGCCAGCCAGCTCTGTCTCTAGCTAGCCGTCTCCAGTTTCGCACGCGAAGTTGGCTGAGGTCCCCTTCCACTTGCGTGCGCCACCTGAGTCTCGGTGCTCCTCTACCGCGTCGTCCCTGCGGTGTGGATTCGAAGATTTTCCGGGCCGGGGCGTTGGGGTCCATCCGCTCTAGATGACCCAGCCATCGTAGACGTTGTGTTTTGACTCTTTTGGCTAGGTCGGTATCGCTGTACAGCCCGTACAGTTCGATGTTATATCTCCTCCTCCACTCTCCGTCTATGCAGACGGGACCGTAAATCGTCCGAAGAATTTTCCTCTCGAAGCAGCCTAAAGTGTTTTCATCCGCCTTTGACAGGGTCCATGCTTCTGCACCGTAAAGCAGGACTGGGATGATGAGGGTCTTATACATGGACACTTTAGTTGCTCGAGAGAGGGCTTTGCTACTCAATTGCCTTCTTAGCCCAAAGAAACAGCGATTGGCAAGAGTTATCCTTCGTTTGATTTCAGCGCTGGTGTCATTGTCTGAATTGATAGCGGAACCCAGGTAGACAAAGTCCCTAACTACCTCAAAGTTATAGCTGTCGATGGTGATGTTTTGTCCAAGACGTCGGTGTTGGGTGTCTTTTCTTGATGACAGCATATACTTGGTTTTGCCCTCATTGACTGCTAAACCCATATTCGCCGCTTCCGTCCCAATACTCACGAAGGCTTCACTGACATCACGCTTTGTTCTACCGATTATGTCAATGTCGTCTGCGTATACAAGTAGTTGAACGGACTTTTGAAAGATTGTACCTCTGGTGTTGGCGCGAGAGTTCTGCACAATTCTCTCAAGTATGATGTTAAAGAAGTTGATTGACAGCGCGTCGCCTTGTCTAAATCCTTTTTTGACATCAAAGGGGTCGGTGAGGTCTTTGCCGACCTTGACGGAACAGCGTGAGTTTTCCATCGTCATCCTGCACAGACTGACGAGTTTGGCAGGGATGCCAAAACTAGACATTGCGCTATATAGCTCGTCTCTATAGATGCTGTCATACGCGGCCTTGAAATCGATGAAGAGGTGGTGTGTATCGATTTGGAATTCCTGGGTTTTCTCCAAGATCTGCCGCAGTGTGAATATTTGATCGATGGTGAACTTTCCTGGCCTAAAGCTGATATGTGTGCCTGTGATATGTGCCTATCAGATTGTTGACAAACGGCTTCAGGCGTTCACACAGTACAGCAGAAAAGATCTTGTATGCGATGTTAAGAAGACTTATGCCTCTGTAGTTGGCACAACTCAGAGGGTCTCCTTTCTTCAGGATCGGGCAAACAATGCTGAGGTTCCATTCGTCGGGCATGCTTTCTTCCGACCATATCTTGCAGATGAGCTGGTTATACAGCCGTTATACAGTCTGCAGAAGTGGTCTTTCCAAATCCTCAGCACCGACTGCGATTCTAAAACGATGCTCCCTTGATGGTCCTTACAGGCTTCAGTTCGAAGTTTATACCCTTGGCAGGACCTTTTGATCCTTTGGTAAAACTTTCTAACCTCATTCCTGTTGTAACATCTCTCTATCTCTTCAACCGCGCGCTTCTCGTGCTCTCTCTTTTTCCTTCGGAGAAGCCGGTGCTCCTCTCTCCTCCTCTGCTCGTAGAGCTCGCGAGCAGGTCTAGTCCTTCTGTGCAGCGCCGCTTTGTATGCTTCCTGTTTAGCTGCATGTGCTTGCCGGCATTCATCGTCAAACCAGGGGTTTCGTTGTGGTCGCCGTGTGAAACCCTGCACTTCAGAGGCGGCGTCTCTGATGGCATTTTGGCAATGTTGCCACTGGCTATCAATACTTGATGCTGGTTGCATAGGACTTCGTAGAAGGTTTTGAGAGACTCGGTTGGAGAAGGACCTGGCGATCTCTTGCGATTGTAGTCGGCCGACGTCAAACTTCCTCACAGTATTTCCATTACTTGGCGCTGGTTGGGATATCCGCAGCCGTACCTTGGCTACAACAAGGTAGTGACCCGAGTCAATGTTGGCCCCTCGGAAAGTTTGGACATCCATGATACTGGAGGAGTGCCTTGCGTCGATCGCAATATGGTCAATCTGGTTGACGGTTGATTGATCGGGGGATCTCCATGTCCCTTTGTGGACTAGCTACCACAACGTGTCGCCCCGCAGCAAAGTCGATCAGCCTGAATCCGTTATCGGAGGTCGTGTCGTGCAGGCTATGCTTTCCGACAGTACGACCAAAGATGCCCTCCCTTCCTAGCTTGGCATTAGAATCGCCTAGGACAATCTTAATGTCGTAGCTAGGGCACTGCTCATAAGTTTTGTCCAGGAGCTCGTAGAACATATCTTTGGTCTCGTCATCTTTCTCCTCTGTGGGGGCATGTGCGCATATCAGGCTAATGTTGGCGAATTTAGCCTTGATGCGGATCGTCGCGAGGCGCTCGCTTACAGGGTTGAAGCTCAAGACTTTTTGCCTAAGTCTGCCTCCAACAATGAAACCACATCCAAATAGGCGCTGTCTTTGATGCCGATAGCAGTCGCCGTAGTAGATGTCGCAGTTTTTCATCCTTCTTTTGCCCGGCCCGTCCCACCGCATTTCTTGGATGGCAGTAATGTCTGCCTTGCAGTCGTTAAGGGCCTCCGCTAGTTGCTCGGCTGCACGTGGTCTGTTAAGGGACCTAACATTCCACGTGCAGATCCGGAGCTCGTTGTCCTTTTCTCGTTTGCATTGGTCGTCAACAGTAAATCCGTCCGAATCCGAGGCTTGTTTCCGCTTCGTGACTGGTGTTTCTTTACGTGGCCGGGAAGTCACCCCGACGGCACGACCCCCCAACCTGGAGGACCAGATCCTTTGCTTAGCTCTAAGGACGGAGAGCCGGATAGCCCGCTCCTTATAGGCCTGAGCTCCGAATACGTCGTAGTAGCCCATATAAGGTGTTCACTAAGTAGTTCGGCCTGACTGGAACTATGGACGCCACCGTTGATTCCATCTGGGGAAGTCTTCCGCTGCTGTCCGGATGCAAGGAGAAGTGCCTTAGTGCAACACTCCTCCCCCCCTCTCTCGTCTGCTACCCCCAACAACCTTCCAAAGGGGTTGGGACCCAATCTCCAGTTGAGGTACTAGGCACCCGGTGTTCACCACGGGGAGGTGAGAGAAGGAGTTGATAGACAGAGGTGGGTTTAGAAAACCTGTGGATGCTTGTATCCTCTTGAGTGCACATGTCTATCCTTTGACCACCACCTTTAAAGCCTTATACATCAAGAAAAAAATTTGCAAAAAAATATCCCATATACCACTAAAAGCATCTACATTTATGTACTTAAAAATATATATTTTATTAAATTCCGTTTGGTATTTTGGAAGAAGCGCTTGCAAATGCATGATAAAATTAAAAAAAGGCCTACTTTTTGCACCTCAATTTACAATAGTTTAAACAAAAAATCAATTTTTAGCCACAACTGCTCCAAGGAAAAACACATGAAAATTCAATAAATAAAATAAAAAAAATAAAAAAGTGAGTTCTTAGTACTGCCCCGCGGTAGGATTTAGACTGTGCCCAAATAATACTAAAAAATTATTGTTTTTCCTACGCTAAAAACTTTTATATTTACTTAAATTAATTTTAAGTAAATAATAAACGACGAGCATATCTGGCTACATTCAATACCAAATTAATGCTTTTTATTAGAATAAATTATCTTTAAAAACATGGAAGTTATCACTCAATTTAATAGCACACCACCATAAATTTGTGCAGGGAACGTACCCTTAAGCTGTGATGTCAATGCCTGAGGAGGTGCTCAGACATTAACGCTAGAGGCGAGGTTCTGTTTGATTTGGTCCTTAGCTCTAACCTTTTAGTGTGTAACAGGGGAAATGATCCCACCTTCATTGCAGTGAATATGAGGGAAATTTTGGACGTAACTTTCGTGTTTCAGAACAGCTCTGTTCAAGTAACGAACTGGAGAGTATCTAAGCAGGCATCGCTATCAGATCACTGCTGGATACTCTTTGAGATACAGGTAGGCTCTCAGGCTAGGAAAGTTCTCAAAAACCCAAAAGAGCAAACTAGGTGAAGTTCAATAAAGAATTGCAGAGGACTATCTCCCCCTGCCCAGACAGAGATCTCACTAACGAGCATGAGATCAGCGATACAGTCGAATACATTACCGGGGTGCTCTCCAGGTCTTTCGAAAAATCCTGCCCAAACAGCAGAACAGGAGGGAAGCAACGCCCTCCCTGGTGGAACTCCAGGATCGCGGAGCTCATCAAGAGCTCAAGGTCTAGATGGAACCTTGCAAAAGAGGGGCTCATGGAAGGGACGACCTATAAGGAGAGCGTAAGAATTCTGAAAAAGGAGATCAGATTGGCCAAGAGGAATTCATGGAAGAATTTCTGCTAATCAATCTAAACAACAAGCGAACCGTCCCGACTGAGGAAAGTCTTTTCCAAAGCGCCCATTCCGTTATCTCAGGAAGACAGATGCTGATTGGACCGCGACATACAAGGAAACGCTGGATTTGCTAGCGGAAACTCACTACCCAGGGTACACCAATACCCATGAGGATTACGTTACAGAAACGCAGGACTCTCGAAGAAAGACGAAGGAAGGAAATATCAGGGCTATAACCGAGGTCAAAAGGCTGGCCTAAAGCACCAGTGATGGATAACATCCGACCAATAATGCTGAAAAAAGCAGGGGGAAAAAAATCTTATTTTTATGGACAGCTGTTTCATCCTCACGGGCATTAAAAACGCGGCTAACACTTGTCCTACCCTCAACTATATTCGGAGTATCCTGCACAACAACACCAATATAGTATTAGGACGGATGCCTGGTCATTGTGGCATAAAAGGTAACGAAATTGCGGGTCAGACAGCCAAAGAAGCAACTCGTTATCCGTACGTAATGGAATTGCCAAGTATCTCGAAGCTCATTCAAAAAACTTTCGTTTTTGAAGAATACGATTTAAAGAAAGTAGAATTTCGATTTAAACGACATCTTATGGTCTTGTAGCCCTGATATCTTAAATGTAGGTAGTTTATAAATTTACTCTGTAAACTAAAGCAGGGGAAATTATCATTCCGTGGTTAAGTAACGTTTACAAGTCCTGCCTAAGACTGTGCTATATTCCCAGAGCTTGGAAAGAAGTCCGAGTGATATTCATCCCCAAGGCAGTTAAGGCAAATCGCACGACGGCAAAGGACTATCGACCCATAAGCCTGTCTTCGCTCATGCTCAAGGCGTTGGAGCGGCTTATTGACGTGTATGTGGAAAAGCTGATTGGTGATAACTATTTGTCAAAATCACAGCATACGTACATACATACGTATTACATACATACGTATTCCAATATTTTGAATTTTAACCAAAAAATTGCATTTTTACGTACATTTAAGTGTAACTTGGAAATATCTGTGGAAATATCCTAGAATTAATAGTTTATTATTAGAGGCGGTTGGACCACGCCCCTTTTCGAAGTTTGTATTACTTATAAAATGTCAAAAAATAACTATGCCATCATCACTTTACAACGTGGGATAGGATAGGGTATTCAACGGTCCGTTTTACGGACTGTAACTTCTGCGTACCTACAGACTGGGCACCTACTCACTGGGTTTTTATGTCCTTGGCTTATGTCTTAAGTTGAGTGTTAGTATGTGGGTTAGTGTAAGAGTAATATACATTATGTAAGTAGAGGAATGCAATTGGAATTAAATACATAATAATTGTAAGACATAAAAAATAATAATAAAGTCGGTAGACCACCCCTTGTGGGCGTGGCATAGATTGAAAGAGTAAATTTTCAAATGCGTTTTATTTACTATTTTGGCTCACACGCGAAAAAATTTTACTTGATATGCTATGTGACAAATACCTGGTTCTACATTTTGTTAATACAAAGCTTTGGGCCAAAATTTTGGGGACAAAAAAAACAAAACAGTATACGAATAGAAATGAGATAGGAATCGAAAGGAAAATAGGAATGGAAAGGAGAATACGAATGGAAAGTAGAATAGCAGTAGGGCAAACCGCGGTCCGTTACAGACGGACCAATGCTATTACATACGCACTATTGCCCTTAGTCGCTGGTTATACCCCATCCCTTAGGATAGGAAGTATATTTAGTTGGTCACATAGTTACACGGTGAAATAATAATGGTACACCCCTAAGACCTTAAGGGCATATGATCGAGACCGAATTCTGAATCGAATCAGCCATTTCCGTCCGTCCGTCCGTCCGTCTATCTGTATGTCACACGTTTTTAGGCCTTTAATTTCAAGCTAGAGAGCTGAAATTTGTACATAGGTTAATTGTTATCTGAAGCAGTACAAGTGTAAAAATTTTGGAAAAATCCGCCGAAGACACGCCCACAATCGGTCTAAATGTGCAACTATACCTCCAGAGATTTCAAAACTGTAAGACGTTCTAAAAGGCTGAAATTTCACATTTAGAATCCCCTTATGAATATAAGACACAAGAAAGATATATTTAATTGGTAAACCTCCTCCAGTGGGCATGGCATCTATTTTAAGGGTAAAATTTTAAAATGCAGTTTACTCATTATTTTTGCTCGAAATTGAAAAAATTGTGCTTGGTTTTTTATGTGGAAAACACTTTGTTCTACATTTCGTTTACACAAAACTTTGAGCCACGCACACATTTGGAGGCAGAATTGAAGAAAAACCTAAAATTTTCCAGAAAAACGTTATTTGGACTGCCCTTGAGCCTTAGTTAAGGAAGCATGAAACAAAAAAGTAGCAGGTTAGGTAAACGAGACTTTAGTCCAGATTTCGTTCATATGAAGTTTTTAGCCACGCCCACTTTTAGCGGTCCATTTTTCAAAAAATGTTGAATTTGAACTAAAAAATTGCATTTTTACGTACATTTAAGCGTAACTTTAAATTATCTGTGGAAACATCTTATTATTGATAGTTTGTAATTAGGGGCGATTGGGCCACGCCCCTGTTCGAATTTTAAAATGCACTTTGCATTACTTATAAAATGTCAAAAAATAACAATGCCATCAGCATTTTACAATGTTCGATAGGATGGAGTATTCAACGGTCCGTTTTACGGGCTGTAACTTCTGCGTCAGTTACTTACTGGTTTATACAAGAATTTGGGCCACGCCCACATTTGCATACGCTGTCGTTCAAATTCAACGTCCGAAAAGCCGAAGTGCAGAACCGAGAACGAATATGAAAAACTGAGGTTGCTGTCATCTAATCAGCA
The DNA here is from genome assembly GCA_947623515.1 of Neoascia interrupta. Lineage (NCBI taxonomy): Eukaryota > Metazoa > Arthropoda > Insecta > Diptera > Syrphidae > Neoascia > Neoascia interrupta. Next base: position 104,590,900 of record OX392463.1, on the reverse strand, counting down.
AAGGAGTGGATTTGGTTAGCTGTAGCATACGCAAGATCATTAATGAAAATGAGGAAGAGAATCGGAGACAAAACCAAGTTTCAGTTTCAATTTATTAATAAAAAATTGGTATGAACATTAAGACTTGAGTCTCTTATAGTAGTAAGTACTTACAAATCTGTAATTTGTGTAACAGATTAGAAAATGAAGATATAAATCACTTTATTGCAAGATGCCCGATTCTGCAAGAAATTCGTCGTCTATATTTCAATGAAAGCTATCTCTCACCTGATAGTCCTTATGAAATTTTAAATGGAGCTCGGGGATGGTTTACACTCTTGAATTATTGCGAACATGCCTTAAGCTTTCGCAATAGTATTACTTACTAAAAAAAAAAACAATAAAACAGTTATTGCAGTCTAAACTCACTGACATATATTTTCTTTGTGTTTCAAATCACTCTAAAACTGGTTTCTTTGTTGGTCAAATCACTTTAAAATAGTTTTTTTTTGTTTCAAATCATTTTAAACTTGGTTACTTTTCTGGTCAACTGAATTAAAATCGACTGGAATTATATTATACTTTTAAAATTATTATTTTTTATTTTTTTAATTATTTATTTTGTAAAAAGTATGCATAAATAAGCCTAAAATTGAAAACACACTATTTGTAACCTTAATTATCTTTCTCTTTACTTTTATTTTTTACATTAAATGAATATGACAATCAGGCAGACGACTGAAACAGCCATGTCTTTTTTTTTTCTTTGAATTATAATTGTACAAGTATCCCTTTTTGTGAAAATAAAGAATTTATCTATCTATCTATCTATCTAGTACTAAGTGAACAACATAGTAATTGATAACCAATAACAAAATAATTATTAACAATAAAAAATAATTAAATATTAAATATTAAAAACAGAGCCCTGGGGAACCCCAGCGTTTTTTTATCGAATTGCGGACTTGAAGCCATCCGAAACAACTTGAGTTGAACGGTTCGAAGGGTAATTACTAATCCATTGAATAAGAAATTCGCCGATTCGAAATGCACGCAAAAGCTTTTGAAGTAATCAGTGCAACAATCCTGCTTTCACCAAGAAGATGCAAGGAATGGAACATCTTTTCATTGAGGTGTGCCTTCAAATCAATAGTGCACCTTATGCTACGAAAGTCGTATTGCCGGTCGTTAGAAGTTTTCGTGTTTCAAGATCTTTTATAAGCTGATAATTATTCAGCATTTCCATGACTTTACAAAGAAGGGAAGTAAGTGTATTTGGACGATAGCTAGATGGAAAAGAAGAATTGGCTTTTAGGGACGGGCTGGACAAATGCTGTTTTCCATCTACTCGGCAAGAGACCTGAGAAGTAGGACCGATGAAAAAGGTTACACAATGGTTTTGTCGGCGTGGAAGATCACCTCTTCAGAACATTCGGGGATATTTCATCTGGACCAGCGGATTTGTGAATATTGAAATCTTGAAGTACTCTTTTAACTGTAGTATTGCTAAAGTGAATTTGTCCCATGGTATTTTCAACGCCCTCAAGTACAGGGGGCGGGGTAGACATCGCAGAAGCAGAATATGGAGCTAGCAGCGAAATGCACTGTAGACTTGCTTTGTCGAGAGAGGTAACAGCTGGAATGTCACTGTAAACGAGTGTGAGGATGCAAAATGAGGCACAGTTTTTAACTTTTTTTACGAAAGTCCGTAGTATTTTCTGCCCCTGCTTTTGGTCGAACTGGAATTCTACACGGCGAAAATGAGTATAACAATCGTTTCTGGCTTTTTAAAACTTTTTTCGGTTAGCCTGTAATGGATTGGCCTTGTAGAACAAGGCTCCTTCAACCTCATCGCCTCTTTACAGCTCAAGTCATACCACGAGTTCTTTGGTTTGATACTCTTAAATCTCAATCCTATAGGTTAAGAATTAAGAATCTTATATAAAGGAGAATGGTGTTAGTTATCATATCAGCAGCAGTATCTACGTTGTCATTGAGAAATCACAAAGACTAGTTAAATTGACCGAAGAAGTTATTAAGGCCGTGGCTTTGTCGTTCCGCCATACAGCTCTTTCCTTTTCTTTTGACTACCCAATAAGAAATTGGCTGATATGACTGACTCATTGGTCTAACGAACCTAGAGGAGACAGTACATTCACGGCGTAATTGTCGAAATGATTGTTAATGTCGGGTATTCATGTAGGCGCGTTAATAAGTTGCGTTGGGTCATTTAACACAGCAAAAATCTCAACATACCTTCCTTCAGGTGTTGCCAGACCAGAATGTCGAAGCCACTTATAAATAAATAAATAGAGTGGCGCAACAGCTCAACAATGTATGCTGGTGTGTTAATTGCTTTACATACAAGGGGACCTACAATTTTTTGCCGAATCCGAACGGCACTTTGAGAAGTTTTTCAAGACAAATGATACTCTCGGAGAGCTTGTCAGACCCTCGCGGAGATGGGGGCCGTAAAAAAGAACAAGTCTTTTTTTTCAGGTTACGATGGCAGGATCACCAGGTCGAAGCCACTTAGAGTTTTGAATATTGAAATTGCCCGTAATCACGATTTCATTATTATGATTCAGAAGAAAAATTCTTAAGATGTAATCGGACAGAGAGTCAAGCCCATCACAAGTTAATGCACTACCCAAGTAAGGGGTTGCACAGTAACGAATAGTTTGTTGAAAACAGTAATGAATAGTTTGTCTAAGGATTTTTTTCCCGTGGGTAGGAAAAACCTTCATAGGCACTACGAGGACCGGCCGCGCGTGCTTATAGTAGTGTGAGATTCTTACTCATTAAACACCTCCCATTTTCTGTCAGACTACGACTAAGTTTCCTTAACAAGAAGTTCAAGCTTCTGTAGTAATCGCGTGTGGCAGGCTGCCTTCCAACGAAGGCACCTACAATACCGTCAATTTATGCGGTTTCATCTAATGCTGCTTGATCCAACGGTCTCATACGTTGTATTCGGCACTTACGATTTGTCTGATCCAAAGTTCGGATAATTTCATTGTTGCAATGCCCACTAAGTCGAGTACTAAGTTTGCGAGCAAAGTTTGTTACCTCAAGGTCGTCGCGTTTCTATTTAACGTGCGGCTTTCATTTAAGTTTTGCGTCTAGAGTCATTCGTAGATATTTCGCTTCATTTGAGAACGGGATTTGTACCGAAATAATGAATAAAGGTTTGTTGTTTATCTTTTTATGCCCCATCCCATAGGATAGGAGGTATATTAAGTTTGTCACATAGTTTGTAACACGGTGAAATAATAATGGTAGACCCCCAAGACCTTAAGGGCATATGATCGAGACCGAATTCTGATTACAACCTTGAGCTAGGGTGCTGAAACTTCGTACGTAAGGTCCACGTCATGCGAAGCAGTACAAGTGTAAACATTTTTGAAATCCGCCCAAAGACTCGCCCATAATCGGTCTAAATTCTCAACTACCTCCAGAGTTTTCAAAACTGTAAGACGTTCTTAAAGGCTGAAATTTGACATGTAGCATCTCCTGGTGAATGTAGGATACAAAAAAGACAAATTCAATTGGTAAACCTCCTCTAGTGGGCGTGGCATCTATTTTAAGGGTATATTTTCAAATGCAGTTTACTCATTAATTTTGCTCGAAATTGAAAAAAATTTGCAAAATATTTTATGTAGAAAAGCTAAGTTTCATATTTTGTTTATACAAGACTTTGGGCCACGACCATATTTGGAGGCAGAATTGAAGAAAAACCTAAAAATTTTCCAGAAAAACCTAATTTCGACTGGCCTTGAGCCTAAGTTAGGAAAGCCTGAAACAAAATAAGTAGCAGGTTAGGTAAACAAGACCTCAGTCCAGATTTCGTTTGTAGTAAGTTTTTAGCCACGCCCCCGTTTAGGGGACGGTTTTTCAAAAATATTGAATTTGAACCAAAAAATTGCATTTTTACGTGCATTTAAGTGTAACTTGGAAATATCTTTGGAAAGATATTATAATCAATAGTTTGTTATTTGGGGATGTTGGACCACGCCCCTTTTCGAAGTTTGCATTACTTATAAATTGTCAAAAAATAACTATGCCATCAGCATTTTGAATGTGGAATAGGATGGGGTATTCAACGGCGTTGACTTAGTCTCATTTAGCACGACTCGCCAGCTCTTCGTCCAGTCGCATATTTTGTTCAAAGCGCGCTGAAGTTTCCCTGTTTATAATTAACTGTTCCTTAAAAAACGTAGCTAAACTTGTTCTTTCATCGTGGGATATGTCCCTAGTATAAAGCAAAAATAAAATTGAACGCTTCCTTGCGGGACAATGGCATTTATCTCTTTAAATTCTGAGTACTCATTTTCGTACCTTACGCGAAAGATTTTGTCTTCAAAGTAAGACTCTAAGATTCTTTATAGAGTTTTCTGGTAAGCAAAGTCTTAACTTGTACTTCAGGCCTTGTCGAAGGCTTACGATACGTCGAGAAAAGCGCTAGTAACGGGTGATTTTTTAAGAGGTTGAGAACTTTTAAAAAAAAAAAACACAAAAAATTCGAAAAAATTAATGAAATATTTATTTGAATCGATAGTTTGAACCTTGCAATATAATGTTTAAAGATAATTTCATGCAAATTTAGGTAGCCCATCCGCTGAGTCCAATTTTGGCATACTCTTTCACACATATCGGCCGGTATCTCACGAATGAATGCATGGATGTTGGCTTCCAGTGTGTCAATCGCCATTGTTTCGCGTGCTGTGTGGCATGTGGCACCGTCTTGTTGAAACCACATATCATGCAAGTCAAGAACTTCCATTTTGGGCAAAAAAAAGTTAAATTTGGTGCGAAATTTGGTCACAATCTTCCGAATAGACTGCTCAGAAGGTCGAGAATGCCGACCATAAAATGGAAGCAGCGCGCGATGAACATTTCGAACCGAGCACGAATTTTGATAGTAAAATTCAATAATTTGCAAGCGTTGTTCATTTGTAAGACGATCCATGGTTAAATTGCAAACCAAACTGAAGCTGTTTGACAGTGACACAAGGTACTAAACACACGTCAGCTGTCAAAACCAGTGTTGCCAAAACCAAACCAGCTAAAAAATCACCCTTTATATACTTTTTTCGCTTCCAGAGCTTTTTCGATTTCGTTGGTTATTCGATAGACCTGGATGGTCTAGGATGTCTAGTTGTCTAAGGATGGTAAAATCTATCCACATGAAATTGTTGCTTGAAAATTCTCGCAAAGAAACACCACAACAAAACTTTGTAGGTGTTGTACGCTCTTACATATGTGGGAGTTCAGTAAAAGCATAGTAATTTGGTTTAAGTCAATGCGCATTAGAGCCTTTGATAAACAGGGTATGTGTTTCAAACTATGAACCAATCCTATAAAATACTTTCTGTCCGATGGGATGGGGTATAACAAGAGCAGCCTTTTCTTACACCTCTTGCATTTCGAACTCCTCCGTCATTGTTACCCAATGCAAAAGGTAAGACTTTGACCCTTGTTGTAGCTAAGTATAGCTCTAATGATTGCTTTGTTATGTATAAGCTTTTCTGGAGTGTACCCAAATATAACATTATTGAAAATAACTTTACAAATTACAAGTTAACACCGTATCGAGCTACGGGAATATATTGGTAAATTAAAAACAGTGAACGTGTATACGTTGATTGATTGGCCATCAAATTCTATGTAAACCAATTCGTATGCTGTCATGAAACGAATAAAATTAAAATTCTTAATTCGATCAATTCAATTATAAACTGTTAAAAGTCTTAAGGAAGCCCTCGTATCTACAACCCAATCATTACGAATTGATTTATGAAGTCAAGACCTAATCCCAATTTTCTGAATAAAATTTTATGAAAAACACATCCCAGTTTTCTCGTTAATTATTTTTTATTCGGTCAGAATGAAAAGGTTCGTCTGAGCATTGCTACACGCCCCTCTTTGAAAGATAATCTGTTTATTTATGAATCTGTTACCGAAATGCGCTTTAAGCGAGAACATTTAAGACGCATATAAGATAATGACAGTGCCATAAAGTAGTCCAAAAATTTTATCGGATTGTTATTGTGTTGTGAGTATCCCTTAAGGAATGACCACTTATGCTGGAGCTGAAGATCATCTTTATATGAGTAACGAAGCTGTCGGATGATGAGGCGTCGCAGCGAAGGTAACAACGGGGAGCCATTGAAATCATTCGAATATTAATTTCATGGCAATTTTATTGCTTATTAATAATTTCTGGGCTCAAAAAGTGTCGGTATAGCGCCTTCTTTTGTTTGATGTTTTCATTAATATATATTTTTTCAGGTGGTTGTTTACGTAGGTATATAGCAAGTTATATTCATTCCCGTAAGAGGTAAACCCTTTGCTTGATTAAAAATCTGGACTTGATAATAGATTTTAATGAAGGCAGCTGCCTGGTGAATACCTTTTTCCGGAGATGGATAAAATTTGGATACCCATACTTTTAGAAATTATTGTAGGTACAGGAAATTATTGCGTTATTATCGGGATGCACGCATTCTCAAGAAACACGGAAGCAATACAGTTTCAAAAACAATCTTTGGCATGCAAAAATCATACATATAGAAGCGATCACTTCGGATTGCATCTGAAGATTTTATATAACAAGAACGATAACAAACAGTAAGAAAAAAACATTCTTAAATAAATAAATAAATAGAGTGGCGCAACAGCTCGAGGTGAACCAGGGCCAACTTCTCAACAATGTATGCTGGTGTGTTAATTTCTTTACATACAAGGGGACCTACAATTTTTTTGCCGAATCCGAACGGCACTTTGAGAAGTTTTTCAAGACAAATGATACTCTCGGAGGGCTTGTCAGACCCTCGCGGAGGTGGGGGCCGTGAAAAAGAACAAATCTTTTTTTTTCAGGTGACGATGGCAGGATTCGAACCCAGACCTCCGGCATAGTAAGCACAAACACTAACCGCTACGCCACGGCACCCCACATTCAAAATACATTCTTAGGGT